>BSBM01000878.1:12550000-13088452 GCA_027924585.1 Larix kaempferi | reverse complement strand
GGGAGAGACTCGGGGACATGGACTTCGAAAGATAAATGGTATGTGAGTGATGCATTATTTACTTTCACATGTTTGTTATGCTGTTTATTATGATGTATGGGTGGGGGTTTTAGGAAACTCAATTTCCCAGATTGGTTATACGATGACAAACTGAGTACAAGTGCAACGCAGTTATTATGCCGGGTAGACATAGTCCCTTGTTCCATTAGGGGGGTGGAGGCTTTACCCACCGTTTATCATCGAAACCTAGAGTCATGGAAGGGATGTGCTACGACACACTCCCCAAGGTGTGTGATGGTGACCAGCGGTTTCCTGCTGGAGAAGCTTGGTCGATGTAGTCGACACTTCCACTTACGGGTTCTAGCTGGAGCCAGTCATGGTTTGACACTTCAGGGTAGTCCAGTAGAGGAAAGGATAGAATGTGGAAGTTAGTTGTGATTTAGGTAGATGATGTAGGTAGATAGGTGTAGCTTGAATTCAGGATGAAAACAAGATCTAACGATGTGTGTGGCAAAACCCTTGATTGATTATGTGTCGTAACTTAGTAATGTATGAATTGTCGTAACTTAATAAGATGCAGTTAGGTAAAATACTATACCTTGCAAACTATGTTAAACATGTGTTAGTGAACAATAAATTTCGTGATTATGATTGATGTGTGTGAATTATTATTGTTTGTGTACTTACGCGAGATATGTAAGCAGTAGCTACGCTTACATAACTAACCTACATATTTATAAATTGCATGAAATACTACTGAATAATAATGTTAATTATTGTCGATTAATAATTAATTATTGTTGATTAATAAACAAGATATGGTTAACCTAAGTAGTAACTAATGCGATTAATTAGTAATGCTCGGTTGATTGTTATTAAATTTATCTAGTCAAGACTAAGGGTTAAAATGTTAAATGTAATTATCATATCAATTGGGTTGATATTAAATTGTTCCGTTAATTTTAATTATATGTTAATAATGTTAATTGATGACAAAAAAATCATTATTATTAGCAAAGTTTGTTAATTGGTTTAATTATAAACTAGGGTGCAATTAATATGGAACTAGGTGAAAGAGTTGATTAAGTCTTAGTTAATTTAATTAATTAATATAAATGTACATCCATAATGATGTGAGTTATATTGGTACTATTATTATCGATAATTGATCAATTAAATTAGTTTGAATTTATAATTAAAAAGGTAATTAGCCTATCAGAAGTATAATAAATCATTAATTAAATGATTAGGTTATTATTAATTAATCAATTGACAATTATTTTTAACTAATTAATTAATAGACCATAATCAATTAAATGATTATTATGGGTGGTTGGATGTTGAACTAAGAATAATGATTTTTTTTTTCCAGCGGATATCTTAGTTCTACTTTTTAAGAACTAAGAATAATGATTTATTATTATAATGATTAAATAACAAAAATATGGATGATTAATCAATTGTTGTAAAACATGACGGTAATAATTGCATAAGTTAAATTGTAATTATGTCGACTTGAAAGGACAATGGCAGTGGTCATTATTTTAATGGTTCTTAAAAAATTCCCATGAAACATGTCCATTTTGACATAAATGAAGAGGGTAAAATTTATTTACGGGGGGATTCGCAACTAGATAGGGATGGGTTGACCATTAATTAGAGTTTGACAGGGGGTGGGAACCTCATTAATGGGGAGTATAGAATCGATAGGAAGAAGGGGTTAAGTAAAATGATGGATTTTGGAGGAAGGGATCTTTTTGCATTTTTTGGATTTCTAGGAGAAGTTAGAAAATTGCAGAGCAGAAGAGAAGGGGTTTGGTTGGAGAAATTTCAAAAGGGAGAAGCTATGGTTGGCTGGTACTCAATTTGAGCTCGGGGGTCCAAAGGGGTACCTTTGGAGCTTGGTGGTTGGAGAGACCTCGCCAGTTGGTAGGGGCGGCATACTTGTCTAGTTGGTTGAGTTTCAAGGGTTTGGGAAGATTTTGGTTGCAGTGTTACAACACGACATACAACAAGCAGGGCAAAAAAAGGGAGCAACAACAAAGGGGGCTCTACTACCTGTTTAGAGGTACTTCTCCTAAAGGTATAATGATCATTTCTACCCTTGTCATATTTTATTTCAAGTTATGGAAATAAAAATTATATGTTGTTATACCTACACAAATAGAAACGGTTAAATGTAGATAAAACATTTAAATACATATATAGAAACCTGTAGATGTAAATATGTTACACCACACAGGCATGAAAATCCAAATTAAAACATAAATTAGAAAATCAAAACGGAGACTTGAAACGGTGTGAAAACGATTAAACACGGATTTATTTATAAATTTAGTAAAGTTAGGACATGGGACCTACAACCTGCTCGTAAAAAGGAAAGGCATCCTCCCGTCTATCCTTCATCGAGGAGGCCACTAATCGGATGTGGGTCTCGAAGAGCCTTCGGCGATGATGGTGGATAGATGGTAGACGAAGACAAGTATATCTCACTGCATCACATTATCTCATTTCTGGTTGATATATTTAATACGATTTCAAAGAGTTTGTATCAAATATATTAAAATTAATAATAAGAAGCCATGTTCCTAAAATTCAACGACATGATTTTGATTTATTCATATGTTTTGACTTTCTACGAATAACACATATGTATTCCTTATTCACAGTTTTTTCTCCAAAGATCAATGATATTAGTGATGGTATGGAGAAGAGGTTAACGTGTTAGATTTTTGTTGAATCATTGCCTAACTGAAAACTCAAATCAATAAAGAATTAGATTACACTAATCTTGCAACGTTTCTGTTGTGAAAATAAGAGGCCACACATTCTTGTTATGTTATCACCAGATTGCGGAGATTCAAGTTGCAGGCGCTCTAACTACACTTAAGAGCTGAATAATACACTAAGCTTGCAACGTTTCTGTTGTGAAAATGAGAGTCCACGCATTATTGCCATGTTATCACCAGATCGCAGAGATTCAAGTTGCAAGTGCTCTACCATTTACTGCATCTTTGACCAGCTCACCCAACGGTCTTGATAAAACCTGCCACTCAAGCTTAGAAAATTCCATATAGCACCCACATTGCGTCCAAGATTGCGGGTGAAGGCCGTTTCCAACATTTCTTTCGCAGTTGGCAAAATTGTTGCCAAAATGCTTGGTTCATTATGTGATCAAATTTACCGGATTTTAAAGAAGGAAACAATGGCACTTGTGAGATTTATTAGATTGAATTTGTTAAAGTTAAGGAGCATTTCTTCATAGGTAAACTATTGGATTGTTGTAGCAGTTCCACCGGCCCGTAGTGAATGGGAGATTTAATTCATTTTGCTAGATTTGAAAGTCTTTGACATTTTTATCTTATTCGATACGCTTTATTACTAACATTGATTTTATATAATTTCTTATTGAATAGTAATTCATGTTTTAGTTGACGCGCAGGCTGCAAAAGAAATTGTAAAAACATCAAGAAAGAAATTTACGTTATTATTCACGTTGATGAAATTACAAATTAGAATCAAATTTTAAGAGAGGGAGAGGGGGACGCTTTAGGAACTAGAGGAAATTATTTTCCCATTTTATGTATCATTTATCCTCACGGGTTCGATACCTGTACATGGAAGAGGCTGAAAAGGATCTAGTGAGATATATTTGATCCAAGTCATGACTAATCCATTGTTCATTGTTATAAACAATTACCTAACTCCATGCAAACACTATTTATACTTCATGAATGAGATTATCTAATTCTATTACATGTTCACACTGATATTGTTTTGTATCATATTTTCAACATGAATCATTCATTGGTCATCATGGTATAGTGTAATGTTGTTTTCTTTGCAAAGTAACACAAGTTAGGTCGGTCGGACCCTCTCACTTGACAATACACACAACAACACAAGTGCTCACAAAGCTTGTCGTGAACTGAATGCCAAAAGATGGATTCTATTAACTGAATCAAATTACAATGTGCAAATACAAAGTAAACTATGATACTAGTCGGGCTTAGCCTGTTACAATATACAAAACTGAAAAATTTGTCTCTAAGTGTGTTTTCGACTGTGTGTGATCTTCTCCCTCTCCTAGTTATCTGCTCAACTATGAGCTATGGATCAGATCCCATGTTCTGTGCCTTTGCACTGCTCTTCTACTCTGCCACTGCTCTTCTCGAGGTCACTTCATTCCCCGAGCGAATATCATTGATTCCACCATAAGGAAAATGCCATGAGTTTTGGATTAAGGCATTGGTTGGAATGCAGTTAGATTGCAGCTCGAAAGTCGAAGATTCCAAACCTATGATCGAGGAAGAAACAATATATTTTTTTATATACAGAGTGGGAATTTCTAGTTAGAGGGAGAGGGGGACGCTTTAGGAACTAGAGGAAATTATTTTCCCATTTTATGTATCATTTATCCTCAGGGGTTCGATACCTGTACATGGAAGAGGCTGAAAAGGATCTAGAGAGATATATTTGATCCAAGTCATGACTAATCCATTGTTCATTGTTATAAACAATTACCTAACTCCATGCAAACACTATTTATACTTCATGAATGAGATTATCTAATTCTATTACATGTTCACACTGATATTGTTTTGTATCATATTTTCGACATGAATCATTCATTGGTCATCATGGTATAGTGTAATGTTGTTTTCTTTGCAAAGTAACACAAGTTAGGTCGGTCAGACCCTCTCACTTGACAATACACACAACAACACAAGTGCTCACAAAGCTTGTCGTGAACTGAATGCCAGAAGATGGATTCTATTAACTGAATCAAATTACAATGTGCAAATACAAAGTAAACTATGATACTAGTCGGGCTTAGCCTGTTACAATATACAAAACTGAAAAATTTGTCTCTAAGTGTGTTTTCGACTGTGTGTGATCTTCTCCCTCTCCTAGTTATCTGCTCAACTATGAGCTATGGATCAGATCCCATGTTCTGTGCCTTTGCACTGCTCTTCTACTCTGCCACTGCTCTTCTCGAGGTCACTCCATTCCCCGAGACACTCTACATTTGTCCGTTGAATCCTCTAGATCCCACAAACCTGCAGTTTTCAGCGCCCTCTAGCCGTGCTGCACAACCTCTTCCTATGGTGACATCTATCATGATCCAAACCACCTTCATAATTGCTCATAACTTCCTCAACAACCTCCAATAGCTGTTAAGTACTCCACCTTGACTTCTGCAAAACTCGGACTCTACTATAATTGTCGGCCCCACATCTCGACCATACTGCACTTTGTTACCCTTTGACCTTACTAGTTGGCTTCACTTCGCTCTTACGGCCGCTAGTCCAAATTTGCCCCGTCCTCCATGCTTGAATTCCGTCGCAACCCATCAGTGTCGTTGTTCGAAAACTCATTGGCACCCGACTTCTTTCGTTGCTTCCTCTTGTCTTTTAACCTTAAACTTGTTGACTCTCAACCTCTTTCATTGCAACCTGTCATTTGTCGACATCTAACTTGTCTACCTCTGACCTTTTACCTTTTGCCGACCGCACCTCGACAGCTTCTGCTCAACTAATTGGCTTCGACAGCCAATATTCCTTCGGACCAGTGGTCGTCAGCAATCCCCCTGGTCAACTTCTCCTGTCGATCAACTTCGACTATTTCTCCTACGCCTTGATGCTCCTGCATCAGACTCCCTAGGTGAAAAAGAATTCGACTGCTCTGTCATTCTCATGTGTTCTTCTTCATAAATCCATGTCGCATCCTGCAACTCATCATCCTTCCATTGCACTAAGTATTCTTTATTTCGCGAACTGCGCTTATGCCCAAATTCTTGTTCGTCTAACACTTCGGCGATTTCCTCCTTGTAGTGTCGACCTGGAATTTGCACTATCCAGTCGATGTTCGACATTTCTGCGTTGTTTCTTGTTGAACCTTCTTCAAACTTGTATAGATGTAAGACATTGAATGTAGGTGATATGCTCAAGTCCTTCGGTACCTCCAACACATAAGCATTTTCTGAAATCTTCTTCAGAATCTTACATCCAATCTTCTTCAACTTCAGCTTGCTATAGGTTCCTATCAGAAATCTCTCCTTCCACAAGGATGCATAGATTAAGTCTCCTTTGCTGAACGACTGTAGCCTCTTCTTTATGTTGACTTTCAACTTATATGCCGTGTTTCTCTTTTCAATGCGCTTTCGCAAATCTTCATGCACTTCTTTTATAGGCTCTGTGAATGTTTCTGCATCCTCACTTTTTCTGATTTCTGTCGGTATCTCAACCAAATCCACCACTGCATGTGGGCTTTGTCCTTGCACAATATGGAATGGGATCATACCTGTTGACCGATTCACAGATTTTTTGTACGCGAACTCTGCTTGCACCAACACGTTCTCCCACTTCTTGGGTCTGTTGGCCGTCAAACATCTCAGAAGGTTTCTCAAAATTCTGTTCACAACCTTGGTATATCCATCTGTTTTTGGATGATATGGTGAGCTAAACTGCAACTTTGTGTCCATTTTCTTCCATAGGGTTCTCCAGAAATGCCCCATAAACTTGGTATCTATGTCCGATGTTATACTCTTCGTCAAACCATGCAATATGACTATCTCCTTGAAGAATAGTACAATAATGCTTGTGGCGTCACTTATCTTCCAACACGGAATAAAGTGTGCCATTTTCGAAAATCTGTCAACTACAACAAAGATTGAGTCGTTACCTTGCTACACCTTTGACAATCCTAGCACAAAATCGATGTTCAGGTCTCCCATGGGGTATTTGGCACTGGTAATGGTGCATACAACCCCATATTCTGACTTCTTCCATTTTCCAAATGGAAAAATCAACATTATCGAACCCACTTTCCGACATCTGTCGTCATTCCTGGCCAATAATACTTTTTTCGACCAACACCTTGGTCTTGTCGATGCCAAAATTACCTACTAATCCACCACTATGCAGCTCTCGAATTAGGTTCTCTCTTACGAATCCTCTAGGAATACACAATTGTTGTCCCTTGAATAGGTATCCTTCTTGGATAAAATAATCCAAGTATGTTGTTCTGTAGAAACTCCATGGTTCTCGACTCACCTTCCATGCTTTCACAAAATCCTCGTCAGTTTCATACTCTATCTTCACCGAATATATTCATGTTGCTTGAACTGTCATCATGTTCAGCAATGCAACTCTTCAACTCAGCGTGTTGGCAACCTTGTTCGACTTTCCCGACTTATGTTGCAACATGAAGGTATATCCCTACAGGAATTCGACTCAGTTCATGTGTTGCTGATTCAAATTTGAATGAGTGTTCAAGTACCTCAGTGCTTGGTGATATGTGTACAACACAAATTCCTTGGGCAACAAATAATGCCTCCACTTCTCCAATGCTTGAAAAATAGCATAGAACTCATGGTCGTAGACCGAATATTTTTGCTTCGCATCATCCAACTTCTCGCTGAAGAATGCAATTGGTTGGCCCTCTTGGCTCAACACTCCTCCAATTTCCATTCTATTCCATTCTGGAGTCTATACACATCCTCCATTCTCCACCCTTCTTTGGTGCTAGTACTGCTGGTACCGCACATAGGCTCAGACTCTCTCTGATCAATCCTCTGTCTAACAACTGATGGACTTGTCGATTGAGATCCTGACCCTATGTCGGATTCATCCTATGTGGTTCCTTGTTTGGAAAAATTGATCCTGGAATCAAGTCGATCTAATGGGTAATGCTTCTCGTCGATGGCAATCCCGTCGGCATCTCATCGGCTTCTATGCTCTTGAACTCGTCGAGCATCTCTTCGACTTCGACCAAAACTCTCTCCATTGTCGACCTCTCGACACATGGTCCCTTCGAAATGATGGTGAAACATTCTGACTATTTCTCCTCCTCTGCGAGGATTTTCTTGGTTGTACACATCAGCATTCTCTTCTCCCAATAGTTTCTCTTGCCCTGTTTACAGTTGGCTTACTCCTCCTGCTTCGGCTTCAGCATCCTCCGTGTGCCATTTTTCCACAATGTGACTGTGTTGGATCGACCATCATAGATCATCTTCCAATCATATTGCCATGGTATCCCTAACAACATACGACATGCATCCATTGGGATTATGTCGCACAGTACGCTGTCTTCAAGCTTCCCAACTTTAAAGTTTATCAGGCACTGTCTGGTTACCTTGACATGATGTCCTTTCTACAACCATGATATCTTGTATAGATTTGGGTGTTCCTGACATCTCAAACCCAACTTGTCATTGACCTCCGTCGACACAAGATTCTCTGTACTACCACCATCAACTATGGTCTTGCAATACCTATCGCCGACCAGCACTCTAGTTCGAAAGATAGCCTTTCATTGGGCCGACTCCTTCTCATCATGTTTGTCGTCTTGAACCAACGTTCTTTTGGTCGTCATAGTTCCAACTCGTCCTTTTCCCTCTTCGCCACTATCGGATGTCGATTCCGTCCTCTCGTCGACTTGCTCATCTCTTCGACGTCTGGGCTTCCACTCATCTGCCATGTGTAGGGTCTCTGTGCATTCATAGGATTTGTGTCCCACACCATGATACTTCCAACAGATTACAACCAGTTTGTCAGCTCCTTTATTTTCTGTTAGACCAGTTCGAACATACGCACCCCGATCGCGGGTCTCTCGACCATCTCGTCGGTTTCCTTGCGTTTTCTCTCTTGTTGCTGTCCCTTCCACACGTCAGTTATCTTCGATGGCTTCTCTCCTCATTCTGCTACTTTGGCCCTTCACAGAAACAGTCTTCGCACCTTGACCATTCATCCTACCTCTGGTCGACGCGATTTTCTTCGACAGTTTCTCTTCTACCTTCAGAGTTAATTGGTAGGATTTAGCAACCGCTCTGAACCTCGATAGGATCAAGTCGTCCTGTATGGCATACTTCAATCCATTTACATATCTCGCGACAGCTTCTTTGCCTTCATCGGTTTGACCCGACCGAATCGACAATCTGTATAACTCTTTCGTGTACTCCTTCATGGTCATCTATTTTTGTCGAAAGTTCTACAACTTCCTGTACAAGGAAATCACATAGTTGCTAGGAAAGAACTTCCCCTTCAGCTTGGAAACCATCCTATCCCAAGACTTGATTTTCTCCTTGCCTTTCTTAACTCTGCCAGCCTGTACATTGTCCCACCACAATGAGGCATGAACCTTCAACCTCAGACATGTAGTTTTAACCTGTTTAGGATCCTCTATCTGCTCTATGTCGAAGTATTTCTCCATTTCTTTGAACCAGTCTATCAAGTATTCCATGTCCAGACTTCCTGAGTATGTAGGTACATCCATCTTTGACTTACCCCTCATCTCTGATAGTAGCTTGATGAATTTATCTTATGTTTCCTCCTCGACAGCTTCTCGTGCTTCCACCTCCTTGACTTCCTCGTCATTGTGGTCTAGCGCATGAGGAATACAACCACACCTTTGGCTCTCTTTGATCATTGTGACTTCACTCGTCAAACTTCGCATTGTTCGCATGCACTCGTCAAACATTTCACGATCAACTGTAACTGTTGCTCCATGCACTCTTCATCCCATACCTCGGACATTAACGCCTCTTTGAGCCATCTTTCAACTTCAGCTGAAATCTTCACTTGTCCAATTGCAACCGGAATTCACCACTATGCACAACCCTACCCAACCTCAGTTGTATCTATTCACGCACATGCAGGTTCTTCCTGCTCTGATACCACTTGACACAAGTCAGGTCGGTCGGACCCTCTCACTTAACAATACACACAACAACACAAGTACTCATAAAGGAGGTCGTGAACTGAATCCCAGAAGATGGATTCTATTAACTGAATCAAATTACAATGTGCAAATACAAGCTAAACTATGATACTAGTTGGCCTTACCCTGTTACAATATACAGAACTGAAAAATCTGTCTCTAAGTGTGTTTTCGATTATGTGCGATCTTCTCCCTCTCCTGGTTCTCTGTTGAATAATGAGCTATGGATCATATCCCCTGTTTTGTGCCTTCACATTTCTCTTCTACTCTGCCACTGTTCTTCCTGAGGTCACTCCGTTCCCCGAGACACTCTACCTCTGTCCATTGAATCCTCCAGATCCTGCAGACCTGCAGTTGTCAGCGCCCTTTGGTCATGCTGCACAACCTCTACATGTGGCGACATTGTTCATGATCCCAACCACCTTCATAACTACTCATAACTTCCTCAACAACCTCCAATGGCTGCTAAGTACTCTGCCTTGAATTATGCAAAACTCAGACTCTGCTACAGTCGTCGGCTCAACCATACTAAACTTCGTCACCCTTTGACCTTTGTTAGCATCTTCACTTCACTCTTATGGCTGCCATTCCAAATCTGCCACATCCTCTATGCTTGACTTTCGTTGCAACCCGTCGGTGTCGCTGTTCAACAACTCATCGGCACTCGACTTCTTTTCCTGCTTCTTGTCATCTGCCGACATTAAACTTGTTGACTCTCGACCTCTTTCACTGTAACCTGTCATCTGTTGACATCAAACTTGTCGACCTCCGACCTTTTACCTTCTGTCGACCACACCTCAACAGCTTCTGCTCGACTACTTGGCTTCAACATCCAATCTTCCTTCGCACCAGTGGTCATCAGCAATCCCCCTAGTCGACTTCTCCTGTCGATCAACTTCGACTATTTCTCCTAGGCCCTAATGCTCCTGCATCACAAAGTATAAACATAATAACAATGTATATATATAACGTATGAGTATTGGGACATGTATTGTATTAAAGGATATTTTAAGTAATTTTAAATCGTTGTTTAGCTTCATATTGAAGAAGTGGGGTCCTTCACTTCACGTATCTATTTATTATGTGAAGAATACATAAGTTTCATAATCATGGTATATTTTGTAAAGAGTTTTGATGAAAAAAGGAGATTAATGATGAAAAATGGAAGAGCTCTTAACACTTTTATAAAATATATGCTTACATTATTAAATCTTAAAGGGACTATTCAACCAAAAGATGTTAACATCGCTATTTTCCCAAATGACGAGGACAATTACATTGATATTGATATGGCCAATCAATATTCAATTTTCATGTGTATAAATTTTATATACCATATTATGTTATGGTAATTGTATTTTGTTATGGTATTTGATATTTTCTTGATTTCAAGTGATTTTGATAGAGTTTTAAAAAAGGTAAAATAAAAATAAAAAAATCTATTTTCATTAGCATTGTTTGGAAGAGCAAAGAATACTTAGATTTCTATGAGAATAGACATCATATTTTTTTGGAAACAAATAACTTAATATAAACATTGCTTATTAAAATCTATAAAGTTGAGCATTGCAAATATTGTGACTATGACATTGCTTTTAACAAATAATGAAATTTTGATATTTTTACATATTGAATTTGAAGGATTTGAAGGATTCAATATCTCATAGGCCTTCAAAGTGAAATGGGACCTTACTGTTAATGTAATTGTAACTTCGGAAGATATTCACTTGTATTTTATATTTTTATTATTATTGTATTTTATTTGTACCTCCAACGAAGATGTTTAATCCTCCAGTCAGAGAAGCCATTATTGTATTTGGTCATGTAAAGTCATTGAGGTTAACCCTCCATTTTAATTCAGGGCAATAGACCCCAGAGTCAGATTGTATTAGGGTTAATAGAGTCTTCTAGAGAAGTCGGTCCAATCAGGGACAACTAGGGCCAACCTAGTAAGTGAAAAGGTCAAGTGAAAGATAAAGTATAAATAGAGAGCAAGGCTCTCTCATTTGGACACAACACTCACTCACTTAATTCTCATTAGTGAGAGAGAGAATACAAGTTCGCATAGGAGAAAATAGAGAGAGCTGCAGAAGACCATATTTTTTGGGGGGTTTTACTTTTGTGATATTATATTGGTGACGATTCTATCTCTAAGGAAGTTGCGGGGTTTTACCCTTTATGGTTTCCCCGAGGAAATTCTTTGTGTATATTGTGTTATGATGTGCATGTTATTATTTCAATAAGATCCTAGATAAATATTGATTAAAAGTAGAAAATATAACGTGGTATCAGAGCTAACCTAAAAATAAGACATTGTGCAGCTACAAGAAGCTAGGGTTTCCATTTCCAGAAACTAGTCATATCGGAATTTTCGCTATAAATCACTTTCGGCGAAGGTTCAGGATCTGAAACTTGGACAGGCTGAAGATGAAATATTCAAGTACATTTTGTGCAATTTTAAGCCTCATTATCGCTATAATTTAGGAGATATGATCCATTCCAATTAGGGTTTCAACCTCCTCTAGAATTTAGTTTTAAAAAGGCGACCTAGGGATAAATGCTATATCTCAGTCTATGAAGATCCAAATAAAATTTCGTAAGATTTTCCAGAAATTAAACAGACTGTATTTTCTTGGTTGTGAGTTTCAGAACCCGAAGATGTAACGGTAACATGTGGCATTCCGTACAAGTTCAATATACTGAAAAATTCCATAAACAGGTCATCGTGGGAAAATTATAATAAGTTCCAATTGGTGAATCCAATCCTACTCTAACCTATGGGTTTGGAGAGAGTAAAGATCAGACTATCACAGGATGAAGTTTCAGATATTGAGGATCAGAAATTTCAGAGATACATCAGAATTAAGACTTGACAAATCTATAGTAGAAATTGAAGAAACTAGGGCATCAATTTTTTGGGGCTTCTCTTCATCAATTTGGAAAAACGAGTACATTGGACAAATAGCCTTGAGGAGGCACATCTTCCTGTCCAATCATAAGTTCAAGATTCCAACTTTGAAAAAATAGGGTTTCTCTAACAAACCCTAAGCTAGCCAGCTCTAGAACCAGTTTGGGAATCTTAAAGTGGTAAGAACTAAAAGCTTGGCTATTTCCATTTGAGTTACTCATTCAATATGTCTCACCACACCAAGCTTGAGGATAAGCTTGAAGGAGCTGATAACTTCCAAGCATGGAAGTATAGGATTGCTCTTGTCCTTGAAGAAATGATTTGGACAAGTATGTGAATGAAGAGGTTCCAGCACCAGAGGGAGATGAGGCTAAAGCCATCCATAATAAGAACTTGGTTAGGGACAAGAGAAATATTGCAGATTCTATCAAGTATCATCTCATCCCACATGTAAGCTACCGGGCTTACATAATTACCATATTTGATAATATATATTTTTATAATTGAATTCATTGAAAATTACATGGACTTGTCAACATTATATATGCACGTTGACCTAATGAACGGTCGCACCTTAAGGAGGTTACCCTTGGCCTAGTAATACTAATTAACCTAATTATAAACTAATAATAATAATAATAGTAATATATTGTTTTAGGTATATTACAAGTCATCCTGCTCTGAAAATATTCGACCACGAATCTTCTATGAGCGTGTTGCAGCTGGAATTCTTGCCACGAATAACAGTGCCACGGTTTAGCAGTTCTTGAAATAATTGGTCACATTTCCATTCAAATCTTCTCTTGTTTATGATTCTGTAGATAAACGCATAACAACTATATGGAGTATTTTTTGGAGCTCCTAATCTGATGGTGTTTCTTTTCTCTTCTAGTTTGATGTAGATTTCTGATATTTCTGCATGCTTTGATATGGTTTTCTTAACTATAGTGGCAACTACTAATAATGTACTTACTTCCTTGTCTGACGAGATTGTTTTTGTTTGTTCTTTGGGAACCTTTTGATATTGAGATTCTAGAACATCTCGAGTTGCGACCACTGGTAAAATTAACATATCTCTTCATTTGCCGCATCATCTTATGGGTTTCGTTTTTCTACATTATCATGATTAAGGTCATCTTCGACACCTTTATTGTCATAATTGCATTCTTCTACAACTTCAAATTCTCACAAAATTGATGTTTACCTTGATTTTATTGACTTCATTGACTTCTACGACATCGATATTTTCTTTACAATTGATATTGACATTGTGATTGTCAATGTCATCTTGATCTTCCATATCCTTGTCTTCTACCTCTTCTATTTAATCGTCCTTGTTATCGTCTTCCTTAACAGGTCCTTTTTCTGGAGTTTCACCAGGATATGGATGATCAAGATGATATTGACAATCACAATGTCAATATCAATTGTAAAGAAAATATTGATGTCATAGAAGTCAATGAATTCAATTATAAAAATATATATTATCAAATATGGTAATTATGTAAGCCTGGTAGCTTACAAGTGGTATCAGAGCTTTAAGCTCTCAGCGCTCACACTCTGCTAGTCTGGTTCGGCTCCTCTAACCCCATAACCCACTCATCTCCCTTTCATCACTGTGTCTCACCCCTCACTTCATGTCCAGTATTCCCACACACATGCCCAATCCACTCCATTCTCCATCTCCAACATCAATGCTTTCTCCCTCCTCGACTCCACTCCCCATCTCAGCATCTCCCACCTCCTTACTCCACTAGTTTCCATTTCCTCCACACCCTCTCATTACTACTCGCTCTCCCACTCTACATTCCATTCCCACACCCCCACTTCACTCACTCACACCAGCTCCCACTCTTCCCTTGTTCGATTCCCCCCATCTCCTACTTCACATGTTCCTCTACGTACACCTCCTTCACGCACCACCCTTCCCCCCTGTGCACTCCCCACCCCTCCTATGCATTCCATCTCACAACCCTCCATCTCCCCACCCCCCGCGCTGCTCCTCTACCACCATGTAGCTCCAATCCCGCTTCTCCCAAACAACGACCCCACTCCCGCTTCTCCACACTGCCACTTCCTAATCCTCACACGCCCATGACCACCTACCATCTCCACGTAGCCCCCTGCTCCTGCTGCGCCTCATGCTCCTCCTCGATGCTTCACCTTCACCCTCCATCTCCATCCTACTGCCAACCTCATTCCTCCCCAGATCCCACCTCCTCCACCCCCCATGCTCTGCTTCTCCCTCCACGCTGTGCTCAACAACTCCACCTCCTATTCCCAACCCCCTCCATGCTACACCCAGCTACATCCACACTCCATTTCCCTTAAATAACTCGAGGCTTTATATCCTTTTCCATGCTCATTTTCCACAACCTCCACATTGTCCACGACCTCCACACTCTCCCTACAACCACATCACTCGTCCATATATCCCCGACAGCCCGCAGTCCTCTGGTGCTTAGCCCACTGTTTCCTCTCCCCATGCACTCCTCCTAACTCGCTTCGTCGCATAGCTTTCTGCTCGCCCTACCTCCCATCTCCTCTTCCCGCCACCCAATATCATCACAGCCACCCCTCGTTGTTTCCCCACATGTTCTCTACACAACCACCTTCTCTCTACACCACCTCTCCCACGATGCCAACTCCACACTCACCTTTTATCTTCATTCACACCCAACGGACCTTCCACACACAAACCCTAAATAAATATATTAAAAAAAAACATTATATTATTATTATTATTATAACTTTTGAATTAAAAAAAAACTATATAATTTTAATAATTATTATTAATTGTGTATAAAAACAAATTTATTCAAATTGCTTTTAGAATATTTTTATAGTGGAACTAACATGTTTCACCCTTTTAATAAAATTATTATTATCCCATCCAATAAACCTCGAAGAGATGGAAAAATTGAAGTCAAAAACATAAAAATAAACAAACATGAAGAAATAAAAAGCGGATATGAAGACATTATCAAATTAGTTAAGGAATTGACGTTGATAATAACACAACGTCAAGAAGATGTTGCAGTGACTTCCGAATTCCTAGGTAAAGAAAAGATGGAAACTACTGTGATGAACCTGCAATAATTAATTAATCCAAATACACAAGATATCATAAATAATAGAACTCAGAATCACTTTTATATTGATCACGGGCCACTTTGAGGGGGCAACCTCCTTTGAGCAAGCTCAATACAATTAACTTCACGGTGCCTTCATAGGCCTCAACACACACTTATATACTAAGTCTAGGCACCAATACCATGGGTCAATACTATGTGTCAATACAAACCATGGGCTAAGTCTAGGCGCCAATACTATGAGTCAAAACCATGGTACATATAATACTATGGGACGACTTACAAAGCATATGCATCCAATACTATGGGTCAATACTATGGGCTAATATAAACTATGGATCAACAAATACTATGGGACGACTTACAAAGCATATGCATCCAACAACAATATACTAACAAAGTAAAGACATGGGTTCCTAACATCCCCTCTCCCTTAGAAAAAGCTTTGTCCTCAAAGATTTAGATGTGGAAATTGATGCAGAATCTGAAGGAGTGGGTCCCCTGTAGCATTCTCGGGTTGCATTCCGAGCCACTGGCACCTTTGGAGTTTCAAGGAGGATTGCATGGAAGGCTGTAGACAAAGAAGAACTATGTCAACGATGTGAAAAGTGCGCTCAGAACGGTGTGGATCGGCTTGTTGTTTCAGTCAAATTCTTGCCATGTAAAAATTGTCCTGCAAAATGAGAAGAAGCTGATCACGGTTTTGAAGAATTGAGTCAATTGCCTGAACTGGGGAGCTGCTGAAGGTGTATGGAAGAAGAACTAGTGGTGCATGTACAAAGACTGCTTCATATGGTGTCCTTTGAGATATGGTACTATACCACTGGAGCGCTTCTAGGAAATCCATAGAAATAGTTGTCCAAATCTGTGGAGGGATGGGTAAGGGTTCGAGCAGTCCTGAAAGGAGGGTCGTTTCACCTTTGTTGACTTGGAAAGTATCACAGTCAACCACCATCTGTTGAAATGTCCTTTTGAGTCCCTGCCAAAAGAAGTTACATTGTTCATGGTCATACGTTTTAAGGAACCTAGAGTGCCCTACTGATGAAGAAGCATGGAGTTCATAGAAGAGATAGCCCCATTGAATAGATTGCAACCAATTTGGAACAAACAGAGAAATAGCTGTAAGAGAAACTGGGTCATCAAATGTGCGAGGAGGAGCATCTTCCACCATATTTTCCTTACCTTTCTGGTAAGTGGTTGCATAGTCATAACCCATGAGTTGGATAACCCATTTCAGGTGTGTTGGGGAAGAGACCCATTGTTCCAGGAAAGTTTCCAGACTCTGGAGGTCAGTCTTGATGCAGAAATAATTCCCCAATAGGGATGGCTGCCACTTCTGGACTGTATGCAAAATAGTCATCATTTCCTGCTGAGAGGTAGATGCGGCTAAATTCTTACCGGAAAAGTCTCTTGAAGGAAACAAGCTCATTGGTTCAGCAAAGACACCTTCATATCTATCCAAGGAACTAGTGGAGACTGTTGATGGGTGCATCTGAATGGAATGGAGTTGAGCGATGACACCATGTGAATTCTTCTTAAGTCTTTTTTCCAGGCGATGTGAACTGATGATGGAGAGAGAGCCTGGTTGTAAGCCCATAAATTTGTGTTGTGCCCCATTGACTGAAAACTGCATCCAAAGTTCAGCAAAATCCATTAAGATGGGGTCAAGTGTGTGTAACCATTGAACGCCCAAAACCACATCACATCCTCCTAAGGACAAGGAAAACATGTGAGAGCGTAGGTTATAATCTTCCATAGAGATACGCACATTGTGACACTTCCCCTTGCAAGGTAAGGTGCCCCCATTGGCAACCATGACTTCAAAGTTGGAGAAAGGATGGACAAAACAATCAGCCTGTTTGGCAATCTGAGGATCAATGAAGTTATGAGTGATACCAGAATCAATGAGTATGGTAAGAGGGAGCTTCTTGAAGTATCCCCTGACTTACATTGTTTGTGGGGTGGTGATGCCGGTTACAACATGGAGAGAGAGCTCGGGTGGGTCATCCTGAGATGGGGTGTCAATAGGCGAGTGTTGAATGTCGACCTGATCATCTACTATATCTGGAGCTTCTTCATCAAGTTCTGAGGCAGGCGGAGAATCCACATCCAAGAAATAGAGATTTTGTTGAACACATCTATGTCTACGAGTGAATTTCTCATCACAATTATAACAAATCCCTTTTTCTCAGCATGCCTGCATCTCTGCTTCAGACAAATGCTTGATAGGAGTTGGTTGCGGGGCAGGCGTGATGGGAGGTCATTGGGAACCCATATTTTTGAAGGGAACAAAGGTGGGTTTGGAGCGTTGTTGAGCTGCGATCTTGTTCTCAGCTAGCTTAGCCAACCCTAGGACTTCCATCATTGTGTTGGGACAAAACATTTTGACCTCTGAGCGGATTTCATCCTTGAGACCACTGATAAAACAACTCCTGTAGAATTCATCGGACAATCCTTCTGTGTGATTGTCTAGTTTCTCAAATTCCGTCAAATACTCTCTCACTGTGCCAGTTTGGTGAAGTTTAGTGAGTGCTCCTGTGAAGTCGTCAAAAGAACTAGGACCAAATCGTGACAAAAGGAGTTGGCAAAAATCTGTCTAGTTTGTCTCAGGATGAGCTTTGATGTACCAACGGTACCATTGAAGGGCTTCCTATTCCAAATGAAAGGATGCAAGTGGAACTTTCTGAACATCAAAAGTATTATGCAGACTGAAATATTGTTCTGCTCGGTATATCCATCCAGTCGGATCAGTACCATTGAAGCGAGGAAAATCAAGCTTCGGCCCACGAAAATTGTTGGAAGAAGAGAACCTGGTGGCTGCAAAAGATTCTGGCTGTCGGGTATTGTTCATGGCTAAATGTTGAAGATGGAGCTTGAGAAATTTTTCATCCAGATCTTGGAGTTTGTTTTGGATGGTTGCAAGTGCGTCCTCCATGGTTTTTGCTCCTGTGCGGGTGACAACCATAACCAGGAGTTTTTTTTTATTGGTTGACTGGGAAGAAAACAAAAACAAAAACTGCTTCAGTAAAGGAAAATCTGGACTTGGGAAAAAATCTGAAGGGTAATTGGGGTTTGACGAGGTTTTGGACACTGTCGAATAGACAAGGAAGCAAAAATGAGGATTTCAGAAGCGGGGTGAAAGAATGGGAAAATTTGGCAGAGGGGGACAACGGAGCGGCTACGGCTCGGAAGGGATCTGGAACAGATAAATCTGCAACGGCGCAGAAGGGATCGAAAATGGTTGGATCTGAAACGGCGACTGGATTTGGAACGACTTTCAAAATAGATATGAAACAGCTGGATCTGGAGCAAAAGTGATCAGCAACAGTTCAACTGAAAATAGATATGGACCCCAGGTATGTGTGGCTTCCTATCGGTTCAGGGGATTCACTCGGCCACCAATGCTGTCTGACGGCTTTCGTATTGGGGCAGTACCCCTCACTCCATGACTCAGGTAAAATTGATAACCGCTTTGCCACAAACGATAGCTCTTGGTTTACCTCATAGGTGGGAACTAATTAATCAGGTAGGGGTCGTTTCCCTTTTCGCTAGCAGGTCCTCTCAATGGGCCAGCTACTTTGGGGTTCCTGTGGTATTCCTCACAATGAGTTTTAGGGCTTATGCCCAAGTACTTCCCACAATTAAGTGGATAGGGATTATTCCCAAATCCGAAGCTGCAACAGATACGAAAAAAAATTTGGCAGAAATTCCACCCAACGAGCCCAAGAAAGTGCTCTAATACCAGATGTGATGAACCTGAAATAATTAATTAATGCAAAACACGAGATATCATAAATAATAGAACTCAAAATCACTTTTATATTGATCACGGGCCACTTTGAGGGGGCAACCTCCTTTGAGAAAGCTCAACACAATTAACTTCACGGTGCCTTCATAGGCCTCAACACACACTTATATACTAAGTCTAGGCACCAATACCATGGGTCAATACTATGTTTCAATACAAACCATGGGCTAAGTCTAGGCACCAATACTATGAGTCAAAACCATGGGACATATAATACTATGGGACGACTTACAAAGCATATGCGTCCAATACTATGGGTCAATACTATGGGCTAATATAAACTATGGATCAACAAATACTATGGGACGACTTACAAAGCATATGTGTCCAACAACAATATACTAACAAAGTAAAGACATGGGTTCCTAACAACTGCATCTACACCCATGTCAGAAGAAGGGACTCCTATCATAAAGGAACAACCTATGTTGATTCCCAAGTTCTCAGGTCAAGCAAAGTTGGGTTCTGCATCGACACTCACAGCAAAAGAAGGGACTATGACCAAAAAGGAAGAAGTTATTATAAATTCCGAGTTGTCAGGTCAAGAAGTGTTGGGATCTACACCCACAACAGAAGAAGTAACCATGACTCTTGATTTACTAAGTCAAGAGGAACAAGGGACTACTGCGACTCCTACGTATTCAAGTAGGGATGAATATAAAATCGCTACTACCCCCAAGAAGGAAAGGAATCTTGGCCGACCAACTCCTTATACCCCCCCTCAGAAAAGATCGACACCACCTGACACCAAGTGGGATAAGAAAAGACATCCCAACTACAAACCTCAAAATGTGATAGTTAGTAAAAAGTATGCACGCCTACCGAAAGTTCATCGTGGCTTCTTACAAGGTATGGAAGTAAGACACATTAATACGCCAGCCGAAAAATCTATAAAATTGTCTAGTGAAACTCCAGAACAAGGACCTGTTACGGAAGACAATAACAAGGACGATGAAACAGAAGATGTAGAAGATAAGGATATGGAAGATCAAGATGATATTGACAATCACAATGTCAATATCAATTGTAAATAAAATATCGATGTTGTAGAAGTCAATGAATTCAATTATAAAAATATATATTATCAAATATGATAATTATGTAAGCCTAGCAGCTTACACCACATGCGTCATCTTTGAAGATATAACATACCCTTTAGGCTGGAAAACATTTTGTGTTAAGAAACATTATGATAAGTTTTATTGTAAAGTTTATTTTGGACAGGTGTCCAAGGATGACTATAATTTGCACAATATATTATTATTTAATAAATAAAATAGGAGACAAACACCTAAGAGGACTGTTGAAAGAGTGGTTACTGATCCACTAGGTGGAATGGAATCTGGGGTAGAAGGCAATGGACAAGTGGTAGGATCATGATGCAACTAACTAGCTGTTGGTATGGGACAACTCCCTTGAAATGTGGTCATAGTGCCCTGAAAGATGGGACTGGAGTTTGAGGCTCATTTATTCCAAATTGACCACTAAAAGACCTAGGTAGTCTATATAATAGTCATCAAATATTGAACTAAGGTTCATCACTTTTCCTGAAGAGGAAATTTACCTTGGGGTTTTGCTGTGTTTTCACCCAAGAGATTTGATGAGGGGATATGTTGTTGTTGATCATGTTGTGAGTCTGCCAAACTCTTATTGAGTTCAGGAGGTTGATGCTGAGTGGAGAAGGCATTTTTCAGGAGGTTGATACCGAATCGAGAAGGTATTTTTGAGTGCCTTGCTTCCACAGATTCCACCCACTTACTGGATCAGTAAGCAGGCTCGGGGGTTCATTAGAAGTCAGCAGTTGAGTTGCTTCTTCTGAAGCAGGTTAGGAGGAACAGTCCTCCTTGGGTGTTTGTCGGCCCTATAGTCTGTTACAGGTTCTATTGTCTTATCTGTTTTATTTTAAATTCTATTATCTATAGTTGTATGGCTACAGTTCTGCTGTTTATTAAACTTTCACTGTTTATTTTATAAGTTATTTCAGTTCCTATGTAAGTTAATAATTCTGTAAAAATGTGAAAAGATTGAATAAAATGGTTTCTGTATTTTTCCCCATGCAAAAAGGAACAACATCGTACTCCAGTACAGAAACAGATTAAGATAGATAAGATATGATAGGCAAACTACCATGGTGATGGAAGTACCATTTTATATATTATGTTTAAATCATCTGTTGTTTTTAATTAGACTTATCTACTATATTTTACTCACAGTACTATTCTTATTTTCATTCTTTCCATAAAGACAGTAACTCTATTTTATAGAAATAACAGAGTTTATATTAGACAAAGAATCCAGTTCTGTTCTTTTCATTTTTATTTTCCCAAATGTTTATTTTCAAAAGGAATAACTATAGTTTGCTATTATTATCATTATTGTACATATAGGATATATAGACAAACAAGAAGCATCACATTACCAACTTATGGTTTGTAATTTTACATTTAAATTCTTTTCAAAATTTACTGTTATTACTAGTATTTCTATTACTGCACACACAGAGTAGTTAACTAAACAAAGTCTTTTATCATATAGCTAGGGTTTAACGTTTTTCTTTCTACATGAACATATAATCATAAACACGCAAGTTCAATGCTGTTACAGAATCGAGCTAGATAAACAAGCTCTCTATTTTTTTCTTATTTTTACCCACAGTAGACAAATCAAGTATATTTTACATCACAAATCATTACTGTGGATCGAACTTATTGATTTCAAATATCTATTCAAAGTTTAAGACATTTCAATGACTGTAGGAGCAAATAGTCAAACAGAAAACACAAATTCCATTGATGCCGAACGTATCAATAGTCTATTATGGGATAATCTCAAATAATTAGTCTTCAAACATAATTTAATTCCCTAAACAAATTTTGAAGTTATTCTCAAATGAAAATTAATGTAAAAAAACAAAAGTAATGATAATAGTACTTGCCATAAGAATATAACCATCACATTTAATGGTTAGAAATTGAAGGTCATTTTGATGAGTAGGTGGACCTTGAATTTGATTGAAGTTATAATTGTAGTTCATATAGCCCTTCAATTATATTCAAAATAAAAGTTGAAAAATTAGTTATGGAATTCCTACAAATAAAGTATAAACAATAATTTTGTGTAATTTTTGATTTTGGGTTTTAAACATTTTTAAAAATGCTTTAAAATATATAAATTAAAAAATATTTATATAAATCCTTTGAAAAAGCTAAATTTTAAAATGCAATCATAATATTAACATAAACATGTATGTTATATTTAGAAGAAAAACTATTATGCCAATTTATTATATATATATGATAACAAATAAATATAATAATACAACATATTAACTATAGAAATAAATATTGCATCTTAATACAAGGGTTGAGAAAATTTTAGCTGATTAATTGCTTATACAAAATAACAATTTATATATGAGAAAACCATATTTATTTAAAAATCATTTACTTTAAACACTATTAATTAGTGTATCATACCATCCTTCTATCTATTAAATTAAAAAAAAAAATAGAAAATATAAAGAGAGACAAAAGGATATATTTACTTTGATTGTGAAATAATATTTAAAATTTAGAATCTTTTAGAACTTGTTTTCCTTGAATGTAAAAATACAAATTAATTAGTCAAAATTCTTACACATTAGGAGTGATTATTTAAAGTAGCATGGTTTTCATAAAGATAAGTAGTGATTATTTAAAG
Organism: Larix kaempferi; assembly: GCA_027924585.1. Taxonomy (NCBI): domain Eukaryota; kingdom Viridiplantae; phylum Streptophyta; class Pinopsida; order Pinales; family Pinaceae; genus Larix; species Larix kaempferi. Next base: position 13,065,225 of record BSBM01000878.1, on the reverse strand, counting down.
TGGCATAGTTTTCATAAAGGTGATAAGAATGATAAAGCAAGTGACATTTTGCAAATAACAACCACTGGCAACTGTCCTTACTACCAATTTGAACTATGATAGAGTTTGCCAATTTCAATATATATAAAATTAATTAGTTTACAAACAAAATGGAGTGTAATACAATCGATTTAAGCTAACAGAAGGAACAGTAAGATTTTCTTTTGGAAAAGAATCATAGAGTTGTTGAAACTATATTTTATGAGGGTTATTCAATTTTTCATTTGGGTTTTTCACTTTATCCATTCGACTGTCCACGATGACTTCATAAGCCTTTAAATTTGGCGGACGATACCCGATTTGGTTATTCTGGGGGATTATTATGTTTTTGAAAACATGTAATCTCAAAATAATGGTGAAATAATGGTGGTTTTATTTTACTGAGTTGTTAAAAAAATTAATTATTTGGTAATTTGAATTTAATAATATTTTAATGGTGATTTTGATGATAGAAATAGATTTAGTACTATCAAAAACTTGTAACCAGTAAGACACTTAAAATTTCAGAGTTTCAGATTTAACACCATCAAAAAAAAATTCAGAAAAACTCAAAATTTCAGAATTTACAGTTGTAACCAAAAAAAACCAATAACTCTTAAACTACGAATTTATTTACATCTTCGGAATATTGAATCGTATAACTTTTATACTACGCGGTTTATTAACATCTTGTTCGGAATATTGACAGTGAGTATCCATTGGCTCTGTAATTTGGCTTTATCCGTCCCTGGCGCTTATTCAAACCATGACCTATTCATCATATTTCTACAAATCCAGTACCCATTTATTGATTAATTATTAATAGTATCTAATGTGATATTGCTCGCCGTGATTTTGGGATTTTGCAGGCAAGTGGGATAAGCGGTTTATTGACAGCTTTGATGCTGGCCAAGTCTTTTGCCGGTTTCAATTAACTTGCTTTCGATTTCATCATCTTCGGGAGACTTTGAAAGCCTAAAGCCTAGGATGTAATGGTTATGAAAAACTTGGTTTAAATATTAGGTCATTGCTCTTTTTTTATCATTAGAAAAATTCATTCTTATGTAGGTTGGTTGATTTTTATTTGTTGTTAGTTTTGATTTTTGTTCTTTTGCAAAAGGTGTAGTAGCGGGGTCTATGTATCACTTAACTTTTTTCAATCATCCCTATTTATGCATTGTGGGTTTAACCTAATTTCTATCTTTTCCCTTACTTTTCGTTTAGTTAGATCTTCCTCTTTTGCAATGATTGTGGTTTTTTCCATGCATATATGATGTTTGGTTAAATGTGCATGTTCAACTAAGGCGAATTTTTAACCCTATCATGTTTTAGATCGGCGCAATGTTCTTTGAGCCTAACTTCAAAAGATCTGCCAGTTTCGCCAATGTAAACATCTTGGCAAGAACATGGAATTGAGTATACTCCTTTATATAATTCGGGTTTGATTGGGTCTTTTAATGAGTCCACCATTTTTCTGATGGTGTTTGGAGGTCTAAAGGAAACCCTAATGTCCTTATTTCTTAGAATTTTGGCTATTCTCTCTTAGGTGCCTTTTATGTATGGAAGGGAGATTCTATTCCAATTGTTTTCATTGTTATCATTACTTTTCTTCTTCTGAGTTTTTTTAGCATTGTTTATAGTTGTGTTGATCTGATTGTTATTGTAGCCATTGTCTTTGAAAACTTGTGTTAGATGTTTTAGCTCTTGTTCTACATGTTCCTTATCACAAATTCTTAATGCTCTAGTTGCTAAGGTGTTAAGAACCCCAACCTTTTGCAGAGGATAATGGTGGGAGTGTACATGTAGATACCTATATGTGTGCGTTTTCTTCCTATAGACCTGGTATGTGATAGATCCATTCTCTGATCTAGAAATTAGAACGTCGAGGAAAGGGATGCAACCATTCTTCTCAATTTCCATAGTGAATTTTATGTTCTCGTTGCGATTATTAAGGTGATCAAAGAAACGATGTAGGTTATCCTCTCCATGTGGCCATACTACATCCATATCGTCCACGTAGTGTTTCCATCTTCGAGGTTTAAGAGGAAAAGATTCTATGGCTAGTCTTTCGAATTTCTCCATGTATAGATTAGCGACAATCAGGGATAGCGAGGAGCCCATAGCCACACCTTCTACCTGTTTGTAGAAGAATTGATCTTGGAATGTGAAGAACGTGCAAAATTATAATTATAATAATAGATCTTAGAATTTGGCTGGATTACTATCTATGCTTTTCCTAGATTGAAAGAAGATGGGACAAGTGTACTATCCAAATTGATTTTATGATTGTTATTCAAAATAATCAATTATAAAAAATATATATATAACAAATATCTTAAATTGATTTGTTATATATATATATTTTATAATTGATTATTTTGAATTTTGAATGACAACCATAAAATCAATTTAGACAGTACATTGTCCCAAAAGTTATTATGTCAAGGATAAGGTGGTCCATTGGTGGAGTTGGATGGATTTCATTTCATCCACCTAGATTCAATTCCATTGAGACATGGTCTTTTATAGACAAGAACATACATGTACTATTTGATACTATATGAATATCAATGATGTGATTTTTTTTGCTGGAAAAAATCTAGAACTTAGGAACATGTAATTAAGACATAAACAAGAAATAATCACAACTAAAGCAGAAAGAACAAATAATAAATAACTTGTTCATAACACTTAACTTATAATCTATAAATATTCTCCAACCACAAATTAAGTAATTATACTAATTATAATATAAAAAAATTATTACAATTTTCTATATTCTCATTCTCTCTTACTATTCTAAGTTACTTTGGAGTCAAATTTACATATTAAATAGTTACTTGCATTCGAATGAATTCGCTCTTGCTCCAATTGCAAATCGCTTCTGTAGAAGATATTTAGCCATGGACGGATTCTGCACACACTTCATGGTCCTGATAGTCCATCATCTTCCACCCATACCGCACCATCCATAACCACAGAAATCCACCTCCATAGCCACGTATTGCAACTGCAAATCCATCTGTGATCATACTTGAACACTTCTGAGTAGCCGATGCCGGCAACTCATAATTCCAAAAAATCGCTAAAACGAGAAATCGCTTAGAGCGAAAGCGTTAAAGCGAAGGCGGATCAGGGCATGATATTGCTAGAGATTCGGCCGGGCCGCTTTTGCCGTTACTCAACAGAGACGGGGCGGCGCTGCTGCTGCTTTCGAGTGGGAAATCCGTTATCTGCTGAACCGTTGCTTGGAGATCAGCGGGATCTGCCCTCATATTCGTGATTGGAGCCCTGTTTCTCTTTCGCGACCGCCTCTTGCAGGCGAAGTTGTTCATCGCCAGGATGGATCTCTGATTATTACAGGATCTTGAGAAGGCCTGTGCGGGCTGGCTTCGAGTCCTCGGAACCTCAAATTGGGATGCCATCGAATCTGAAACTTCCACGCTTGCGATTGCTTTTGCTTCTGCTTCGACAGAGGCCTGGGAAGGGCTGCCCGGATCACAACTGGACATGGACGACGACGCTACTTCGTTCGTGGAAGGTCCCGTATTCTTCTCGTTCGAAGTCCTGATGGTGACTCTTTCATCTGGTCTGGAATTCAATTCCGTCACGAGCGCCCTCGTTACGATTTCCATGTCTCGCTGGGAGGCCTCGAAGATCCACGCAGCGTCAGCATCGTGGCCTTTGGCCGCATCGACGGGCTGGAAACGCCAGGCAGCCAAGGCTTCTTCCCTCAATACGCTTCTGCTGGTGGAGGGCATTGACAGCATCAGGTTCGATGTCGTGACCTCCTCCATCACTGCTCTCAGCTCTGCTTCTTTTCTAAGTTTAACATTCATTGAATAAAACGAGAATAAATCCTCACTGCTCTGCTTCTTTTTCTGGGTATACATTCATTGAATAAAACAAGTATAAATAAGCAACATGTTTCTTAATGCCTAAGGCATGTAAATACAAGTGGGAACACAGTTTCTAATTTGTTAGAAGTCAAGACTTAAGTCACATCAATATAGGTTACTCATAAGTAGATGTCTATTTCATTGTACGTTTTACTTTTGGAGGGCCTTTGTCTTTTCATCTACAGAAGCTTTTTGGATTCGTCATTAAAAAAACAAAGTAAAAAACGTGATTTTAATGTTATTATTAAATTGTTTGGATTCGTCATTAAAAAAAATAAAAACGTTATATTTTTTTGGCACCATTTTTTTCATCTTTCTTTTGTAAGATTTCACCTTCAAATTCTTTGTTGTTTCACATTTTCTTTCAAACTCATTTTTAGGAAAAAAACACTCCTTTTTAATCACCTTAAAAAAATTGACAATAAACTAAGCCCCAAAACGTCAAGCCTAAGTTGGTTAAGGGGGTTGGTTCTAACTTGATATGGCCACCGCTGGTTGGGTTTTTGTGATATGAACTAAATAAACAAAATCCCTTTCGTATTTTAATGAACCCTTCAAAAGTGGAATATCTCCATACATTGGATCTGTGTTCTTTCGTTGCTTTATAGAGGGGTGTCATTATCACGTGGTACCAATTATCTAATGGAAAGCCATCCTGTGGCTGAGATCACCAAGATTATTTAGAATGTTATTGTCGTACTACCAATAAAATAATGAGAAGCCATCGTGGTTGTTGAGATCTCTAAGACGCCTTTGCGTATTAACGTGGGCAAAATGAGGTCAAAATAAGAGACAACAACATAAAATGGGAGGTTTATAAAATGTAATCGAAGCGTTATAGAACAAGGGAAGGGTTATAGAACAAGGCAGATATGTCCTTGTAATATGAGCTTGGCACGTATTTTGGTTCCTACAAACTTCATTAACAAAGTTGAGCCCAACAGGAATAAAGGAGATCCGACCGATCTCCATAAATGCAATCTACTTCAACTTGTAACTCGTACAAAGGTCATAGATCTGAGATCGTTATTCCTAATTAGATATATATATATATATATATAATATAATATCAACAAACCCCCAAAAGAGTCGATTCTTTTAACATTGTAAGCAGAATTTGAGCTAATTTCTACGACATTCAAATGAAAAATAACGCTTAACCCTTGCGATTATCATTAGCATTTAACATATAAAATGGCATTCACAATCTCCTATGAACACGAAATAAACCCGAATCAATGCCACCATGGCTCAATGAAAAAAAATCAGAAAGTGAAGAAAATAATTCACTCCATCAATGATTTACAAACCACACAACCACAATACACTTACTTGGAAAAGATGAAAGCACACTTGAAGAAGTTCAGCTCCTCCCAACCATAGGAGGGAGCAACTCAACTGTTTTTCCCAGCTCCACCCCCAAGCTGGATCACCACCATGCACTAGAACGCAAGCAATCACTTCCTCGCGGCACTCTCTTCCAAAGTCCGTAACAAGCAAAGATGGACATATGAATAGAGAGAACCCTCAACTAGTTTCTCTATGCACAACACAGCATCCCATGCTATCTCACTGCACCCTTATATATAGTGTTGCCCAGGTCTTATGCCATCCCAATCAAATCTCCAATCAATCCATAAATCCCTATGATTTAGGATCTTGTTTGGTTGTTGAGTTTTAGATTGGATTTGATTGGTAAAGATATCTCTAGCTTGCTTACACATGTTTTCTTATGCCATGGTGGTATCCCCTCATTTAGCTGAACTTCTCCAAGTGCCATTTTCTTTTATTTAATAATAAAAAAATAGTTTGTTGTGCAAAGTGTCACTTTGTGTTTTTTGAGTTTAAATAACTCTTACATAAAAATAATTGTCAAAATATTAAATCAAAGTAATAATGTTTTTGGGGTATCACATGGTCTTAATGTTTCAGAAGTTGAATCAACTTTTTCTTTATGAGGGAAACATTTGGGTGAGGGTTTGCTCAATTTAACTCAGAAGTCCTATCCTCTCCCAAATCTTATCTCATTTGAGAAGGATTATTCTGATACACCCTCTAGAGTGTTATTTGATCTTTCTTTAGGTGTTAAAAGAATTTTTTACAGTGGTTACAATGCTTTATCCTTGGAGGGAGGTATCTCCTGGAAGTCTCAGGAACAATATTGTTGCTATGCAGAACAGTCTCCTTCTGACTTGGAGACTCCATTGCACAAGAAAAGTATATTCGTTGTGGAAGGGCTTAAAAATTCCAAAGAGCCTTTCTCTTATTATTTTTCCCCTCTGGCCTTGTTTGACTTAACAAAGACTAGGCCATCTACAAAGCACACCTCCCTTTTTTCCTTGTCACCTGGATAGTCTGCATGTGACTCCTCCTCCCTTCGTTCAAAAAACCTTGTTTCCATTCACATACCCATTGGAGTTGCCCAAAATTCCCTTATTTGTCTGGAACAACCTAGTGAGCCTTTGCAAAATCCTTCATAGTCTAGTGCTTCCAGATATTTTTTCAGACCTAAAAGAAATCTGAAGCATGCATCTCCCATCCTGATGGGAATCTCCCCAGATCCCTTAGTAATCTCTTCTAGATTGAGGGGGAAAAGGTCAGTCATGGCATCTGCGAGGTTGCAAGTAGCATGAGATGTTCGGGTTGGTCAGCAAAGAACTCTTAAAAAGACTCTTAGAGCAAGTTATCCCCAGAAGCTATTTATCTAATGTTGATTATATCTCTTAACTGCAGAGGGTTAGGGATGCCCTAAAAAAATATCGCATTCAAGAGACTTATATATGTTCATCAACCATCAGTTTTATTGCTACAGAAACAATGTCATGTGGTGACCAATTTTTTCTAGATCTGAAATCTTTGTTAACAGGATGGGATTTCATAAATGTAGATGCCACAGGTAGATCTAGTGGTCCAATAACAGTATGGAAGACCAACAGTTTTATATGTACAAAATATTGATCTGTTCATTCAAGCATTGGTACATGTCTTTTTTCTAGTGAATTCGGCCTACCTTTCCTATTTATTAATCTCTATGAGCCCTATCTCAACAAAGTTCCCTTCTAGGAGAGACTATTTAATTCAAGACTATTGGAAGGTGATCGTATTTTCATTGTTGGAGATCTAAATTTCTCTCTTGGAGAAAGTGAAATTTGTGGGTCAAAGGCGCATATGGATCCATTGTCTGACTATTTTATCAAAAGACTTGATCAACACTCTCTCTTTGACATTCCACCCATTAAGCTCAGACCGACTTGGAGAAATTTGAGATTTGGTCAGGATCACCTATCCAAGCATATCAACAGATCCCTGGTAAATGATGGAATTATCAATTTTGCAGCTAGTATCTGTCAGTGTGTTGGCAAAGGGGGAAATTATGATCATTTCCCTATTTTCTTAGAGATGGTGTTTCCTGGAGGAAAACCACCTAGTTCTTTCAAGTTCAGTGAATGTTGGTTAGAGGATGATGATTTTAATTCCACATGTTCAAGTCCTTATGGATTCCATATAACTCTACTCTAAGAGAATATGCTAGCATCTAGTTTCTCAATAACCTTAAAAGGTTAAAAGCTTGGTCCATCACTTGGGCAGCTGAGCGAAGGAAAAAGATGGATGCAGAGCTTGTCACTATTGAGACTGAACTGTAAAACTATTACTCAACCATCCCTGTGGTTTCTCATCCCAAGAACAGATATTACACTATATTGCTCTTGAGACTCGTAGAATTCAGATTCTTGATGAGTATGAGGCAACGTGGTGTCTTAAGAGTCATGCATTATGGATTAAAAATGGGGATGATAATACTAGATATTTCCATAATTTTGTCAAGCATCAGCATCATACCGACTCTCTTGGTCACCTGGTGGACTCTGATGGTAATTATATTTCGGAGTTCTGAGATCTCACTAGATCTAGTATTCAACATTTTGGTAATTTATATAAGGAGGATGCTAATGCTAAAGTTGTCCAAATGCTCATTATGTCATCATCTTTACTGACTTTTGTAGATGAAGCCCAAAATGTAGATCTCATGGAACCAATTTGTCTGGAGGAGATTAAAGAAGTTGTTTGATCCTTACAGGGGGTAAAATCCCTGACCCGGATGGATGGCCGATTGAGTTTTTCAAAGGTTTTATGGACCTATTTGAAAATGACCTTTTGGCTGTAATAGAGGAATCACGTGCATCGGGGGAGAACCTTTCTACTTTCAACTCAACTTTTATCTCGCTCATTCTAAAAGTGGACAATGTGACAATTTGGGAGGAGTTGAGGCCCATATCTCTCTATAATTGTATATATCAACTGATAACCAAAGTGGTGGCAAACATAATAAACCAATATTATCTCACTCTATCTCTCAAGATCAATTTTCCTTCCTAAAAGGTAGGCAAATTCATGAAGCTATTGGGATGGCTGAAGATATTATACATTCAGTTAAGATAAAGAAAACTTCCAGCGGTTATCATTAAAGTTGATATTTCGAAATCTTGCGACGTAGTCAATTGGAATTACCTTCGACTCACTCTTCTATATGTGGGTTTTCATATAGATTTTTTGGACTAGATCCTCTCTTGTGTTAATACATTCTCTTTCTCAGTCCTTATCAATGGATCTGCATTAGCATTTTTCAACCCAGGCAGAGGACTTAGCCAAGGTTTCTCGCTTGCCCCTTTAGTTTTTATCTTTTTTATGGAGGGTTTCAACAGAGCTCTTTCATAGGCTCGAAAAAATGGTATGTTGACAGGTATTTATGTAGGAGGCATTCTTTCCAATACCCACCTTCTTTTGTCGATGATGTCCTACTTTTTTCTAATGGATCTTGAAGAGATATTCTCAAGTTAAAAGAGATCCTTTTATCCTTCTTTGAATCCTTGTGGATGGTAATTAATATCACAAAATCTTATATCTCATACATGAATCTCTCTCTGGATAGTTCGGATGGGATATCTACTTAATTTGCATTTGCAATTGTTGATTTGCATGACGGACTGAGATATCTTGGTTTTACCTTAAAACCAAATGACTACCATAGTAGGGATTGGATCTGTCTTGTGAGAAAATTTGAGAGCAAACTTTCATTGTGGTGCAAAAAATGGTTAAGTCATGGAGGTAGATTTATTCTTTTGAAATTTGTGCTAGAGGTAATACGTTTTTATTGGATCTCTCTTGCATGTGTCCCCATGGGTATCACTAATAAGATCAAGAATCTAGCTTTCATGGTTTTGTGGAAATATCAAGAAGATGAAAGGTCTTTCTCCTGGATTGCTTAGGAAAAAATTACATTGTCGAAGGAGATAGGAGGATGGGGTTTGAAAGACTCCACCATATTTGCAAAAATTCGTGTGGAAAAAGGAATCTAGCATATTATGAAAGGTGATGGCTTATGGGTTAAAGTGATAACTCATAAGTATATCATACCCCTATCCATTAAGGAGTGACTCATATTGCAACAGAAATCTACACAAGATATCTCTTCTATGTGGTGATCACTCTTAAATGTTTTCCATCTTATAGGCAACTGGTTAATTTGGAAGGTTGGAGATGGTTGAAACCTTCGTCTTGGTTGGGACCCGTGGACTGGATGTACTGATGTTTTCAGACTCTCTTTCCATATGATTACTCATCTGGAGGATCAAGGTATAATATTTATTCATCAAATCAATGATGTCAACTCTACTTCTCCTTTGGCACAAATTTGGACAAAGGCAGAGGACTTAGGCTTCTCCAACGATGATGCATGTCGATGGGCATTATATATTAATAATTTGCACGATTGCGATATCAAATTAACTGATTCCGCGGATACGTTATTGTGGTCCAGAAATCTTGTAGATGGTGAATACCTTCCCCGTATTGGATATAAAGTGCTTAGAGAGAATGAATTACGACCTGATACCCCCTGGTGGATTTCATTTCTTTGGGATATCACTTGCCTGCTCAAAATCAAATTATTTATGTGGCTTTTGCTACATAATAAGGTTCCTGTTTGGGAAGTGCTGAAGAAGAGGTTTTGGATTGGACCTAGGTGGTGCCCATTGTGCAAGTCTGAAAATGAATATTCAGATCACATCTTTTTATCTTGCTCATATATGCAGAGGATGGTGGAATATGCATCTCAGGTTAAATGTATGAGCATTTATTGGCAGGGAGCTGATATAAATGAAGCTTTTCAGAATTGAACAGATTTTGGAAATTTTCAAAAATTACCAGCTCTACCTGCAATGCTTATTTGGTATTATGACTAGCAAGGAACTCGGTTATTTATAATGAAAAATATATTGATCCTTTCACACAAGCATCAAAATGTTTGGTTGTTTTCGAACTCCTCCCTCATGTTCCTATTCCACCGAAATATAGAATTATTGTGGCTGAGGATATTGATAAAACAGGCAGTTGGGGTTATTTTGATGGTGGATCACAAGGGATTCTATCTATCAGTGGTGTGGGGGTGATTCTTTATCTCAATGATCATCAATGGATAAAACTGTTAGCAGGTGTTGGTCTGAGCACAAATAACCTAGAGGAATTGATGGCCCTAAAATTTCTTTTGAAACTCGCTATATCCAGGAATGTTCAGACTCTTCATATTTTTGGGGATTCTAAAGTGGTGGTTCTGTGGTTGAAGTTTAAACACCCTCCAGGGAATATTAATCTTCAGTCGATCTTCGAGGAGACTCTAAGACTCTCCAATCTGATTCCAAAGATATCCATTCATCATATTTTCAGAGAAATAAATATGATTGTTGATCGATTATCCAAAGATGGACTTGAAGTCAATGAGGGATTTTGGATGCTTCAAGAAATTGATCGTGACTCCCTGATGGAGCATGATTTGGGACCCCATCTTGGTTGAATGCTCTTTTTTATCTTTTTATTTCTATCTATAGAACACCCCACGATATGTACATGGGTTTAACATTACATCTGTTTTATGCTATGGGCTTTATCATGAATATTTGTATAGTTCTCCACATAGTTTTGTAAAGACAGTCATATACTGATTAGCTACTTACATATTGATGATACTTGCTATCTATTAGAGTTCCTTATGGGATTCGCATATGTCTTTATGCTTATGGGATTCACATATGGCAGTCTTTATGCAAATAATCAATGTCAAAAGTGATTTATTACTAATATAAATTGTGACCTATTTTATGAGGAAAAAAAAGAAAGAAAATAACAAGGGAAATAGATGCAAAGGAGCTAGTCCGTACTTTAGGAATATATTTATGTTTTATCTAATTGATAAATAAGAGGTGATATTTACTATTCACAATTATTTTAAACAAGTTTGTTTATGAGATATTACAACTTATAATTTATGTTTATATAATAAGTAACAAAATAAAACCATATTTAAAAGCTTTTAAAGATGTATAGACTAAAATGGTGTTATAATTTTAGCAAATTTCATTAATCCATTTTTTTAGATATTATAAATGAAACTTTATATACATTTTACAAATAAAAATACACAAGTTTTGTAAAAATAATAATATATTCTAATTTTATATAAAGCATAAATTCATATATTTTTAATCAATAACTTATGGAAAAAAATATTTTGCATTATAATAAATATAAATAATCTTAAAGTTCTAAGCCATCTTATAGTATTAATAAATGAATAATTATACTTTTATATGTTACAGTTTATAAACACATATAATATTCATAAATATCATTACATTTTTTATTTAATAATTATAAATATCAATAATTTTTATTAAAGTTGCAAAATTAATAATATTTTTAAATATTAATAGTAAATTAAAATATAAGAGCTCTACATTTATGATTGTTCATTTAATTGTTATCTAGTAATTTATATTCTATTTTTAAAAAATAAATATTAAATAGTTTTGCTATTAATTCTATAAGTTTATTGAATTGATTTATATAAATATACATAAAATACATATGATTTCTTAAACTTATAGGTAAAAAAATATATAATATAATTAATATTTGAGAATTATAAAATAATTAATATTAGTTAAATTTGGCAAGATAAGACTTTGTGTAAATGAAATTTGTTGATTAAAATTTTATTTTATCATAAATTATAATTGAAAATATTAAAAAAAATCAAAATAATATTATAATTTTTTAATCTAAAACTAAAATCAAATAAATCATATATATTTCAATAAATATACTATAATAAACGTATATATTTTGAAATTTTAATATTAATTTTAATAAAATAATATTCAACAAAAATTTAACTGACTTTTATAAGATTTAAAAATATAAAATAATGGAAAGAATATTTTTTAAAAATTAGGAAAAATAAAAAACACAATCAATCTTGATTAAAAGTTAGCTAAACACATGTGGGTACAAACTTTTTTAGGAACTTGTTAAATACCTAATGGTAATGACTTGACACATATCGTACAACCCTTTTTTAAAAACTTGTTAAATATCTAATGGTAATGACTTGACACATATGCGTACAACCCTTTTTTAGAAACTTGTTAAATACCTAATGGTAATGACCAGGGATCAAATTTGAAGGGTGGGGTCCCATTTCACTTTGAAGGCCTATGAGATATTGAACCCTTCAATGCTGCCATGTAAAAATAAGTCATTACTTTCATTTGAAAATGTACTAGAATATCAAATTTTCATTATTTATTTATGTAGTAAAGTAGAGAGGCTTTATTTTGTAGTGGATATGGCATCACTGAACCTTATATATGTCATATAACACAACCATATTTCACCTCGATCTAGCGGCTCGGTATCTAGGCCACTATGCCACCTTTGCCATCTTAGCAATTTCCCAAATTAATCTTGCCTCTTAAACTTTTAACCAGTATAATAATACAGTTAACTTGCTAACCCCATTCCAATCCAACTTTCATCCTTACAACCAAGATTAATACTATTTTACTCTTCCATGAACATGAGGAATTTATTAGTGAAACATAACTTAGGAGACACACAGAAAATCCACTTTCCAGCTGTTCAGTGTGAATTGCCATAACTAAATTTATAGATTTTTTTTTTCTGCATCAGCTTGCTAGCCCAATTCCAATCCAACTTTTAACCAGCATAATAATATTTAATACCTCTTAAAATGGGTTCCTAGGCTGCTTTGAACAGTACAAGATCGATGAAGAATTGGGTTCTTCAACTCTTCTAAAAGAAACGTGATGCTTATTCTTGGAAAAGTTCAATCTTTATAAATCACTAGCATTCTTCAAACTAATATAAATTCTATCCTACATAAAATCTAGCCTACTTAACAATGGAAAAAGTAATAATGTAAGCAAAATAAAGAAAAAATTATTTCAGAAGCCAAAAACATTGGACGTGTTGCTAAATTAGTGAACAATAGAGATGTATGCAGAAAGGCGGTAGAAAAGGTGAAGGGAAAGAATCCAAATGGTAACTTTTTTTTTACTTTGTTGAATTGAGGACAATAATTCACTTTCATGCACCTCTATCAAACAACTGTGTTGCCTATGCCATTTATAATCCTCCTTCACGCAAGTCTATTAGAGAGAATAGTTCAAGAAAGAAGTTGGATTGGATTGAAAACTAATATCAATTTTCTTTGTCACTCTAATTGTGTACCTTACGACATAATTGAATGCCAATGACAACAATATATGTTTTAATTTTTCATTCAACACTATGAATGCCACATGTACTTGGGATAGAATACGTTTAAGTGCTCCTTACATGTTACATGCTATGTTATGGTTTGAGCAAAGAGAACTATCCGACTCCAGGAAGCTTTTGTTCTTAATAGTTGATTAAGGACCCTGGATGCTTCTTCTCTATAGCCCTACCCATAGATGTCGTTATACATACTAACTCTGTGGTATGATGGAGTAGAGGATGGGTTGTGAAGCATAAGTAAAACGTAGGTAGACCAAGTAGAGAGGAGATGCATATATGGTTGAAGTTCATGTTCTATTCCAGACCAGCCGATAAGGGTAGCAAAATCAAAAGGTAAAGTAGCACTGTTGTTCTAAAAATCAAGATTACAAAAACATTTTTGTCCCACTTCGTACAATCAAACGCAAGAGTAGGCACTGGGCATTCTAAGAAAATTGCCAGCTTTTAGCATTGTCCTTCACCAGATGTTGTTGCATATTCTCAATCATATTGAAATTCGATACCTATTTGGGATTGTAAGTGTCGTAGCATTGGTGGTCTTCATATTAATAAATACCAAGAATCTTAAACCGTGTACTAGAGGAAGCTATCATTTTGACGATTGAGCAATTGGGGAAAATAGTTCATGCAATACAACTTTAGATACAAAGTTTGGATTCTTGATCTGACTCATTAACTAGATGCATGGAGGTTGGAAGAGTGGGAACTTCCCAAAATCCCCAAGGTTTTGGTAAAGCTGGGGGGCGTAGTGCGCACACGTGTTTCCCGTAGGGATGCAACCATGGCCAGTGGCAGCTACACGGGGAAGCACTCAGTTTCAGAGTGAAAACAATGGTCTTCCTTGTCCCCTCCATTTCAAGAAAGTTAAAGGGAAGCTAAATTCTCAAGAGCTTCGATCAGGCGAAAATGGAAAATAGGTAAAGGCAAGGAGCACATGGAATCATATGCATATACACATAACATATGAAGAAAGAAGCAATTGTTTTTGTTTATACAGTTGGGAATTGATAAATGTCGTTCTAAACAGCCTCTGACAGAGATTTGTGACAAACCCACTCTCGGGTCTAGGCTTCAAATTTGAAGCCTTCAAGGCCCATTTGAACTAATAAAATTTTAGTCAAATAATAATATTGTGTTGGAACTTTGAAGTTACAAAATTTTAATCAAATAACAAATTTTTTAAATAATTGATGGGATCATGAATGGATAAAATGATGTACATACATGTAAATTCATAGGATGTCATCATTCTAGTCAACCTTGAAGTTGAGCTCCTCAAAGAAAACAAATTTCTTTATATATGTTTATGGCAGGCTGGCATTGGTAGCTTCACTCTGCAAACTCTCCTGGAGGACTGGAGGAGATAGGGTAGGTGGAACTTGGAGGTAGCTCACCACAGTGGAGTAGGGCTATAATAAAAAGCTTGTTTGTATTCCTGTAATATTATATATTGATGGTCAGAGCCATGGAAGCATGGAATTCGAGCATTGACTTGGCACAACAAAGAAAACATAAGGTGGGACTCGGGAGTCGTGGGACTGACTTGATACAACAAAGAAAACACAGGGTGTGAGCCTGCTAGGAGTCATAGAAGGTAGGATTAACTTGATACAACAAAGAAAACACAGGGTTGTGGGTAGGGGCCATGGGCGGGAGCAACAACCTGCAACATTACAAGAAGTTTCTTGATTGTGGAGTCAGAATTCACGAATTGGTATGTGATAAATGGTAACTTGGTAAGCCCACTGCCAACAACACGTATGAGCCACCAACCATGTTTAATACATTTGTTGATGCCATTAAATGTGTTAAACACGTAAGCACTCGCTGCAAAACATGAGAACTTAGAAGCGTTATTATTAGAGGCCCAATGGTCCATGATCCATCGATGATCGAACACGTGGATATTGGAGAGTAACTGAGTCCCACTCCCAAGTCACCTAGCTAGTAGCTGCATTCCCAATTTCCCACTTAAAACTGTCGATGCGTGAAATGTGAAGCTACCCTTCTATTGCAATTTTAAACAGTAGTGGTTAATTTAATTATTGAAGGGCTTACCATAAATTAATTTTTTTTTGCATGGTAAAATTTGAGGTGGCCTTCTATGACGTGGAAAACAGCCTCTGAAGGGCCCTGAAGGCTTCACATTTGAAGCCTGGTAATGACTTGAGATTCTCTGAATGATGTTGTAACAACTTACCTTTCCATATATTTTCAGTTTTAATCTAAAATAAAATTTATAGTAACAAAATTGTAAAATAAATTTGATTTTTATTTTAAATTTTAATAAAATTTATAAATAAATAAAACAAATATATTTTTAAAAAGCTAAATCAAAACAAGTTTAATTTTCTTTTAATTATTTTTTAATGATAATATGTTCTATGTGATTGTGATAATAGGTGATTGTGATAATAAATGATAGTATTTATTATCATTAATGTAATAGTGGTACTAAGAACACACGGCAAGTTAAGGTATTTTTTGGAATCTTAAAAATTTTAATTATTATTTATTTTTAACAATTTCACATCTACGTAGGAGTAAATTGTCACTTTATCACTTTCAACCAATCATAAAATAAAATGAACAAATTTCAAATATTCTACAAAATCATTTATATTTTCAACATATTAAGGTTAATATATAAATATTACAAAACTTTGGAAAACAATATAATTTTGTTTGGTATTAATATAAAAGTCAAATTTGTTTGTGATCAAACCATCACACTATATTCCCTGCCTCGGCATGGACTTATAAATGTTTTAAAATTTATGTCAATTTATCTTAACTTTGGATGTAGCATGTTTTAATGGAGATTAAATTTTTCCACGTGTAAACCTTTTTTAAAAATTTTATATCTCAAAAAAGGTTTGTAGATTGAGAGATTTGATCCCTCTTAAAGTATGATAGGTCTACAAGTTACTTTGATTATTCATTTACCCAATTTGTCCCCACATGAGACAATATTTTTTCGGCCAATCTTATTAATAACCCAGTACATGGAAAAAATATCATCGTTTTCTTAAGTTTATGACAAAGTTACAATTTTTAATATTAAATATATTTTTTATTTTTTTTTATCTCAATGCTCATTGGTCATTACTTGCTCACGTTGGCCTCAATATTAGGTGCTCGGGCCTTGACAGCGCAGGAACATCAGCGGGGTAGCAGGGTGTGCCAGTGTACTAGTTGGAGAAGGAATGATGAATGACAATCGGATTTGATGGCTGGTTCTTCATTCTTTTCATGAGTGTGGAGACTGTGGTACCTGCAAATTTCTTCACAATCATACAAACCGAAAACGCCATGACCCTGAACGCCTGTATAACGCCCCGTTTTGACATTACTATCGGAACTACTATTATATGTTGTTTTTGATTGATTGTAAGACTTCGTCGGTTTGACGACACTGTGGACATATGGTTCTATTATTTTGCTAATATATATATGTGTGTGTGTGTGTGTGTGTGTGTGATGTTAGTATTATGATCGGTAGTCATGTTTAGATATGTATCATGTGTTAATTATGTCTCATATATACAAATTACTGAATGATGGGTATGTGGATACCGTTTCAGTTATATGTTGAATAAATGAATTTTATGCCAGGTGCATGGCGAATAAATGAATTTATTGTTGTTATGTTATGATGAAATGTATGTGTACATGTTGAGGATTTATGCACGATATTCTAGACTGTATGTCAGAGACTAACTTACAGGTTAAAAGGCTAAGTAATAGCTAGATCCTACTAGGTGGGAGAGACTCGGGGACATGGAATTCGAAAGATAAATGGTATGCGAGTGATGCATTATTTACTTTCGCATGTTTATTATGCTGTTTATTATGATGTATGGGTGGGGGTTTTAGGAAACTCAACCGCCCAGATTGGTTATACGATGCAAACTGAGTACAAGTGCAATGCAGTTATTATGCCGGGTAGACATAGTCCCTTGTTCCATTAGGGAGGTGGAGGCTTTACCCACCGTTTATCCCCGAAACCCAGTCATAGGAGGGTTATGCTACGGCGCACTCCCCAAGGTGTGTGATTATGACTAGCGGTTTCCTATTAGGGAAGCTTGGTCGATGTAGTCGACAATTCCACTTACGGGTTCTAGCTGGAGCCAGTCATGGCTTGACACTTTAGAGTAGTCCAGTAGAGGAAAGGATAGGATGTGGAAGTTAGTTGTGATTTAGGTAGATGATATAGGTAGATAGGTGTAGCTTGAAGTTAGAATGAAAACAAGTTCTAACGATGTGTGTGGCAAAACCCTCGATTGATTATGTGTCGTAACTTAGTAATGTATGAATTGTCATAACTTAATAAGATGCAGTTAGGTAAAATATTGTACCTTGCAAACTATGTTAAACATATGTTAGTGAACAATAAATTTCGTGATTATGATTGATGTGTGTGAATTATTATTGTTAGTGTACTTACGCGAGGTATGTAAGCAGTAGCTACGCTTACATAACTCACTTACATATTTATAAATTGCGTGAAACACTGCTGAATAATAATGTTAATTATTGTCGATTAATAATTAATTATTGTCGATTAATAAATGAGCTATGGTTAACCTAGTTAGTAACTAATGCGATTAATTATTAATGCTTGGTTGATTGTTATTTAATTTATCTAGTCAAGACTAAGGGTTAAAATGTTAAATGTAATTATCATGTCAATTGGGTTATTATTAAATTATTCGGTTAATATTAATTATATGTTAACAATGTTAATTGATGACAAAAAATATCATTATCATTAGCAAAGTTTGTTAATTAGTTTAATTATAAATTAGGGTGCAATTAATATGGAACTAGGTGAAGGAGTTGATTAAGTCTTAGTTAATTTAATTAATTAATATAAATGTACATTCATAATGATGTGAGTTATATTGATACGATTATTATTGATAATTGATAAATTAGATTAGTTTGAATTTATAATTAAAAAGGTAATTAGCATATTAGAAGTATAATAAATCATTAATTAAATGATTAGGTTATTATCAATTAATCAATTGACAATTATTTTTAAGTAATTAATTAATATACCATAATCAATTAAATGATTATTACGAGTGGTTGGATGTTGAACTAAGAATATTGATTTATTATTATAATGATTAAATAAAAAAAATATGGATAATTAATCAATTGTTGTAAAACATGAGGGTAATAATTGCATAAGTTAAATTGTAATTATGTCGACTTGAAAGGACAATGGTAGTGGTCATTATTTTAATGGTTCTTAAAAAATTCCCATGAAACATGTCCATTTTGACATAAATGAAGAGGGTGAAATTTATTTACGGGGGGATTCGCAACTGGATAGGGATGGGTTGACCATTAATTAGAGTCTGACAGCGGGTTGGAACCTCATTAATGGGGAGTATAGAGTCGGTAGGAAGAAGGGGTTAAGTAAAATGATGGATTTTGGAGGAAGGGATCTTTTTGCATGTTTTGGATTTCTAGGAGAAGTTAGAAAATTGCAAAGCAGAAAAGAAGGGGTTTGGCTGGAGAAATTTTAGAAGGGAGAAGCTATGGTTGGCTTGTACTCAATTTGGGCTCGGGGATCCAAAGGGGTACCTTTGGAGCTGGGTGGTCGGTGAGACCTTGCCAGTTGGTAGGGTGGCATACTTGTCTAGTCGGTTGAGTTTCAAGGGTTTGGGAAGATTTTGGTTGCAAGGCTACAATAGGACATACAACAAGCAGAGCAACGAAAGGGAGCAACAACAAAGGGGGCTCTACTACCTATTTAGAGGTACTTATCCTATAGGTATAATGATCATTTCTACCCTTGTCATATTTTATTTCAAGTTATAGAAATAAAAATTATATGTTGTTACACCTGCAGAAACAAAAGTAGATAAAACATTTAAATACATATATAGAAACCTGTAGGTGTAAATATGTTACACTACACAGGCATGCAAATTCAAATTAAAACATAAGTTAGAAAATCAAAACGGAGACTTGAAACGGTGTGAAAACAATTAAACATGGATTTATTTATAGATTTAGTAAAATTAGGATATGGGACCTACTTCATCGAGGAGGCCACTAATCGGATGTGGGTATCGAAGAGCCTTCGGCGATGATGGTGGATAGATGGACGAAGAAAAGTATATCTCACTGGATCACATTATCTCATTTCTGGTTGATACATTTAATACGATTTCAAAGAGTTTGTATCAAATCTATTAAAATTAATAATAAGAAGCCATGTTCCTAAAATTCCACGACATGATTTTGATTTATTCATATGTTTTGACTTTCTACGAATAACACATATGTATTCCTTATTCACAGTTTTTTCTCCAAAGATCAATGATATTAATGATGGTTTGGAGAAGAGATTAACGTGTTAGATTTTTGTTGAATCATTGCCTAACTGAAAACTCAAATCAATAAAGAATTAGATTACACTTAAGAGATGAATAATACACTAATCTTGCAACGTTTCTGTTGTGAAAATAAGAGGCCACACATTCCTGTCATGTTATCACCAAATTGCAGAGATTCAAGTTGCAGGCGCTCTAACTACACTTAAGAGCTGAATAATACACTAAGCTTGCAACGTTTCTGTTGTAAAAATGAGAGTCCACGCATTATTGCCATGTTATCACTAGATCGCAGAGATTCAAGTTGCAGGCACTCTACCATTTACTACATCTTTGACCAGCTCACCCAACGGTCTTGATAAAACTTACCACTCCAGCTTAGAAAATTCCATATTGCAGCCACATTGCGTCCAAGATTGCGGGTGAAGGCCATTTCCAACATTTCTTTCGCAGTTGGCAAAATTGTTGCCAAAATGCTTGGTTCATTATGTGATCAAATTTACCGGATTTTAAAGAAGGAAATAATGGTACTTATTAGATTTATTAGATTGAATTTGTTAAAGTTAAGGAGCATTTCTTCATAGGTAAACTATTAGATTGTTGTAGTAGTTCGATCGGCCCGCAGGGAATGGGAGATTTAATTCATTTTGCTAGATTTGAAAGTCTTTGACATTTTTATCTTATTTGATAAGCTTTATTACTAACATTGATTTTATATAATTTCTTATTGAATAGTAATTCATGTTTTAGTTGACACGCAGGCTGCAAAAGAAATTGTAAAAACATCAAGAAATTTACGTTATTATTCACGTTGATGAAATTACAAATTAGAATCAAATTATAAGAGCAATATTTGGCTACTAAAACCTATATTAGAGTTTATTTAGATATAAAATTGATTTAAATTTATCTCCATTTATTTGGTTTCACTATCGGAAATTGCCATGATTTTCACAAAATTGTTTCACCCACCAGATTTACGAAGGCAATGGAAGAAAAGATTATGGTGAAGACTCCATAGCTTGATAGAGCGAATATCATTGATTCCACCATAAGGAAAATGCCATGAGTTTTGGATTAAGGCTTTGGTTGGAATGCAGTTAGATTGGAGCTCGAAAGTTGAAGATTCCAAACCTATGATCGAGGAAGAAAACAATATATTTTTTTATATACAGAATGGGAATTTCCAGTTAGAGGGAGAGGGGAACGCTTTAGGAACTAGAGGAAATTATTTTCCCATTTTATGTATCATTTCTCCTCAGGGGTTCGATACCTGTATGGAAGAGGCTGAAAAGGATCTAGTGAGATATATTTGATCTGAGTCACTACTAATCCATTGTTCATTGTTATAAACAATTACCTAACTCCATGCAAACACTATTTATACTTCATGAATGAGATTATCTAATTCTATTACATGTTCACACTAATATTGTTTTGTATCATATTTTCAACATGAATCATTCATTGGTCATCATGGTATAGTGTAATGTTGTTTTCTTTGCAAAGTAACACAAGTTAGGTCAGTCGAACCCTCTCACTTGACAATACACACAACAACACAAGTGCTCACAAAGTTGGTCGTGAACCGAATGCCAGAAGATGGATTCTATTAACTGAATCAAATTACAATGTGCAAATACAAAGTAAACTATGATATTAGTCGAGCTTAGCCTGTTACAATATACAAAACTGAAAAATTTGTCTATAAGTGTGTTTTCGACTATGTGTGATCTTCTCCCTCTCCTGGTTCTCTGCTCAACAATGAGATACGGATCGAATCCCATGTTCTGTGCCTTTGCACTGCTCTTCTACTCTGCCACTGCTCTTCCCAAGGTCACTCTATTCCCCGAGACACTCTACCTCTGTCCATCGAATCCTATAGATCCCGCAAACCTGCAGTTGTCAGCGCCCTCTAGCTGTGCTGCACAAACTCTTCCTATGGTGACATCTATCATGATCCAAACCACCTTCATAACTGCTCATAACTTCCTCAACAATCTCCAATAGCTGTTAATTACTCCACCTTGACTTCTGCAAAACTCAAACTCTGCTATAGTTGTCGGCCCCACATCTCGACCATAATGCACTTTGTTACCCTTTGACCTTGCTAGTCGGCTTCACTTCACTCTTACGGCTGCTGGTCCAAATATGCCCCATCCTCCACGCTTGACCTCCGCTGCAACTCGTTAGTGTCATTGTTCGACAACTCGTTGGCACCCGACTTCTTTCGCTGCTTCTTGTTGTCTTTCGACCTTAAACTTGTTGACTCTCGACCTCTTTCATTGCAACCTGTCATATGTCGACATCTAACTTGTCAACCTCTGACCTTTTACCTTCTGCCGACCGCACCTTGACAGCTTTTGCTCAACTACTTGGCTTTGACAGCCAATATTCCTTCGCGCCAGTGGTCGTCAGCAATCCCCCTGGTCAACTTCTCCTGTCGATCAACTTCGACTATTTCTCCTAAGCCTCGATGCTCCTACATCAGACTCCCTAGGTGAAAAAGAACTCGACTGCTCCGTCATTCTCATGTATTCTTCTTCGGAAATCCATGTCTCATCCTGCAACTCATCATCCTTCCATCGCACTAAGTATTTTTTATTTCGCAAACTGCACATGCGCCCAACTTCTTATTCCTCTAACACTTCGGCGATTTCCTCCTTGTCGTGTCGACCTAGAATTTGCATTATCTAGTCAATGTTCGACACTTCCGCGTTGTTTCTTGTTGAACCTTCTTCAAACATGTACAGATCTGAGACATTGAACGTAGGTGATATGCTCAAGTCCTTCGGTAGCTCCAACACATAAGTGTTTTCCGAAATCTTCTTCAGAATCTTACATGGTCCAATCTTCTTCAACTTCAGCTTCCTATAGGTTCCTATTGGAAATCTCTCATTCCACAAGGGTGCATAGACTAAGTCTCCTTTGTTGAATGACTGTAGCCTCTTCTTTATGTCGACTCTCAACTTATATGCCGTGTTTCTCTTTTCAATGTGCTTTTAGACATCTTCATGCACTTCTTTCATATGCTTTGTGAATGTTTTTGCATCCTCACTTTTCCTGATTTCTGTCGGTATCTCAACCAAATCCACCACTGCATGTGGGATTTGTCCTTGCATAATATGGAATGGGATCATACCTGTTGACCAATTCACAGTTTTTTTGTACACGAACTTTGCTTGCGCCAACATGTTCTCCCACTACTTGGGTCTATTGGCCGTCAAACATCTCAGAAGGTTTCCCAAAATTCTATCCACAACCTCGATATATCCATCTATTTGTGGATGATATGGCGAGCTAAACTGCAACTTTGTGTCCAGTTTCTTCCATAGGATTCTCCATAAATGCCCCATAAACTTGGTATCTATGTCCGATGTTATACTCTTCGGCAACCCATGCAATATGACTATCTCCTTGAAGAATAGTACAACAATGCTTGTGGCGTCACTTATCTTCCGACACAGAATAAAGTGTGCCATCTTCGAAAATCTGTCGACTACAACAAAGATTGAGTCGTTACCTTGCTACACCTTCGACAATCCTAGCACAAAATCCATGCTCAGGTGCTCCCATGGGGTATTCGGCACTGGTAATGGTGCATATAACCCCATTTTCTGACTTCTTCCCTTTTCCAAATGGAAAAATCTACATTATCGAACCCACTTTCTGACATTTGTCGTCATTCCTGGCCATTAATACTTTTTTTCGACGACCGCCTTGGTCTTGTAGATGCCAAAATGACCTGCTAATCCGCCACTATGCATCTCTCGGATTAGGTTCTCTTTTACGGATCCTCTGGGAATACACAACTGTTGTCCCTTCAATAGGTATCCTTCTTGGATAAAATAATCCAAGTATGGTGTTCTGTCGACACTCCACGGTTCTCGACTCGCCTTCCATGCTTTCACGAAAATCCTCTTCGGTCTCATACTCTGTCTTCACCGAATATATTCATGTTGCTTGAACTGTCGTCATGTTCAGCAATGCAACTCTTCGACTCAATGCGTCGTCAACCTTGTTCGACTTTCCCGACTTATGTCGCAACATGAATGTATATCCCTACAGGAATTCGACCCAGTTCATGTGTCGCTGATTCAAATTCAAATGAGTGTTCAAGCACCTTAGTTCTTGGTGATATGTATACAACACAAATTCCTTGGGAAACAAATAATGCCTCCGCTTCTTCAATGCTTGGACAATAGCATAGAACTCCTGGTCATAGACCGAATATTTCTGCTTCTCATCATCCAACTTCTCACTGAAGAATGCAATTGGTTGGCCCTCCTGGCTCAACACTGCTCCAATTTCCACTCCATTCCATTATGGAGTCTGTACACATCCTCCATTCTCCACCCTTCTTTGGTGCTAGTACTACTGGTACCACACACAGGCTCATACTCTCTCCGATCAATCCTTTGTCCAACAACTCATGGACTTGTCGATTGAGTTCCTGACCCTATGTCGGATTCATCCTATGTGGTTCCTTGTTTGGAAAAATTATCCTGGAATTAAGTCGATCTAATGGGTTATGCTTCTCATCGGTGGCAATTCCGTCGACGTCTCATCAGTAGCAATCCCGTCGGCATCTCATCGGCTACTATGCTCTTGAACTCGTTGAGCATCTCTTCGACTTCAACCAAAACTCTCTCCATTGTCGACCTCTCGACACATGGTCCCTTCGAAATGATGGTGAAACATCCTAACTGTTTCTCCTCCTATGCAAGGATTTTCTTGGCTGTACACATCAGCACTCTCTTCTCCCAATAGTTTCTCTCACCCTGCTTGCAGTCGGCTTGCTCCTCCTGCTTCAACTTTAGCATCCTCCATGTGCCATTTTTCCACAATGTGACTGTGTTGGATCCACCATCATAGATCATCTTCTCATCATATTTCCATGGTATCCCTAACAACATATGACATGCTTCCATTGGGATTACGTCGCACAGTACGCTGTCTTCAAGCTTCCCAACCTTAAAGTTTATCAGGAACTGTCTGGTTACCTTGACATGATGTCCTTGCTGCAACCATGATATCTTGTATAGATTTGGGTGTTCCTGACATCTCAAACCCAACTTGTCCTTGACCTCCGTCGAAACAAGATTCTCTGTACTACCACCATCGACTATGGTCTTGCAATACCTATTGCCGACCAGCACTCTAGTTCGAAAGATAGCCTTTCGCTGGGCCGACTCCTTCTCATCGTGTTTGTTGTCTTGAACCAACGTTCTTTTGGCCGTCATAGTTCGAACTCGTCCTCTTCCCTCTTCGCCACTATCAGATGTCAATTCTGTCCTCTCGTCGACTTGCTCATCTCTTCGACATCCGGGCTTCCACTCATCGGCCACGTGTAGGGTCTCTGTGCATTTATAGGATTTGTGTCCCACACCGTGACACTTATAACAGACTACAACTGATCTATCAACTCCTTTATTTTCTGTTAGACCAATTCGACCATACGCACCCTGACCATGGGTCTCTCGACCGTCCCATCAGTTTCCTTGCGTTTTCTCTCTTGTCGATGTCCCTTCCGCATGTCAATTATCTTCTATGGATTCTCTCCTCGTTCCACTACTTTGGCCCTTCACAGAAACAGTCTTCGCACCTTGACCATTCATCCTACCTCTGGACGATGCAGTTTTCTTTGACAGTTTCTCTTCTGCCTTCAGAGCTAACTGGTAGGCTTCACCAATCACTTTGAACCTCGATAGGATCAACTTGTCCTGTATGGCATACTTCAATCCATTTACATATCTCGCGACAACTTCTTTTCCTTCGTCGGTTTGACCCAACCGAATCGGCAATCTGTAGAACTCTTTCATGTACTCCTTCATGGTCATCTATTTTTGTCAAAATTTCTACAACTTCCTGTACAAGGAAATCACATAGTCACTAGGAAATAACTTCCCCTTCAGCTTGGAAACCATCCTATCCCAAGACTTGATTTTCTCCTTGCCTTTCTTAACTCTGCCCGCCTATACATTGTCCCACCACAATGAGGCATGAACCTTCAACCTCAAACATGCAGTTTTAACCATTTAGGATCCTCTATCTGCTCTATGTCGAAGTATTTCTCCATTTCTCTGAACTAGTCTATCAAGTATTCCATGTCCAAACTTCCTGAGTAGGTAGGTACATCCATCTTTGACTTATCCCTCATCTCTGATAGTAGCTTGATGAATTTATCTTCTGGTTCCTCCTCGACAGCTTCCCATGCTTCCACCTCCTCGACTTCCTCGTCGTTGTGGTCTAGCGCATGAGGAATACAACCACACCTTTGGCTCTCTTTGATCATTGCGACTTCACTCGTCAAACTTCGCATTGTTCGCATGCACTCGTCGAACATTTCACGATCAACTGTGACTGCTGCGCCACGCGCTCTTCGTCCCATACCTCGGACATTAACGCCTCTTTGAACCATCTTTCAACTTTAGCTGAAATCTTCACTCATCCAATCGCAACCGGACTTCACCACTGTGCACAACTCTACCCAACCTTAGCTGTATCTGTTCACGCACATGCAAGTTCTTCCTACTCTGATACCACTTGACACAAGTCAGGGAGGTCGGACCCTCTCGCTTAACAATACACACAACAACACAAGTGCTCACGAAGGAGGTTGTGAACTGAATGCCAGAAGCTGGATTCTATTAACTGAATCAAATTACAATGTGAAAATATAATCTAAACTATGATACTAGTCGGCCTTAGCCTGTTATAATATACAAAACTGAAAAATATGTCTCTAAGTGTGTTTTCGGTTGTGTGCGATCTTCTCCCTCTCCTGTTTCTCTGTTGAACAATGAGCTATGGATCATATCCCATGTTCTGTGCCTTCACATTTCTCTTCTACTTTGCCACTGCTCCTCCCGAGGTCACTTTGTTCCCCGAGACACTCTACCTCTGTCCGTTGAATCCTCTAGATCCTGCAAACTTGCAGTTATCAGCGCCCTCTAGTCATGCTGCACAACCTCTACATGTGGTGACATCTTTCATGATCCCAACAACCTTCATAACTGCTCATCACTTCCTCAACAACCTCCAATGGCTGCTAAGTACTCCGCCTTGACTTCTACAAAACTCGGACTCTGCTATAGTTGTCGGCTCGACCATACTGCACTTCGTCACCCTTTGACCTTGGTTGTCAGCTTCACTTCACTCTTATGGCTGCCAGTCCAAATTCGCCATGTCCTCTATGCTTGACTTCCGTCGCAACCCGTCAGTGTCGCTGTTCGACAACTCGTTGGCACTCAACTTCTTTCCCTGATTCCTGTCGTCTGCCGACATTAAACTTGTTGACTCTCGACCTCTTTCACTGAAACCTGTCATCTGTCGACATCAGACTTGTCGACCTCCAACCTTTTACCTTCTATCAACCACACCTCGACAGCTTCTGCTTGACTACTTGGCTTCAACAACCAATCTTCCTTTGTACCAGTGGTCGTCGACAATCCCCCTGGTCGACTTATCCTGTCGATCAACTTCAACTATTTCTCCTAGGCCCTAATGCTCCTGCATCACAAAGTATAAACATAATAACAATGTATATACATAATGTATGAGTATTGGGACATGTATTGTATCAAAGGATATTTTAAGTAATTTTAAATCGTTGTTTAGCTTCATATTGAAGAAGGGGGGTCCTTCACTTCATGTATCTATTTATTATGTGAAGAATACATAAGTTTCATAATCATGGTATATTTTGTAAAGAGTTTTGATGAAAAATGGAGATTAATGATGAAAAATGGAAGAGCTCTTAACACTTTTATAAAATATATGCTTACATCATTAAAGCTTAAAGGGACTATTCAACCAAAAGATGTTAACATCGCTATTTGCCCAAATGACGAGGACAATTACATTGATATTGATATGGCCAATCAATATTCAATTTTCATGTGTATAAATTTAATATACCATATTATGTTATGGGTAATTGTATTTTGTTATGGTATTCATATTTTCTCAATTTCAAGTGATTTTGATAGAGTTTTAAAAAAAGTAAAATAAAAATAAAAAAATCTATTTTCATTGGCATTGTTTGGAAGAGCAAAAAATACTTAGATTTCTATGAGAATAGACATCATATTTTTTTGGAAACAAATAACTTAATATAAACATTGCTTATTAAAATCTATAGAGTTGAGCATTGCAAATATTGTGACTATTACATTGCTTTTAACAAATAATGAAATTTTGATATTTTTACATATCGACTTTGAAGGATTTGAAGGATTCAATATCTCATAGGCCTTCAAAGTGAAATGGGACCTTACTATTAATGTAATTGTAACTTCGAAAGATATTCACTTGTATTTTATATTTTTATTATTATTGTATTTTATTTGTACCTCTGACGAAGATGTTTATTCCTTCGGTCAGAGAAGCCATTATTGTATTTGGTCATATAAAGTTATTGAGGTTAACCCTCCATTGTAATTCAGGGCAATAGACCCTAGAGTCAGATTGTATTAGGGTTAATAGAGTCTTCTAGAGAAGTCGGCTCTGTCAGGTACAACTAGGGCCGACCTAGTAAGTGAAAAGGTCAAGTGAAAGATAAAGTATAAATAGAGAGAAAGGCTCTCTCATTTGGACACAACACTCACTCACTTAATTCTCATTAGTGAGAGAGAGAATACAAGTTCACATAGGAGGAAATAGAGAGAGCTGCAGAAGACCATATTTGTTTTCGGGTTTTACTTTTGTGATATTGTATTGGTGACGATTCTATCTCTGAGGAAGTTGCGGGGTTTTCCCATTTATGGTTTCCCTAGGGAAATTCTTTGTGTATATTGTGTTATGATGTGCATGTTATTATTTCAATAAGATCCTAGATAAATATTAATTAAAAGTAGAAAATCTAACATGGTATCGGAGCTAACCTGAAAAGAAGACATTATATAGCTGCAAGAAGCTAGGGTTTCCATTTCCGGAAACTAGTCATATCGGAATTTTTGCTATAAATCACTTTTGGAAAAGGTTCAGGATCTGAAACTAGGACAAGACGAAGATGAAATATTCAAGTACCTTTTGTGTGATTTTAAGCCTCATATTTGCTATAATTTAGGATATATGATTCATTCCAATTAGGGTTTCATCCTCCTCCATAATTCAGTTTTAAAAAGGTGACCTAGGGATAAATGCTATATCTCGGTCTACGAAGATCCAAATAAAATTTCCTAAGATTTTCCAGAAATTAAATAGACTGTAGTTTCTTGGTTGTGAGTTTCAGAACTCGAAGATGTAACAGTGACACGTGGCATTCCGTACAAGTTCAATATACTGAAAAATTCCATAAACAGGTCATCGTGGGAAAATTATCATAAGTTCCAATTGGTGAATCCAATCCTACTCTAACATATGGGGTTGGAGAGAGTAAAGATCAGATTATCACAGGATGAAGTTTCAGATCTTGAGGATCAGAAATTCCGAAGATACATCAGAATTAAGACTTGACAAATCTATAGTAGAAATTGAAGAAACTAGGGCATCAATTTTTTGGGGCTTCTCTTCATCAATTTGGAAAAAGGAGTACATTGGACAACTCGCCTTGAGGAGGCACATCTTCCTATCCAATTAGAAGTTCAAGATTCCAACTTTGAAAAATTAGGGTTTCTCTAACATACCCTAAGCCAGCTAGCTCTAGAACCAGTTTGGGCATCTTAAAGTGGTAAGACCTAAAAGCTTTGTTGTTTCCATTTGAGGTACTCATTCAATATGTCTCACCACACCAAGCTTGAGGATAAGCTTGAAGGAGATGATAACTTCCAAGCATGGAAGTATAGGATTTCTCTTGTCCTTGAAGAAATGATTTGGACAAGTATGTGAATGAAGAGGATCCAGCACCAGAGGGAGATGAGGCTAAAGCCATCCATAATAAAAACTTGGTTAAGGCCAAGAGAAATATTGCATATTCTATCAAGTATTATCTCATCCCACATGTAAGCTACCGGGCTTACATAATTATCATATTTGATAATATATATTTTTATAATTGAATTCATTGAATATTACATGGACTTGTCAACATTATATATGCACGCTGACCTAATGAACGGTCGCACCTTAAGGAGGTTACCCTTGGCCTAGTAATACTAATTAACCTAATTATAAACTAATAATAATAATAATAATAGTAATATATTGTTTTAGGTATATTACAAGTCATCCCGCTCTGAAAATATTCGACCACGAATCTTCTATGAGCGTGTTGCAGCTGGAATTCTTGCCATGAATAACGGTGCCACGGTTTAGCAGTTCTTGAAATAATTGGTCACATTTCCATTCAAATCTTCTCTTGTTTATGATTCTGTAGATAAACGCATAACAACTATATGGAGTATTTTTTGGAGCTCCTAATCTGATGGTGTTTCTTTTCTCTTCTAATTTGATGTAGATTTCTGATATTTCTGCATGCTTTGATATGGTTTTATTAACTGTAGTGGCAACTACTAATAATGTACTTACTTCCTTGTCTGACAAGATTGTTTTTGTTTGTTCTTTGGGAACCTTTTGATATTGAGATTCTAGAACATCTTGAGTTGCGACCACTAGTAAAATTAACATATCTCTTCATTTGCTGCAGCATCTTATGGGTTT
The DNA here is from genome assembly GCA_027924585.1 of Larix kaempferi. Taxonomy (NCBI): domain Eukaryota; kingdom Viridiplantae; phylum Streptophyta; class Pinopsida; order Pinales; family Pinaceae; genus Larix; species Larix kaempferi. Next base: position 13,034,720 of record BSBM01000878.1, on the reverse strand, counting down.
CATTTTTCTACATTATCATGATTAAGGTCATCTTCGACACCTTTATTGTCATAATTGCATTCTTCTACACCTTCAAATTCTCACAAAATTGATGTTTACCTTGATTTTATTGACTTCATTGACTTCTACGACATCGATATTTTCTTTACAATTGATATTGACATTGTGATTGTCAATGTCATCTTGATCTTCCATATCCTTGTCTTCTACCTCTTCTGTTTAATCGTCCTTGTTATCATCTTCCTTAACAGGTCCTTGTTCTGGAGTTTCACCAGGATATGGAAGATGAAGGATATAGATGATCAAGATGATATTGACAATCACAATGTCAATATCAATTGTAAAGAAAATATTGATGTCATAGAAGTCAATGAATTCAATTATAAAAATATATATTATCAAATATGGTAATTATGTAAGCCTGGTAGCTTACAAGTGGTATCAGAGCTTTAAGCTCTCAGCGCTCACACTCCGCTAGTCTGGTTTGGCTCCTCTAACCCCATAACCCACTCATCTCCCTTTCAGGATCTGAAACTTGGACAAGCCGAAGATGAAATATTCAAGTACCTTTTGTGTGATTTTAAGCCTCATATTTGCTATAATTTAGGATATATGATTCATTCCAATTAGGGTTTCATCCTCCTCCATAATTCAGTTTTAAAAAGGTGACCTAGGGATAAATGCTATATCTCGGTCTACGAAGTTCCAAATAAAATTTCCTAAGATTTTCCATAAATTAAATAGACTGTAGTTTCTTGGTTGTGAGTTTCAGAACCCGAAGATGTATCAGTGACACGTGGCATTCCGTACAAGTTCAATATACTGAAAAATTCCATAAACAAGTCATCGTGGGAAAATTATCATAAGTTCCAATTGGTGAATCCAATCCTACTCTAACCTATGGGGTTGGAGAGAGTAAAGATCAGATTATCACAGGATGAAGTTTCAGATCTTGAGGATCAGAAATTCCAAAGATACATCAGAATTAAGACTTGACAAATCTATAGTAGAAATTGAAGAAACTAGGGCATCAATTTTTTGGGGCTTCTCTTCATCAATTTGGAAAAAGGAGTACATTGGACAACTCGCCTTGAGGAGGCACATCTTCCTATCCAATCAGAAGTTCAAGATTCCAACTTTGAAAAATTAGGGTTTCTCTAACATACCCTAAGCCAGCTAGCTCTAGAACCAGTTTGGGCATCTTAAAGTGGTAAGACCTAAAAGCTTTGTTGTTTCCATTTGAGGTACTCATTCAATATGTCTCACCACACCAAGCTTGAGGATAAGCTTGAAGGAGATGATAACTTCCAAGCATGGAAGTATAGGATTTCTCTTGTCCTTGAAGAAATGATTTGGACAAGTATGTGAATGAAGAGGTTCCAGCACCAGAGGGAGATGAGGCTAAAGCCATCCATAATAAAAACTTGGTTAAGGCCAAGAGAAATATTGGAGATTCTATCAAGTATTATCTCATCCCACATGTAAGCTACCAGGCTTACATAATTATCATATTTGATAATATATATTTTTATAATTGAATTCATTGAATATTGCATTGACTTGTCAACATTATATATCCATGTTGACCTAATGAACGGTCACACCTTAAGGAGGTTACCGTTGGCCTATTAATACTAATTAACCTAATTATAAACTAATAATAATAATAATAGTAATATATTGTTTTAGGTATATTACAAGTCACCCCGCTCTGAAAATATTCGACCACGAATCTTCTATGAGTGTGTTGCAGTTGGAATTCTTGCCACGAATAACGGTGCCACGGTTTAGCAGTTCTTGAAATAATTGGTCGCATTTCCATTCAAATCTTCTCTTGTTTATGATTCTATAGATAAACGCATAACAACTATATGGAGTATTTTTTGGAGCTCCTAATCTAATGGTGTTTCTTTTCTCTTCTAATTTGATGTAGATTTCTGATATTTCTGCATGCGTTGATATGGTTTTCTTAACTGTAGTGGCAACTACTAATAATGTACTTACTTCCTTGTCTGATGAGCTTGTTTTTGTTTGTTCTCTGGGAACCTTTTGATATTGAAATTCTCGAACATCTCGAGTTGCGACCACTGATAAAATTAACATCATCTCTTCATTTGCCGCAGCATCTTATGGGTTTCCTTTTTCTATGTTATCATGATTAAGGTAATCTTCGACACCTTTATTGTCATCATTGCATTCTTCTACAACTTCAATTCTCACAAAATTGATGTTTACCTTGATCTTATTGACTTCATTGACTTCTATGACATCGATATTTTCATTACAATTGATATTGACATTGTGATTGTCAATGTCATCTTGATCTTCCATATCCTTGTCTTCTACCTCTTCTGTTTCATCATCCTTGTTATCGTCTTCCTTAACAGGTCTTTGTTCTGGAGTTTCAATAGGATATGGAAGATCAAGATGATATTGACAATCACAATGTCAATATCAATTGTAAAGAAAATATCGATGTCGTAGAACTCAATGAATTCAATTATAAAAATATATATTATCAAATATGATAATTATATAAGCATGGTAGCTTACAAGTGGTATCAGCTTTAATCTCTCAGGTCTCAGCGCTCACACTCTGCGCTCACACTCTGCTAGTCCAATTCGGCTCCTCTAACCCCATAACCCACTCATCTCCCTTTCATCACTGCGTCTCACCCGTCACTTCATCTCCAACACTCCCACACACATGCCCAATCCACTCCATTCTCCATCTCCAGCATCAATGCTTTCTCCCTCCTCGGCTCCACTCCCCATCTCGGTGTCGCCCACCTCCTTACTCCACTAGTTTCCATTTCCTGCACACCCTCTCACTGTTACTCGCTCTCCCACTCTACATTCCATTCCCACACCTCCACACACCCCCACTTCACGCACTCACACCAGCTCCCACTCTTCCCTTGTTCGATTCCCCCCATATCCTACTTCACATGTTCCTCTACGCACACCTCCTGCACGCACCACCCTTCCCCCCTGCGCACTCCCCACCCCTCCTACGCATTCCATCTCACAACCCTCCATCTCCCCACCCCCCGCGCTGCTCCTCTACCACCGCGTAGCTCCAGTCCCGCTTCTCCCAAACCACGACCCCACTCCCGCTTCTCCACACTGCCACTTCCTACTCCTCACATGCCCATGACCACCCGGCATCTACACGTATCCCCCTACTCCTGCTGCGCCTCATGCTCCTCCTCGGTGCTTCATCTTCACCCTCCATCTCCATCCTACCGCCAACCTCCATCTTCCCCAGAGCCCACCTCCTCCACCCCCCACACTCAGCTTCTCCCTCCACGCTGTGCTCAACAGCTCCACCTCCCATTCGCTGCCCCCTCCACATTGCGCCCAGCTACATCCACACTCCATTTCCCTTAAATAACCCGAGGCTTCATAGCCTTTTCCACGCTCATTGTCCACGACCTCCACATCGTCCATGACCTCCACGCTCTCCCTACAACCACATCACTCGTCCATATATCCCCGAAGGCCTGCAGTCCTCCGGTGCTTAGCCCACTATGTCCTCTCCCCACGCACTCCTCCTAACTCCCTTCATCGCATAGCTCGTTGCTCACCCTACCTCCCATCTCCTCTTCCCGCCACCCAATATCATCACAGATTCACAGCCACCCCTAGCTGTTTCCCCACGTGTTCTCTACGCAACCACCTTCTCTGTACACCACCTCTCCCACGACGCCAACTCCACGCCCACCTTTTATCTTCATTCACACCCAACAGACCTTCCACACACAAACCCTAAATAAATATATTAAAAAAAAGACATTATAATAATATTATTATTATAAATAATAATTATTATTATAACTTTTAAATTTAAAAAAAACTATATAATTTTAATAATAATTATTAATTGTGTATAAAAGAAAATTTATTGAAATTGCTTTTGGAAGATTTTTATAGTCGAACTAACATGTTTCACCTTTTTAATAAAATTATTATTATTCCATTCAATAAACCTAGAAGAGATGGAAAAATTGAAGTCGAAGACATAAAAATAAACAAACATGAAGAAATAAAAAGCGGATATGAAGACATTATCAAATTAGTTAAGGAATTGAAGTTGACGATAACACAATGTCAAGAATATGCTGCAGTGACTCCCAAATTCCCAGGTCAAGAAAAGATGGAAACTGCATCTACACCCATGTCAGAAGAAGGGACTCCTATCATAAAAGAACAAGCTATGTTGATTCCCAAGTTCTCAGTTCAAGCAGAGTTGGGTTCTGCATCGACACTCACGACAAAAGAAGGGCTACGACCAAAAAGGAAGAAATTATTATAACTTCCAAGTTGTCAGGTCAAGAAGTGTTGGGATCTACACCCACGACAGAAGAAGTAACCGTGACTCTTGATTTACCAAGTCAAGAGGAACAAGGGACTACTGCGACTCCTACGTATTCAAGTAGGGATGAATATAAAATCCCTACTACCCCCAAGAAGGAAAGGAATCCTGGTCGATCGACTCCTTATACCCCCCGTCACAAAATATCGACACCACCAGACACCAAGTGGGATAAGAAAAGACATCCCAACTACAAACCTCAAAATGCGATAGTAAGTAAAAAGTATGCATGCCTACCGAAAGTTCATTGTGGCTTCTTACAAGGTAGGGAAGTAAGACACATTAATACGCCATCCGAAAAATCTATAAAATTGTCTAGTGAAACTCCAGAACAAGAACCTGTTAAGGAAGACGATAACAAGGACGATGAAACAGAAGAGGTAGAAGACAAGGATATGGAAGATCAAGATGGTATTGACAATCACAATGTCAATATCAATTGTAAAGAAAATATCGATGTCGTAGAAGTCAATGAATTCAATTATAAAAATATATATTATCAAATATGATAATTATGTAATCCTGGTAGCTTACACCACATGCGTCATCTTTGAAGACACCCAAGGAGATGTTTGATGCTTTGACAAAGCTATTTGAAGGAAAGAACATGAATCATAAGATGACCTTGAGGAACTAACTTAAGATTGTGAAGATCCAGAATGTCGAGACCATGCAATGTTATTTCACAAGGGTCTCACAAATCAATGAGCAACTTGAAGCAATTGAAGAGAATGGAGAAGAAGGAGAGATTGTTATGACCACCTTGAATGGTATCCCAAGATCATGGGACTCATTCATTCAAGGGATATGTGCCAGAAAGAAGTTGATCGCATTCAGTATAATTTGGGCAGAATGTACACAAGAAGAAGCTCGACTTGTGGCATGAGAAGAGAAGATGTTAGCAATTGATGATCAAGCTCTCACAACACACGCTAGAAGGAATTATAACAAGAAGGAGCACCATCATCACAGTAAGAGGGACAAACATAATCAAAATCAGAGGGAGAACTATAGAATATCTAGAAGAGATCTATCCAACAGTAGATGTTATACATGTGATGAGAAGGGACACTACTCTAGAGATTGTCCCAGAAACAGAGGTTCCTACAAAAAAACAAACAAGAAGAGACATCATGCTCACACCGCCGAAGATGGTGAGCTAGTAAGGAAAAGAACCAGAGAAGAAGAAAGGGATGATTCTTCAAGTGATGAAGAATATGTATTATGATATTGAATAAAGAAGAAGGGACACATGGAATCTACTATAGTATGAAGAACAAGTGATCTACAATGTAGAATACTTACTCGACATTTCCGATCATAAGCAAGAAAGGCACAGGTCCTCAAAATCAGATAATGAAGTAGAGCACACTGTCTGAAACTCCAGTAGTTCCTACAAGGAAGCAAAGCTTAAGAGGGAGTCCACCCTACAACCAAACAAAGATAAGTATTTGAATTGTCATTTCTTGTATATCATATGATATTGTTCAAGGGTGTACATACTTATGTTCCGAGCTTTACGCTGTGTATTATGCATATTAGGATATTTGCATTAATGAACAATATATTACTAATATACATGTGATGGGTAAGTGGCCTATGGTATTGTACAACATTCCATCGCTACTTATCTAGAATGAAACCTTTTTGCTGACATGTTGGGAGTAGTGCACACTCTTAACAATGTTCTGGTAGAGATGGAAGGCATCTAGAAAGTTATGGAATATGGGATGAATGTTGTATTGAAGCATTGGCTAAGATAATTGCATGACTGTATCACCTATGTCTTTATGCGTAAGAATTTGTTCTGAAAACTATGAGATGTTTCTAATCATGCAATTGAACATGACTTGTAGGAAAGATAGTGTAACATCACCTACAAGAGAGACTTGTTTCAAAGAACAAGAAACGAAGATAAAGAAAACTACCTATTGAAGATATTGAAGAACGTGAAGTTCCCAGGATTCGAGATTCGATGATGGAAGAAGCAGTTCCAAAAGATCATGAAGACTGCGAAATAGAAGAACCACAAGACCTGTAGATCCACCTCATGAAAATAACCTTCCAACTATGAGGAAGTTGTTGAGAAGAAAGAATGAAAGGATGCCATGATCAAGGATTACCAGTCGATCATGAAGAATGATGTCTGGGAGGTAGTTCCGAGACCAGAAGGGAAGTATGCGTGACTTCTAAGTGGATCTACAAGATCAAGCATGCTCCATATGGCAGCATAGAGAAACACAAGGTGATGTTTTTGGCACGTGGTTTCTCCCAGAAGGAAGGCATAGATTATGAGGAGACATTTGCACCTGTAGCCAAATACACTTCCATCCCATCTGTACTTGCATTGGTTGCAGTGATGAAATGGAATGTACACCAGATATATGCCAATACTACGTTCTTGAATGGTGTAGTAGAGGAGGAAGTATACGTGGATAAACCACTTGGATTTGAGGCACATGATAGGAAGACTCATGTGTACAAATTGAAGAAGGCCTTGTATGGACTGAAACAGGCACCCATGACATGGTACAGAAGGATGGATAGTTTCCTGATGAACTTGGGCTTTACCAAGAGTAAACCAAATTACAACCTTTACTACAAGGTTGAAGTGGGAAATCCATTAATACTTCTACTCAATGTAGATGACCTATTTATAATGTGTTTATAATAGGAGAGGATGAGCTCATTGCATATACAAAGAGGAAGCTTTCCGTAGTGTTCGAGGTGAAGGACCTAGGGATGATGCATTATTTCTTAGGCATGGAGGCGAGGCATAGTAAGGATGGAAGCTTCCTTGGATAAGGGAAGTATGTAGTGGATATTCTAAATAGGTTCAGAATGATGGACTGCAAGGCTACGACCACACCCATGGCATCAAACTTGAATCTACTATGTGATGCTTAATCAGAGTTAGTTGATGCCACAAGGTATCGTCAGATGATTGGATCATTGATGTACCTGGCAAACATGAGATTAGACATATGCTTTGTTGTGAACACATTGAGCCAGTTCCTGATGGATCTGAGACAAGTTCACCTGGTTGCTGCAAAGCATATATTGAGGTACCTGAAGGGTACAGTTGATTATGGGCTCAGGTATGACGTGAATCAGAAGATTAACCTACAGGGTTATGTTGGATCAAATTGGGAAGGAAGTGCCGCAGATAGGAAGATCACTTCGGGATGCTGCTTCAGTATGGGATCCAGTATGATCTCCTGGTTTAGCAGGAAGCAGTCGTGCATGGCACTGAGTACAGTCGAAGCAGAGTATGGTGTAGTTTGTTCAATTAGTTGTGAGGCAGTATGGCGTAGGAAGCTACTGTCTGATTTGTTTCATCTCCAGTTAGAGGCAACTTGTATATTTTGTGACAACCAGAGTTGTGTGAATTTGTCCGAGAACCCGGTGTTCCATGACAGGTCGAAGCATATTGAGATCAAGTATCACTATATCATGGATATGGTGCAGAGAGGAGTAGTGAAGCTCGAGTATGTTGCGATAGACAAGTAGATAGCCGATGTGTTGACCAAGCCGCTATCCAGAGTGAATTTCGAGTACTTTAGAGAGAAGCTTGGTGTTCTTCATATCAAGGTTCCTTCCAAGGGGAAGTGATGAGTTCGGAAGATGCAGATGCACATGGGACATTCTGGCATGGTGGCAGGAAATTCCTCCCATGGCCGTTAATATAAGTGCCGGTCCATTTTGACATGGTGGCAGGAAATTCTCCCATGGCCGTTGATATAAGTGCTAGGCCATTCCGACATGGTGGCAGGAAATTCCTCCCATGGCCATTGATATAAGTGCCGGGCCATTCTAGCATGGTAGCAGGAAAGTCCTCCCATGGCCGTTGATATAAGTGCCGAGCCATTCTGGCATGGTGGCAAGAAAGTCCTCCCATGGTCGTTGATGTAAGTGCTAATCCTTTTTTGAATGGTGGTAGGAAATTCCTCCCATGTCAGTTGATGTAAGTGTTGTGCCTTTCCTGAATGGTGGTAGGAAATTCCTCCCATGTCGGTTGATGTAAGTGTTGAGCCTTTCCTAAATGGTGGTAGGAAAGTCCTTTAATGTTGGTCGATGTAAGTGCTATGTCTCACATGGTGGTAGGTTGGTCTTCCCATGTTGGTAGACTTGTTATGTACATCTGGGTTGTGCTCCGTGTGACGATGAGATGATCTGAAGATGATGAGGTGACAGTAGGAAATGCAGGTGTTTGCAAATGCAATGTAATGATTGGTCCTGGGTTGTACTTACTTGATGGATTGCTCACAGAGAGATGAAGACCTACATGGAGGCTAGGCCTACATCAAGCATGAAAAAGGGTTGTCTCTGTAGAACTTCACATGACAAGTAGATTCGAGAGATGTCACCAATCGATGATCGATATGATGAGGATTGCAGTAGTGACAATGATGATCCAGTGTTGATGATGATGTTCCAGCATTGATGATTCAATGAGGAAGACTTGTGTCTAGATGCGTTGATGACTGTGTCAAGATAATACCTTCCTAGTTAAGAGGGAGTGTAATTAATGTAATTGTAACCTCAGAATATATTCACTTGTATTTTATATTGTTATTATTATTGTATTTTATTTGTAGCTCTGATGGAGATGTTTATTCCTTCGGTCGGAGAAGTCATTATTGTATTTGGTCATGTAAAGTCATTGAGGTTAACCCTCCATTGTAAGTCGAGGAAATAGACCCTAGATTCATATTGTATTAGGGTTAATAGAGTCTTCTAGAGAAGTTGACCCATTCAGGTTCAACTGGGGACGACTTAGTAAGTGAAAAGGTCAAGTGAAAGATAAAGTATAAATAGAGAGCAAGGCTCTCTCATTTGGACACAACACTCATTCACTCAATTTGCATCAGTGAGAGAGAGAAGACAAGTTCGCATAGGAGGAAAGAGAGAGAGCTACAAAAGACCATCTTTGTTTTGGGGTTTTACTTTTGTGATATGGTATTGGTGACGATTCTATCTCTGAGGAAGTTGCGGGGTTTTATCCTTTATGGTTTCCCCAAGGAAATTCTTTGTGTCTATTGTGTTATGATGTGCATGCTATTCTTTCAGTAAGATCCTAGATAAATATTGATTAAAAGTAGAAAATATAACACTTAGCCTTTAAATTTGATCCCTGCTCACCATGGAAAATTATTGTGTGCGATTTTACCCACCTCCAGCTTTGAATCCAAACCCTATCTTGATTTAATAATTTCTAATTCCAAAATAAATAACTGCAAAATTGTTACTATTTCACATTAGAATACTAGAACCACAACACTTTAAAAAAAAATATTTTCTTAAATGTTTAGGGTTTCCTGTTGTCCATACGCATCTCTTTAAATTAAGAGCTCTGGCATCATGTCAAAGGAGTGGTTGTCTTTTTTTGTTTATCATTCATCTTGCTTTTTCTTTTCTTGCAATATTCTAATTAATTATTGGCAACTATACAGACATCCTAGTGGTAATGATAACACTTTCTGCTCTCTAATTAGCCAATATTTAATTAGGCTTAGCAGAAAATGCATTATTCAGTGACCATGAATGTTGGTGATGGGTTATGTTCATCCTTATATGCTATAGGGAAACATCAGTCGACCATGCTAACCTAGCAACGCCACTTTTTAATATTTTAGGGTTTAATATTTTGGCCAATGTTTATTTTCATGTGAAACGCCTATCAATACCATGTGATTAATAACATGGTCCTGTGGAAACATCTCGTTTCAACCACAACTTGATCCTGATTGACATGACAATACCGCTCAAACCACATCTCATCACAGAGAGGAACTTCATGAAGTCTAAGCGAACAATCATAGAAAATGAAATAATCCAAGTGACATCTTTCAAATTTCTATGCTTTTACTCATTTAAGGGCATACACATATTCCACTCCGCTAAACTATATTATAGTTGAATAATTCAATGTTAGTAAATATTTTAATTATTAATTTTATTTTTATAAATTTGTGTAGAGTTTGATGATGATTCTTTAAATCATAAAAATTTCATACACCAATTCATATTTTAACAATTAAATTATTATTATAAATATCACATCAATCATATTAAAAATTGAAAGCACTAACACAATATAAAATTAATTTGATTTCAATTCAATGCAATATAACATGGTATAAATATCCCAAAAATAAATTGTGTTTGGGATATGTTAAGTGCAAATTGTATGTTTTAACAAAATTATGGTTTAACAAATTGATTTAAAGTAGCAAAATTTACATAATAGATCAAAGTATGATAAAATTTTAAGTTTAATCATCTTATTCATTGCAAGAAACTTGAGGTTCGATGGTTGGGTAGTTTTGTGGCAAACTTTTTTTTTCCTATTACAATTTTATGGCAAAGTATTTCTATAACTTCTTTCTTATAACAATAGTTTCTATTGCTATTAACAACTGTTGACATTGCCACCTAGTGGCTCTTGTTTTATTCTTTTTATTTATATGCAATAAATCTTTTTGAATAGCTATAAATAATTAACAGTTCATAATTATTTGTATTAAAACTATATATATATATTTGTGTATTTCTCTTATATTTTAAATCTTAATTAATCATAATAGTGTATTTTTTAATTTACTATTTTTTTAAAATAACATATGCCAATTATAAATTAAGTATTCAAGAAATTACACATATTTTTTTTACTTTCTTTTAAAAAACATGTTTTAAACTAATAAAATTAAAAAATATATAATAATAATATAATTTAAATTCATAATGTAATTGGGTAAAATATATAGTTACTACAATGTATTATTATGTATCTTTAAATAATACTAATTCACTAAATACATTATGCATCTCTAAATAATACTAATTCATGACCATGAGATATTAACATATTGATGTCAATTACCAATTTTTCATTTATAGAAAAAGCTTTAAAACATTTACATTTTGCTACTAATATACTATGTGCAATTGAAAGAAGTACTCCTCTGCAAACAACAAAGAGAATTGACATTGATTACAGTAGAATTTATTTTTTTGTGGGATGCTAGTTGACATTAAATATATTTTAGAAAATATCGTTATGAGCACATTATTTATATATTATTAAAATGTGTTATATAAGTTTAGGTTTGTTACATAGGTTTAAGTTTTATTACATGATAATACCTTTTATTATAAAAATACTTTTGTGGGATGGTAGTTGACATTAAATATATTTTAGAAAATATCGTTATGAGCACATTATTTATATGTTATTAAAATGTGTTATATAAGTTTAGGTTTGTTACATAAGTTTAGGTTTTATTACATGATAATACCTTTTATTATAAAAATATAAATGTTTGAGATGATAATGATAATGATAATGATAATGATAATAATAATAATGATAATAATAATAATAATGATAATGATAATAATAATGATAATAATAATGATAATAATGATAATGATAATAATGATAATGATAATAATGATCATAATAATAATAATAATAATAATAATGATCATAATAATAATGATAATAATAATGATCATAATAATAATAATAATGATAATAATGATGATAATGATAATAATAATAATAATAATAATAATAATAATAATAATAATAATAATAATACTACTACATTTATTTTATGCAAATCATAAATAATATAGAAGTCATGTGTTCTCTTTAACTACATGGATTTATCCCGTTGTAAATCACACAAATATGAGAGCATTGTAGGGAATGTGATAGGATGATTTAACACATTCATGATAGAGAATATAAAATTATATGCTAATTTAACATGCTTAACCTAGACACATTAATGCACTTTTTGTTAGGTTAATTTTGACTCGTTTAAAGATTCAAAAATGGGTTTATTGTTGATGATTTACAAGAAAGTTAACAATTAAGTTTTGTTTCAATTAAATAATTCAATGTCCACTATCTAATTTAGGTTCGACATTTTTTTAAATTATATTTTAATTTTTTTTGAAGTTGACCCATTAATATTTGAACCACATTTTATATGCCTTTGTCTTTTCCATCTATTTACATGAATTGAAAGAACAAAAATACACTTTTGAAGAAGAAATATCCTAGAAGATCTCACATATTTTGTATAAATTTTTGGTTGTGTATTTTTTATGGTATTGATTTTTTTGGGGCACCTTTGAAACTATGGGAAAACAAATTTAGTTTAAGGTTAAAATAATAATAATAATAATATGAAATGGAAAGTATGAAAATGATATGACATTATCTTCGCCACCTAAGATGAAAGATATTAATGAGTTTTAGTTGCAAAAAACCTTATAGAAAAGGGTTGGAATTCCTTATCAATTAAGTGCTCAATCGAACTATATAGCTCGATAAGCCATTAAAAAAGCTCCATTGAACAAGTTGCTTGACTAAGCTTATGAGCTTGATCAAGATCCTATAAAAAAAAAGTAGGTTGTGAAAGCACTTGCCATAGGAAAACCTAGCCACTAGCAGATACCCAATAGGCTAAAAAACATAAAGTCCAAAATAAAGATAGTCATAGAAGCCTAAGTGAGAGAACATATAACAAATAATAAATTCGAAGGCTTACTGGCAATGATAGATATATACATTTTGAGACTTCAACAACTCCTCAAGTCAACCGACCTAGGGGCCCACTTTTAAATTTTAATAAGGCTTGTTAACGTAGATTCACTTCTTGTTAGCCTCGTTTACCTAATTGAACTTCACTTCACAACTATTTTATAAATATTATCGTGGGCCAACTCACAACCATTGTGCATGAATTTGGAAAATGTGTGAAGAATGTAGATTACTTAGAAAATATTCAAGTTTTGTCTCATAGCAACCTTGGTAAAGGCCAAACTTTGGTCTTTATGTGATATTGATTTGAAATTGTGATATAAACTTTGAATAAGACATGCATGCGATAGAAGTTTCTTAGGATACACATATGTAGGAATAATTCCATGTGTAAAGATAAGAATGAACGCATGCACAACATGTGTAGAGATATTTGAATGAACGCATACAAAAATATATCCACTAATGCACATAGGGTTTGTAAATCCAATGCATAGAAGGTTGGGAAAATCAATGTGCTAAAGTAAGAAGCGAGTTAACTAAGAAGAGTTTCTTCAAGGGGTGGTAGCAGTGGGTGGGATCATTTTAGATTCAGGGGAAATATAAAGGACGAGTTCGCTTGGAGACTAGGAACAGAAACAAATAACATAGTTGAAGCTCTTGCCTTGTATCAAGGTCTAAAACTCTTGGTGATAGAAGGAATCAGAGACATCAAAATTCTTGGAGATATGCTAAACACCATCAAAGCTCATGTGCAAAAGAAAGCACCAACTAATCTTCGTCTCTCTAGATTATATGAAAGAACCTCTCAACTACTAGGCAATTTGTCTCACATGCAATTTCTTCATGTTTTGATGTTATGGCCAATTTGGCCTCAAACTTTGGATAAAGGGACCTCCAAACTCTCAATGAAAATGAGAATGTTGAACCACTTCTGTGAAGAAATTTTCATGTAAAGGATGGACCCATTAAGGGGCTTATAACTAAAGGACGTGGTTGCAAGAGAGGATCAGATGAGGAGTGAAGACTAGAATAGGAGGCTAGGAATCCAAATGGCAGCACATCCTGGTGCATGGAAGGAAGGACGGGTGGCAGGATCTCCCACGTGACGATTAAAACCTCCATGCGAACATCCAAGCAAAGAGTAATTTCTAGGATAATTGATTTGGGTGGCATCCATCTTCGCGTAAGTGAGCAAGTAATGGAAATGCACCTATCTACTCTATCGCAGGAGGAAAATGAGTGGATGGTACCTCCTACGGTCATGGTTTTGGGTACGCATGTGCTCAACCCTCGGACTATACCAAATCCCTGAATGATACCATATCGTATAATAAGAGATTAATTATTCTCCAAAGTGCAAATGATGTATATATGTTATGGTGCTCGAACTTCATAAGGTGGACACAGAAGAAAGAGAAGTGGCAGCATCGCTCACCACCAATTCAATTGTTTCTCTAGTTGAAGAACTTAGACTGGGGAAGGGCCAAAAGGAGAATTGGCATCAGATACTGGAGGAAAACAATGGCAGACAGGAGTGGAAGTGATGGTGATTGTTGCATCCCCGTCGACTTTTCCACATTCAAAATTGTCAGCACTCTCTGGTTCACTTGGTGCGTAACCTCCAGAGAGAAATTAGAGCAATTGGGTGCAACATGAAATAATGGAAGGAAGAGGAGGAGTAGGAATGAGTAAAAGAAAGGGGAGAAAATATCTATAGGTCAACTCTGCTGCAGAAGAGGCTCAACAGGTCAGAAACGAGGATATGAAAAACAAAGTGGCAATGTTGGAAACTCAGGTTGCTAGCTGCAAATTCATGTTGAAGTGAAAGATGCAGGGAAGAGTTCCTCCACCCATATAGATGCATCCTAGGTGATTTAACAGGTCACTCAGGATGATAATTGACCAGTATTTATGTTGTCTGCTCCCGAATTGCTTTGTTAGAATTTATAGTTGTAAAAGGCTCAGTAATAGGATTGTTAGGTTGTTTGTAGACTGTTATGTAAAGGATTTAGGTATGGGATACTAGGATATAGAATTTTCTATATGGCTTATAGGCCAATTTTGAATTCTATAATGTGTTGGAAAATTAGAGTTTCTTCAAACAATGGATGTGACAGTGTATATTACTTTGTAAATACAAAACAAACTACGTTGTAGATTTCAAGATTTCAAGCGATCTTTTATGCTTGGATTTACGGATATAAAAATGACCCAATTATCTTCCAGTAGAACTTTGTAAAATTATACTAGGATAGAGATATACTAAGTCTCTTTCTACTAAAAAACACGCACATCACTTGTGGAGCAATCTAGACATAAGCTATATGAATGAATGAAAGTCTTAAGGAAGGCAATGCATGTCAATAATTACAATTTCGACCCATTACTGAAGGCTTGCAATATCAATATTGATAAATAGTTGGTGTGTTTAGATGGCCGAATTATTGATCCACCCATGCTAAAGTATGGGAAGATAGAAGAGGCTCCAAGGAATGATATTTGGGATTGCAACAACAAGACTATGAGTGTAGCATAAAAATTTGGAAAATGGGAAATTGCATGTTTTAATTCAAGAATTCACTCAAATGAAATAATGAACATGGGGCATGAAATTTTTACAATATTGTGCTAGAAGAGGATTGGTAATGGTTGAGTGTTTGAGAGTTCTGGAAGATATGTTGTAAGATAAAAATAGGAACCATGTTGACACAGTGGAAACAAAGCTATGTTAGATGATACCTAGACTTCCAAGGCCACCTCAATTTCTTCTTTGCACCTTACTAGAGAGGAAGAATAATGATATTTATGGGCCTTGGAAGAGGAAGTTCATGTTCAACATGGGGGTCATTAATCAATGTATTTCCCCTTTAAATGTGAATAAGGTCAATGTTCAATATTTAACAAAAGTGGCTTTGAAAATAAATGCAAAGCTTGGTGGCCTCAACTATGTGTTAGTTGTGGAATGTGCACACAGGATACCATTTTTTTAACAGAAACTTGAACAAAGATTGTATTAAAAAGGTTATGCACAACCATCCATATACATATGCAAAACCAATTTAAGAGCTAAAACCACCTACAATGGAACAACAAGACCAGGGGCAACATTAAAATTACAAAATGTATAGACATGTCTTCCAGAATTGACCATATTGTTTGAGAGATAAACCCTAACATATTGGTTACACAAAAAAACACTTAAATATTTGGCATGTTGAAGCATTCTTCTATTCATTCTTTCCTGAAAGGTTGTAGACAGGTTGTTGAACCGAAGCTTCCTCCATAGGGAGGTCTCCTTCATCAGGTGTTTCCTAGAAGTGACTTCACTGATTCATCTTAGCCATTTTAAAGATTTATTCTTTGATGATATCCACAGTTCCCATTAACTCTCTCAGATTCCCTTCCATATCTTCAATCCTTGAATCAAAACAGGTCAACTGGTTCAAGATGTATCTTGTTTCCTCTGAAACTGTTGCCGTATCCTAAATTCCTCTGCACACTGGGTCATAAACCTTCATGAGGTTCTTCTTGAAATCCTCCATACTGCCTTTAAAATATGTGTAAACCGCCATCCAAACCTCCATATCTTCTTCTAATGAGAGCAAGGCCATTGAATGTAAAATAAGCTCTTGGGAATAAGGGGAAACCGCAATGGAAGAGTGGAAAGGGAGAGCCAAAGGTTCACGATCTTCCGACTGTAGCTCCTGCAAATGCTCTGAAACCTACCCAATTTGTTCATGCATCTTCCTCCACTCATACCCTTTCATTCTTCTCGAGGTTTCTTTCATTTTTAGTCATTTTTTAGTCACTTATCACCCATTTTGTACTAGTGATTTGTGGCCTTAATGTGAGATAAATGAATATTGTTCACTATGAGAACATTGAGAACATACATTGTTCTTCACCACTCACACAAATACAAATTTTCAGCAAATTCTTGCATTCTTATGTATGAGCAAGTAATTTTGTAATAAGCTTTTATGTTCACTTTCTTTGCTTCAATAATCAATCCCAAAGATTAATTAGTAAGTTAACTATTTGAAGATGTATCATATCGTAGCTTCTTTCTTTCATTTACCTTTCATTGTATGTATACAAACCACATGATTTATGCACACACATTCACACCATAAGTATAAATCCTTAGTTCATGCTACACAATGAATATAATTTTTATTTTGCTACTATATATGAATGAATCTTATATGTTTTATGATGTTATGTTAGTTTCAATTGTTTTTCAATAGATAGGTTGGGTGTGGGGAATTGAGAGTAATGTGAGGGGGGAGGGGCTAGATGAGATTCCACCTTCATGTGGTTAGATATAGTTAGTAGAGAATAAATTATTCTTGAAACAAAGAGAAAATCATACGGGCATTCCTCTTTACTCTTTTTAGAGTCCCATACATGTTGTGTCTATTTATTTCATGCAGTCATATAAACGCATTACTGTATAATGATTTTTGTAGTTCTTTGCATGCAACGAAAATGCAACTAATGACTAGCAGTAAATCCAATGACTATATATATACAATATTTTTTGTAGGTCTTTACATGCTACGGAAATACAACTAATGACTAGCAATAAATCCAATGACTATATATATATATATATCATCTTACATGCATGCAATTATACACAATAAAATGACATAAAGGAGAAATAAAAAACAATGAAGACCACTTCAATATTTTCATAGTTATTTTATGTGGACTTTGCCTATTTGTGATGTGGTTGTACATGCTTCTGCCTCATCGAACTCATGCTCATGGAGGCATGTATGTAGTACTAGTTTTTCCATTTTAGTTGGTGTGCTTCACATTATTGGTAGAGAGATTTATTTAGAAATCTCTTAGCTAAGGACTACTCACAGATTAGCTAATTAGATGATCAACTTATCATTTAGAAGTCTCTTAGTCAAGGACTTCTTGCACATAGATTTTCTTAGGATTGCTTTAATCTAACAATTATATTTTTTTTTAATGTTACTAAGTATTGAGAATAAATAAGGTTAAAAAAGGGACTTTGCAAAAAAATAGGAAGGGCTAATTGACACCTTAATGTGTTATCCAAAAGGGTGAATTTTAGGGGTGGAATTTATCCCATGGACCAACTTTCAATGTTCTTTTTTCCAAAAGAATATTCATCAATTTTTTTTTTTCTAAAATGATTGGCCCACATTCTACATGTGATATAAATAATTTACCTTAAATATCACCAAAATTGTTCACAATCTATATAAAATCCCTATAAATTTGAATATTTTTACAAAAAAAATCCAAACATTTTATGGTTGGAAATTTAAGAATTGGTAAGATTTGCCAAGGTTTCTACACTTTAAGAAAATTACGGATCTTTAACATTTTCCATATATGAAAACAACTACATTCACAAGTTGCTCAACTAGAGATATAAATGAGGCAGAACATTATGAGAAAAACAATAACAAAAAAGATTCCAACATGGATTTGTCATGAAAATAAACATAAGTTATCTCAAAGTAAGATATAAGTTCATGTATTGTGCATCTTATCAATGGAAAAAACCCAAATCATCATGGTCAAATGCGAAGACACACCTTTACATGCACTTCTCAAGTATATTTTATTTACCTCAAGCCATCTTGGATGGGTTTCCTTTATACCTACTCACAAAGGTTGTGATATAAACAATGTACATAATTACATAACCATTGGTTAGGGATCTCTTTTATAAGATATTTGACACCATTTTATAGAGGAAAATAAGTAAATGGGTACCATTTTATAGAGTAAAATAAGTAAATGGGTAGACAAAAACAATGTCAAGGCTTCTTTTCATGTTGGTTTCCATCCTAAGCATTTAACATTGAACACTTGACAACTCTTAGTATATTACCTAAAAACTAATAGGGAAAGTCTATAATAATTAGATTTCTCTTTTTAATTTTGTTAGATTTTTGGACAAGTACTCTGAGTATAAATTTGTTTGAAATCATATTGTATCACATGAAGACTTATTCTATGTAAAATAAATCAGCTATAAAGTTATTAAAAATATTAATATAAATAATAATATAATTATTGTGATTGGATTTTGAACTTCTTAAAAAATTGCCACTTCCAAAAGTTAAACTACAAACCTCTTTATAACATTAACATAAACATATATATTACTTTAAAAAAAATATTATGTGAATTTATTATAACAAAATAAAACATATATATATAAATACATCACCAATACAAGTAATTTCATCTCAAGAGTTGACAAAAATATGGATGATTAACTGTCTATGAGGAACATCAAGAATTCCTAATTCGTATAGGAGAAAATCATAAAATAAAACATATAGACATAAACACATCACCAATACAAGTAATTTCATCTCAAGAGTTGACAAAAATCTGGAATTAATTGTCTATGGGGAACATCAACAATTCCTAATTCGTATATGAGAAAAACATAATGCCTATTAAGATAAACCATCGTAATACCTATAAAGATAAACCTTTAGTAGATCAACCTATCACTAGTGAAAACAAATAAATGAAATATATATATGAAAAAATCTTAATACTAATTAAAAAGACATTAAACATTTACTCTATCAACCTACCACTCGCGAAAACAAAGAAATGATCAACATAAATAGAGATAAATGTATGTACGTACTTTACAAACAAAATGATCAATTTAAGCTATTGCTAAGATTTTCATTTGGAAAAAGAGGTTTAGAGTTTTGAAGCTATATTTTGTGAGTTTTCTTTCTTTTTTTTTCATTTGGGCTTTTCACTATATCCATACGACTGTCCACGATGACTTCATAGGCCTCTAAATTTGGCGGGGATACCCTTGCCATCACCAGAGACTCGGTTATTTTTAGTGGGATTATTATTATTTCGAAAACCTGGTAAAGATTAGCTATGCAAAATCGTATTTCCTGGTTTTTGTAAATTGACTTTTTTCCATTCCTGCGGTATATAATTATTTCTACAAATCAATCAAATTGTTAGGATTAACTTTAACTCAAAAATAAACAAAGATAAAAGTTTAAAACACAAATATTAGGGTTGTTACAGGCAAGAGGGTTAAGCGGCTTATGGCAGCTGTTTTGCTTATTATTGAAGTTATCTGCCTTGATCGTAGTGAAATAATAAGTCTCTTGCTCGTTTCAATTATACTTTCTTTCGATTTTATTAGCAGGCTGGAACAGCAAATATCGGTGATGTTTAATTCATTCATTGCATTCTGCCATTTGTTTGGGAAAGAACGAAATTATCAAACATCGAAATCAATAGCAATTAAGTTTACTTATTTCGTCGAATTTAATTGCTACCAACTTCTGCAACCAGCAATCTACTTGTTAACGCAAAATTATAACCATGGTGGAAGAAAATTACTGCACTTGCACTAATTTCATGTCAAAAATGATTTTGATTTTGTAGTCAACTTTACATATTAAATACAGTCTTGCATTCAAATGAATTTGCACAAAACCCTCCCGTACAAGATGTTAAAGACCATGAACGGACTCTGCACACATGGCATGGTTCTGCTCGTCCACGGCTAACGATGGCTAATATTATTTAGCCTATGAATTCTTGGATCTCCTTGAAATCCAACTACTCACAGACCTGCTGTCGTAGCATTAAATGATCTGCATATTCGCCATCATCCATCACCTTCTACACATAGTGCACCACCCAAAACAGAAATCCATGACCTCCATGACCACATGATCAGAACTTAAAGACTTAACCACATGATCAGAACTTAAAGACTTAGGACACTGCTAATTAATTCGAGCCTTATCCATTCCCACGGAATTCAAATGTGAACTAGATGCTGTAGTGTCCGCTGAATACACGGAATTCTCTGCGAAATTGTTGCAGAAGGCTCCCGGATTCATGCAATTAGGGCGAGTGCCAAATAAGCCGTTTATGGCAACCGGGAAACCCAAGGACGGAGAATCGAGCGTGGGCAGGGCGGAGGGCATGGTATTTCTCCTGATTCGGCCGGGTCGCTTTGGCTGTGGCTTCAACAGAGACGGGGTGGCCCTGTTGCTGCTTTCGAGGGGGAAACCCGTCACCTGCTGAACCAATGCTTGAAGATCAGCGGGATCTGCCCTCATATTTGTGCTCGGAGACCTCTTTCTCTTTCGCGACTGTCTCTTGCGGATGAAATTATTCACTGCGAGGATGGATCTCTGATTATTGCAGAATCTTGACAAAGCCTCTACAGGTGGGGTTCGAGTCCCCGGAGACTCAGATTGGTCTGCCATCGAATCCCAGACTTCCACGCTTGTGCTTGCTTTTATTGCTTTGACAGCGGCCTGGGAAGGGCTGCCCGGATCACAACTGGAGCTGGAAGACGACGCTACCTGGCTCGTGGGAGGTTCCGCCTTCTTCTCGTTCGTAGTCCTGACGATGACTCCTTCGTCTGGTCTGGAGTTCAATTCCCTCACCAGCGCCCTCGTTACGATTTCCATGTCTCGCTGGGAAGCCTTGAAGATCCACGCAGTGTCAGCGTCCTGGTCTTTGGCCGTATGGGAGGGCTCGAAGCGCCAGGCAGCCAAGGCTTGTTCCCTCAATACGCTTCTGCTGCTGGGCATTGACAGCATCAGGTTCGATGTCGTGACCTCCTCCATTACTGCTCTGCTTCTTTTCTGAGTATACATTGATTGATGAACAAAACGAGAATAAATAAGAAACATATATCTTAATCCCATAAGCAAGGCCTCCATCCGTGATTATCATGTAGCTCCAAGTGGGAACGCAATGCTGAACTTGTTGTGCTACTCAGAAAAAGTCAAGCCATATTGTCGCATCTGTCTATTTCATTTTAAGCAGATGTCTATTTCATTTATTTTACACTTACATTCTTTTATTATCTATATACTCTTTCTAAATTTTACACTTAAGGTTTTCATTGTTTAAATGAAATTGTATCTTTTAATTGTTTTTCTATCTTTATTTTTTATATTTTTATGAGTAAATAAAACTAGTATAGATTTATTTAACTTTAATGGTATAAAAGAGAATAAACTCTGTAAACATTTCACAACTAAAACATATTACACATTCCTCTCACCATTATGCTAAAGCACACTTGTCCATTCTTACTTACATATTTATATTTTTTGATGGGATTGCATGTAATGGTTTGTGCTGTGGGAGATATCATTTATATAAATAAGGACCATTATTTCACTCTCAAGATGAAGTGTGGAAAAGGCACTAATACGAAGTCCGAACTACTTGCTCTTTGGTGTGTGCTTAGTGTCTCACATATGTTTGGACTTCAAGAAGTGACAGTTTTTGGGGATTCAAAGGTGACAATAAAATAGGTTCGTGGAGAGTTTAATTTAAAACTCACTATCCTTTATCAGTGGTGTTGCATGACAAGGGAGAAAATTCTGCTTTTTAGTGATATTATATTTGAGCATATTTATTGGCAGCACAACTCATTGGCCGATAATCTAGCCAAAGATGCTTATGATGGAGAAGAAGGGATAATTCTATGGGAAGAATTTCAGGATTCACAAGTTGCATCTGTTCAACATATAGAAGTTTGAACTGTTTTGTAGACATACATTTTTGTTTTGTAGACGTATATTTTGATATGGAGGTTGTTCCTTTTGTATATTTTGGTTGAAGTTGTTCATCAATTTATGATTTTGATTATAAGTCACTCACAAACTTATATATTTTGTACTATTTGATTCACTAAATTAAATACTAATAGTATGGTTTTTTCTCCATAAAAAAAAAAACACACTCATACATACATTCTTCTTTTTTATTTTAATGTAACAAACTACATATCCTCCCACCTAAAATCCACTTCTCGTCATCAAATCATTTAATTTTAATTTTAGTTTTTTTTAATTCAAACTATTATATAAAATAATAATTAATTTGTAAAATCACCATTTACCTGGAAATCAATTTTAACCCATAACCTTTTAACACGTATCTTTTTAATCATTATATATCAAAATGATATATAGTTATATAGTTAAAATGGAAAGAAATATAAGTGAATTCTAGTACAATCTTTTTTATTAATAAAATGTTAACATGATTATAATAATCAATAATATAAAAATGCTAAGAAAGTGAGATTTACTCTCCTTCTATATAGATAAATGTAAAGAATGTAATGATTAACTACTACGTCCCAATACCTAACGACAATTTCTAAGACCAAAGCGATACACGTAACTAATTCTAGACCTTACGTACATACATCAACATATCTTTAACATAGCCGGTTTGAGAAAGAAATGCGGCCAACTCGAATTCGCCGGGGTGGGGCCAGGGGCTTATCCATATCATCTGCCCCTTGGAGAGTGTGTAAGATGATGGTCAGTCTGCTGGTAATGAGCGAAGTCTTGGTCTGATCCATTGAATGTGTCCAATCGGTGCGATAATGGTATCCAGTCTAGCTTAATGAATGTTGTGCATCATATTGGACCTGTAATTAATTACATAATTTTGGACTATTTTAACCTGTAATTAATTACATAATTTTGGACTATTTTAAATATAAATTGTGATAGTGAAATATAAATTGTGATAGTGGATGTTAATAGAGTCTAGATTGGGTGGTTCTGAATAATGATTATGATACTTCTCACCAAAAGTTAAATTTAGTTAAAAACATATTATCATAAACTTGAAAGATACTTTGATTTTTAGTGAATAACAAATAATCTTAAATCCATTTTAACTCTATACTTAAGATCCAATATTAAATAATACAATCTCTCTAAACCAATATAAAAGCTCGAAAAACCAATACAAAAGTTGTTTATACCTTTTAAAATTTTGTAAATGCTAAAAAAAAAATTCACTTTATGCACATGTTCACAGGATACATTCTTGCTTTCCGAATAATACTTATTTTAAATGCACCAAAGTTACATTAGTTTTGTTTAGTGTTATAATTAGTTTAATTTGCTTATATATTTATAGTTTTTATTTATTTTTTACTAATTATTTTTATACTAAAATAGATTTCTAAATTTTTCAACAACATAATTACGCTGATTCACTTCAACCACTTCCATGTCCACAATTTATATCTTTTACTATATATACCAATAAATAATCACCAAACTGAATATAAAATGAATATGAACAAAACTCATTATTATAATTTTCATATATAACAACGAACCTAATATACTTTAGAACATAATATTTATAACATGGAGGTACATCAATAAGAGTGTACGGAGGTATTGCCAATTGAGCTAATCTTTGGGACTTATTTGCATATTTCATAGTTAAGATATATTTTGCTCTATATATATTTTATAGAAGAGTTTAAAAATATTTTAATAATATTTTTTGTTGACTTAAAATATTGTAAATTTTCTCAATTTCATTTAACATATTTAATTTAATTTATTTTATTTCAATTTATAGTTAAATTTATAAGAATCTTTATGTAAATTGTTTTGAGCTACCACATATTTATGCAGCACGTACTTTTATGTAAATCTCCTCGATGCTTGGTAGCAAAGTTACATATATTGTGTCGACAAATATATTGCCAAGGGTCTGGAATGAAACTTATCGACAAATATCGTGAAACTTCAAAAAATACAAAAATAACAAATTGTTTTCAATTGTTTTAACATTTAAAGCAACAAAAACTTCAAATAAACATGTTGCTACATAAATATGAAAATACAACTAATATATAAGATGCATAAGATGTCAAATGGTGGATTATGGTCGCATATCGACAATAATCTTAAAATACTAAAATATATTCTTGATAGAATGATAGAAAATCACATCAAATGATCAAAATAATTCTATCTCATGAAATGAATCATCATGAATCATGACACATCTAGATTCTAGATACTACATACTAACAAAGTACAATGACAAATAATAGGAATCATGGATCCCCTCTACCCCTTTTATAGGAAAGGGACACCACTCTTCCTCTGGAAGCAGTAGGTGTTCCTATAGGTGTTTTGGATGAGCCTGGGGTGGAATGGGAAGCTCCAACTATTTGGGCTATGGTGGAAGGTAATGGAGTTGGGGTGAAAGCCAATGTGAGTTGTCTCCTCCCGTAACTACATATCATCAAAATCATTGCCTATATCAGGATCGTGTTCATCAATAACATCCTATGCACCCCTCCTCTAGACCATATCCCCTGTGTCTACCTCGAATCTCAAAGTTAATTCTCCAAGGAACTCAACACCCTACAATTTTGATGAAACTTCCTAATCCAATCGTTAAAATAAGGTAGAACAAGCTTACCATGCTTAATAAGTGATTTTGCTTGAGTGAAGACTACATTTTTATTTAGGTCATGATAGAGGAGTTCAACAATCAACACCACCAACATAAAGTTACATAGATGGGTTGATGTGCTTGATTAAATGTCAGTCCCATACCCTCATACATGATAGAATCCAATAGAAAAGTTGTAATCCTGAAATCCTAAAAACTGTTAAGTCTGTTGAATTCTGAATGGGATCTAAAATTCTACTTTTTGCATATAAAGTCCGATGAGGTTGGAACCACTCTCAGACATCCTGAAACAATTAATGGTAATGTTACAAATTTAAGTAAACGAATAGAAAATGAAAGATAAGGAGAATGTTACTTTTACTTTAAGAATTTAATATTACCATTTATTCCAAAATATCACGATATATTCCCAATATATTGCAACACATTCAACATATCACGATATATTGAAAATGTCATATATGTCACAATTGTTTAGGGGCGATATATCGCCAAGAGGAATGACTCGTGATATATTGTGATATGGGCGATATATCGCTGATATATGCAACTATGCTTGGTAGATCTTGGAGTTAAGATGGTTCTATGCTATTTTAATATGTAAATATCTCGTATGTGCTCAAATCCCTTGTATGTAAATCCTAATTTAATGATGGCTCAACTCCTAGATGCATAGCAAGAAGTATCCTAGTTTTAATTAATTAGAATATATATTTCTTTGGTTTTGATCTTTAGGTTAGGGTTAACATTGTTTTTTTTTTTTAATGTGCCATGTGCTCCACATTGAGAACCCAATTACACTTCTCCCTCATACTGGTTTTATTATGTTAGGGTTGACATTCTTAAATTTATGTTTACTTAATATTTTATAATTTTATTAAATTTCCACATGTCAGCTCCATAGTGAGCATGGAAATACACTTCTCCTTCATACTGGGCTATAGAAAGCACCTCTAGGCACAATTAGTTTTTATAATACTAAGTGTTAACCATGTTAATCAATATAGTATTTTCACACTACCATTCTATTGGCATGTCTTTATATCTTTAAGGTATTTGCTAGTTATCATTATTTAAATAGAGGGTTTTTGGAAACATGACCATATATCTTCCCTTGAACACAACTTGTAGCAACTAAGATGTAACACCCCGTTTTTTTACCCCATGATGTAATTCAAAAAAATTCATTTCATATTCTTCCATGCTCATTTTTCCTAACTTGAGTTCAAACAACTCTTCCATCTCACTTGTCATAATAATGTTTTCAGAGGTACTTTTGTTGGAAGTAATTCTTAAATTGCCTCCATGAAGTCCTCTTTTCACTGATTTGTTTCACTTGAACCAATTGATCCCACCAAATGGAAGCTTTTCCCCATAAATTGTAAATGGCAGTTCTATTTTCCATATTAGAGGAATAGTTATGTAATTGGAGATACTTCCTAATCCCTAATAGCTAAGCTTCATCATCTTCTCCTTTCATGTTCTCACCATCAAAAGTTGGTGGCTTAATCTTCCTTATCTCCACTTGTAGCTCATTTTCCACGTCTTCTTTTACAATGTTTAATTGGGGACATTTCTAGGATGCTTTTAGATTCTTTCGATGAGTATGATTTCCTAATTGCATGAGGTCATAGGTGGTGAGTAGTGATGCCTATGACTCCCACTGGCAAGGCTCTTGGAATGCACAGATATTTCATGTGACCTCTTCTTTGAACATTCCTTTCCTTCTTTATCATGAAATGAGGTTGACCCAATCTACATTTTCCTTTGTAGTAAATTCAATTTATGCATTAGCCAAGTGTTCAATTGATTTTGTTGCTCACGAGCCTTTAACATTCTTTCATTGTTACCTCTATAACTTTGCACCTACATCCTCAAGATTTTCATTGTTTCCACCATCTCTATTGGTTCAACACTTCTTATTTTCCCATTAAATTTTCTTTCTTAATTGCCCACACTGATATTCAAATCTCTAATCTTTTCCTCTTAGATGTATGGAATTTCCCATTCTTCCATTTTCTTCCTTAGTGTTGATCTGAGATCTATGACCTATAGTTATATGTAATGCAATACCATATCTACAATGTGTTCATAAAATAAATTTTGTTATAAAAAAATTACTTCCAAATTTCTATAAAAAAATTTCATACATATTTAAGAATTATGGAAACTACCCATCTAACAATTTTGTTAACTTAGGGCTACATGCCTCTTTTCTATCCAATTTCTAGTAGGATATAAAGCATGTATTCCCAGTATAATTACTTGTAGTTATTATCTATTCATAATATTTCTAGTGAGTATACCCATACTCATTTTTGAGCTATGAGCCAAAAGAGACAACTCCCCAAAGTTAGCACTTTTGCCCATATTTGTATTGTTCCTGTGGCTGCCCTAAATCTCAAAGATGAACTTTAGAGACCCGTAGAAGAAAATATGGGAATGTTAAAAAAGATTTTGTATTGAGCACTGATAGACTGATCAACAACTTCCATATACTAGATCTAATGCTCTAGTCATTTTCTATAATATTCAAGAATTGTCATTTTTTTGTACTTCTTCGAGACTTCGATTTTTTTGGTAAAAAATGCTATCTCACAACTTCCATTAGTTTTCTATATATCTGGTCATGAACTACACCATAAAAATTACAACCCAACAAAACCCTTATCTAATATCTGAACACGTGTCTTCAAAAATTTACTAATTTCCCCTTTCTAGAAAATTGGAACTGAACATGCCCACACCTCTCTTTGGTGTTTTAATAGTCCTACTCACTATGAACAAATGCCCAAAATTTCCTCAAATTTTGAGTTAATATACTCCTGTTATGGACAAAACAAGATTTTGGCTCCAAATTATATTTTTATACGTTTAATATGTTGATGTTGATGTGGTAGAATGATGACATGTAGGTAGGTGATGTGGCAATGTGGCCCACGTGGTGTCCCTCAGTTCTGCCATTTCACCTTTTGTTCAGCTCGTGTCCATGTCATCTTGCTGCTAGATATTCCTCGCTACACTTTTTATCCTTGCAGAAAGAATCTAGTGAGCAATCCGTAGCCGTAGAACTAGAGATACAATGACATATTAGCGATAGGCGCATGTGTCCTTCGTGATAGTGCTTGCTCATCTCCTTTTGCATGAACGAATATGATTGACTGATCAAAATTGCATAATATAATCCTTTCAGTTTGAAGCAATGTCCCATAGTTATGATAATTTTTTTAAAATTTTCTTATAATCTTTTTAATACATGAATGATTTTTTCTACTTTAACATTTTTAAGTACATTAAATTATTATTTCTATTATATTTGTAGGTACATGAATTTGATAATGACTTTACTTTCTAATAACGCAACCATCATAAATGTGGTGTTCACACGATAATGACATTACTTTCTAATAACACACCCATCATAAATGTGTTCACATGTAAGCAAAATATATTATCCATCCCCAACCTCACGTGATTATGTCGTTGTTTTTTTTTTTCTAAGCAAAAAGAACATCATTCTATTAAAGGTGGTTCAAAAGTACAATCAGTCTATTTCCATCCATCAGGGTGCTTGAATAGCCACCTTTGAGATTACAATATTGCTGCTTTTCTTCATTCTTGAAACACAAAATAAGATAGGAAGTGTGATACTCAAGACCAGAGCTACTGTAACTACAACCGTTACCAACATGAGTTTCAAAACGACTAACCAAGCATGAACTTACAAGGCCCAAAGAGTAGATAATCCCCATAATAATGACAGTATTACAAAAAAGGTGCCCAAAGTCAAAGTAAACAGAACAAGTTCCCATAGACAAAATCCAAGAGCAGGAAATGCAAAAAGGTTCTTCAGAACAACAACCCAGAGCAGGATAATATTGGCAGACTTCAGCAGAGTTCCAGAATCATATTAGAAGACCTCACAGGCCTGAAAACATAGAGTACCTTAGTAGACAAAACATAGGACAAGGAAAAATCCCACCGCGAAAACTCCAGCACCTCAGCTAGCCGATCCAGCTTCATCATCAATGTGAATAACCGACGAAGGAACCTTTGCAATAGCCTTACCACGGATGTCACGAACTCTCTGCTTCATCTCCTTGCTCGGCTTTGATAAGTAGTCAATACCCAGGTCACCAGCAATAGCATCTAACTTCATATGTATCCATTTAGATTCCTCGGCATGCTCTTTACACAGCTCTTCCAATTTCTTCATCCTCTCTGAACCAGCTAGAATGTCCAACTTAGCACCCAAGGTCTGGGCTATAATAGTTTTAGTAACCCAGAGCGTAACCACCATTCAATTATAGAGAACCATACGACCTCTGGCGTTACCAGGATCTTGGACCCAGTCGGCCATCACGATCGCTTCAGGAGGAAGCTCTTGCTCACCCACCATACGCCATAAATTACCTTCTAATTCCTCAAGCTCATTTTGCATAGGCTCCGGGACAAGCGACGAAAGAAAACAACAGTCATGGCCACTCTCCATTGATCTCTACTCGGACCATTCATGGCTAAACCCTCTTGGTTCTTGATACTAGTGTCACCCTGGGGAGGATGGCTCCTACGAGCAGGACAACCTCTCCGCTACATACTCTTGACAACAAAATCGGACACACAAAAAAATAACAGAGGATTCAGCATAGCAAAGAAAATCGCAGAAAGGTTACAGATATGGGGAGTGCTGATCCAGAAAGGGGAATTTA
This sequence comes from Larix kaempferi, assembly GCA_027924585.1. NCBI lineage: Eukaryota > Viridiplantae > Streptophyta > Pinopsida > Pinales > Pinaceae > Larix > Larix kaempferi. The sequence continues at coordinate 13,004,812 of BSBM01000878.1, read as the reverse complement.
AAGACCTTACAGATATGGGGAGTGCTGATCCGGAAAGGGGAATTTAAAGACCAGGCGCCATTAACCACCATTAAATTCCTCATAATGAAATAAGCTCTATCAAACTTTCCCATGTCCTTAGGAGACGTCATGATCTCGAAATCCCGCTTCATATCCTCACTTCTAATCGTGGGAGATCTAAAACCAATCACCATCCCATACTGACGATCACTAATCATAATGGCTTTCTCAGGTGGATAACCTCTAAAAGGACAAGCCGTTAAATTTCTATCATCATTCCCATAAGGTTTCCAGTACTCGCTACATATATAAAACCTCCACCTTAAATCCGCCATCCCATCCTTACTCCAAATTCCTGCTCGTAACATCATTCATCCCATAAATGTCACTCTTCACAATGTGCATGCATTTAATCCGACACGTGCTTGTCCTCATGTTAAGCTTATCACCATCCCATCTGTCATCAGCACAGTTAACACCCTGGTTGGCGAGCGCATCAGCCAGACAGTTGGCACTACGTCTAACATGGTGAAAAGTGATCGCGGTCATCGTTGTAATGATTTTTTCCAGACACGTCAACCTCCCTGCCAACCTCCACGCTGGTGCAAGTTTCACCACCCAACTACCATTCAACATCCTGGTGGCGATCTGAATCAACATTTTGGAGTCCCCCTCCACCTGTATACATCTGATGCCACGTCTAACCGCCATGCATAACCCCTGCAACATAGCCTCGCATTCTACCACATTATTGGTTTCAACACCTAGGTGTCCATAGTAGCTATACTGAACCTTTCCATGTTCGTTTCGAATGACACCCCCATATCTTGCATTACCTGGACTACCCTTCGAGGCTCCATCGAAATTAAGTTTAAGCCACCCAGGACGTGGAGGAGACCAGGTCCCTGGACTAACCATGGAAGGACACCGAGCCCGAATGCTGCCAATATGATTGGGTAACGATCGAATTCCCCAGAGAGAAAGGATGCTGCCTTCATTCGCCGATAAGGTAAGATCTTCCTCTTTCCAAATAGTTAATTGCAGGGTTTCCACAATTCCACGTTGGATGAGATCCCATATACTATTACATTGTTGAAGTTTTCCATTAAAAATGCATCGATTTCCCTCTTTCCAAACTTCCCAGACAAGAAAACTAGGGAAAAGCTCCCAGATTCTATTAATGATTCTCCCCTGAAAGGGAGCCTTCCTCCAACCTTTAATAGTTCCCATAGGGTCCGCATGAATTCTATTTGATAATCGAAAGATAGTAGCTCCCTTATCCCATAGTTCAAAAGTGAAGCCACACTCATCAAGAAGGTGACCAGTTGTTTCCTCATGTCTTCCACAGAGAATGCAATACGATGGTCCCTCAAAGCCCCATTTTATAAAATTCTCCCAAGTCAATTTTTTTTTGTTTAGCATCAGCCATAGAAAGAGGGTAATTTTGGGCCACAACTTACTATCCCACAGGCATTTCCATATTTTGTCATTTATAGAATTATCATGCCCACCGTGCAAATAATAATCCTCCTTCATGGTGAACATCCCCTTCGGCTTATAGCCCCATCGTAGGATGTCCAGTCCAGACTGAGCTTTAATCATATGTTGTTGCAGAATGCTATGAATTTGTTTACCAGTCTCCTCATCGTAGTTCTCCTTCCACCAGTTGAGAGGTTTCCACATCCGAAACCCTTTACCATTCAGGTCCTCCATCCAATAATGATCTATTGTCTACCAATTGTAGTTGATCATAGGAAAATCCACTGTAGTGTTATTCATCAAGGTTGACAGAGCTGGCTCTTGCTGCCAAGCATCATACCAAAAATTGGTTGATGTTCCTTGCCTTACTTCCCAGAAACAGTTTTTTCATATCAAATTCCTACCATTACTTACCATGTTCCAAATTTGAGATCCTTTCCCTTGATCCTCCATTCTGACCCAGTCCTATCTTTCCATTCCCGAAGCATACATTTTCACCCAAAAACCAGCCCACTGCTCATTAGTATGATTGAGCCATCGCCATTAGATCTTGGCACCACACACTAAATTCATCTTCTCTAGATCATGAATACCTAGTCCCCCTTCCTGCTTAGGTTTGCATAGGGTCTCCTGTTTAACCAGGGGCCATTTACGATGCTCAATATTGCCTCCCCAAAGAAAGGAACGTTGAATATCTTTGATCTCCCTGAGGACCGATTTTGGGGCCGATAGGACTGAAAAAAGATACAGAGGCATAGATTGCAGGACACTTTTAATCAAAACCACTCTACTAGGAAAGTTTAGAGCCCTGAAGGTCTAGTTTGAGAGTTTCTCACGGGTCTTACTTAGCAATTCCTGCCATGACACCTGCTTAAGAGTTTTATCCGATAGGGAAGCACCTAAATATTTGGTTGGAAGGGAGCTCTTGTTGAAACCTAGAATCCTTAAAATATTCCTTTGAGTAGCAGGGGGAGTATTGAAGAAAAAAACCAGCGATTTATCCATATTCAAGGTAAGCCCTGACGCTAGTAAGAAGAGGTTTAAGGCTTTTTTGATTTGTCTGGATTCCTGGACCAATGAGTGGCCCATCAAGAGAGTGTCATCCACAAACTGCTGATGAGTGATAGCTTTGTCATATGACGGAAAAGTAAGACCTTTAATTTTCTCCTGATCAACCAAATGGGTAATAAGCCTTCCCAAACCCTCCGTCATAATCAAAAAGAGAAAGGGTGATAGAGGATCCCCTTGATGTATGCCCCTGGTAGGTTTAAAAACAGGCGAAGGGTCGCAATTAATAAGAATGGAAAAGAACGCAAATGAAGTTAGATTAGCAATCCATTTTATCCATGTCTCACTAAAACCAAAGGATCCATTATCTCTTTCATATACTTCCAACTAAGTTTATCATAAGCTTTTGATAGGTCTAACTTTAGAAGCATTCCGGCCTTTTTAGTACTCTTAAGGGAGTGTAAGACTTCCTGCGCCAGGATAATACCATTTGTTGGAGCATAGGCCGCAGCTATGGCAACGCTGCCAATTTTGAGGAGAAAGCACTAAGTTTGAAGGAAAAGTGCTAAATTTGAAGAAAAGCACCATTTTTGGTGGAAATGAATAGTGCACGGTACGATGCCAGATGGACGAGCTCACCGCAGAGTGCGGACCGAAAATCACAGAGCTCGCGCACACAATCCAAAGAAGAGTAAATGTGGCCGAGTAGAAAGCTCAACCACCACAATAAATGAAGCGGCGGAATAGAGGGCTCAACTACCCTCATTAAGGCTAAGTACAGAAGTTATGGTTGCTCAGACCAAGGAAGAGCAACGGGACGAAGCATTGAAGGAAAAGGACACGGAGCAAAGAACGATGAAGCGGCACCCATACCCGCGATCTGCACCGGAAGTCACGAAGCATGCAGGAAGTTGCAACGCGACTGCAGGAGGCATCTAAAGTACACCTAGCCGTCAGTGGTTAGGGTTCTGGGGGATCACTGTTGGGAAAGGCCCACAGTTTTGTAAAGGTGCGACCCTCAGGGCCACCTATATATATGTGTAATTGTAAAGGGAAAATGGTTAGATGAGTTGGTTAGAGGTAAGAGAGTTAGAATTGGATAGCTGTAGAGCTAGTCGCTAAGTTACAGACAGACTAAGTTGATGTCTGAGTCATTGTAATCTCTGTAGAAGAAGAGAATAGATCTAAGAGAAGGGCTCCCAGCTATGTGCAGGGAGTTTCCCAGAAAGATCTAAGACTGCAGCTGTGTGCGCAGCGTAACTGTGTAATTCCCATTTCGAGCTAATATAAAATACAGTTCCCGTGGATGTGATTTCCCCGTGGAGGCGAACCTCATGAGTCTTGTTGTTATGGTGATGTTTACGTGAATGCATGTCTATGTTTTAGTATCTATGTTTACATGAATGTTTCGCTATCTTTATGAATGAATATGTAAAGTAAGTCCTTGGAACTTCCTTAGAAGTTATACTCGTGCAGTGTCGAAGGAGCCTGTAAGAACGCTATCGCCGCAGCGCTTGAGGGGTGTGTTACTGCGCTGTGGCGCAAGGACAGAAGCGATACAGTATATCGGACGTAGTAGGAAATGCCTCGTGTGTAGGTGCGGAGATACCACGCAGCTAGGATGGTAAGAGTGAGTTCCAGCGCTATCGCGCTGAGAGGTCTGCGGAAGAGTAAGACGTTTCACTCCAAGGTATCCTCCCAGAAGGGAAGGGAGAAGATTATAGTCTCCACATCGCCTAGGTTAAGGAAACCTGATTCCTTAGCCCCCCCATAGCCACTTCGGGTGAGACCTCGGGCTGCTGCGCAGCTCGTTGCCGAAGGGCCAGTGTGCCAAGGGGTGTTTGTTGCTGCGCCTCCTGAAAACCCGGGTCTGTCCAGAAAGTAGCCAACAAATGGTTCCGTTGCCTTGAGACTTGTTATTTCGGCGACGTGCGAGATTGATGCGAAACCTAGAGAAAATGGGAGCCAACAAATGGTTTCGTTGCCTTGAGACTTGTTATTCCGGCGATGTGCGAGATTGATGCGAAACCTAGAGAAAAGGGGAGCCAACAAATGGTTTCGCCACCGGCTTTAACCCTATTATTTTGAAGGCAATGTGGTGTTGGAATCCTACAGCTAAAGAAATTCAAGAGTGGTTTGATTGAAAGGCTAGAGAGTTCGCTGAACGTGAAAATAGAAGCTCTAGGCTTCAGACAAAACACTGGTTGCAGAAGCATATTTATACTGACATTTACGAAATCTTCTTTGTAACATTTGCACTTGAGTTGCATGGGTGGGTATCCAAGCTAGCAGATACTCAACCCACTGTGCATGTTGATCAACCTATCGTTTGGTCGCCTGAGCTAGTTAGCATTGTGAAGCGGGTCGATAATCCTGTATCCCGTGCAGTAGACTTTTGGTTGAACAGTCTGCTGGAAGGCTTCATCACCGAGTTTGCAGTAGATACGAGAAAGAGCTTCAGCGAGGCTGAGAGGAGCTTCTTCAAAGCATACAGGGGTAAGTTCTTAAATTCTCTGAACCTGTCGATTAAAATGCTCTTATATGAAAAAGGAAAACTATGCATAGCTTCCGATGAATAGCATAGACAAGTAATGTCCGCAGATTCTGATAGTGATTTTGAAGCTATTGGTTGCACTCGTAGTGGAAAACGGTATAAAGTAGGCCTTGACCAACATTCTTTTGAGTCTATCCCAGAAGATAGTCGAGCTCGTAGAGCAAGCCATATAGAGAGACAAGGGAGTGCTCATATCCCTTATCACCCTTTTACACCACAAAATCCAGACGGGGCTCAGCATAACCCTATAGTAACACCCTCTAGTAGCCTGCACGGTACTTCTAGTACCTCAGCTCCACATTTGTTTAACCATCTCGGAGGCAGTGCCACAGCACCTCCATGTCAACCTAGTGGAAGAAGGATGGGTGATGACATGAAGCTACCAACTTTTAGAGGAATAGGGCTAGAAGACCCTGAGCAACACTGGTTTCTATGTGAAGCCATCTGGACGATTAAGCAAATTAATGATGATGTTGTTAAGCTGGTTCAGTTAGCAACCACACTAAGAGAGAGAGCCTTAACCTGGTTTATGAAATACTCAACAACACAGAATAGGACGCTTGCTGATGTAAGAAATGCTATGATTAAAGAATTCAAGAAACCTAAATCAGAATCACAGTGCATAACAAAACTCAAAGACATAAAACAGTTACCTACAGAGTCAGTATGGGACTTTGACTAGAAGTTCAAAGCCCTGATAGATCAAGTAAGCTTTGAGTTTGCACCGCAGCAGCACAAGGAATGGTTCATTGCTGCGCTGCTTCCTCACATTAGACTTCCTCTTATGCAACAGAATCTCACTACACAAGAACAAGCTCTAGAGATGGCTATGAAACTAGAAACTTCACCAATTGTTGGAACAAGCAACGATGTTGCGCAGTTGCAGAACCAAATAGAAAACCTAACTTTGCAAGTGCATGATATTAAGAAAGGAAAGGATGTTAAGGAAGAAATTTGGTGTACAAAGTGTAGAGCACAAGGACATTCAAAGGATCATTGTCATGTTTTCATAGATTATATTGCAACTGGAGCACCTAACCCTTTACCATAGACACAGGGGCCTTGGTGTGAAATTTGTAGAACTAGAGGCCACAGACCACAAGAGTGTCACTTGTTACAGAAATATGTACAAACTCCAAAGAATCTATATTGCAATTTCTGTAAATCAGTAGGCCACGATGAGAACAATTGCAGAGCATATGACCTTATGATAGAAAGAAAACATGATGTTTATAGAGTACAGTCAGAACCACAAGGACCCACAGCAGAGCCGCAGTATGACCCAGCTCGGGAAGGCAGAGGAGGAAACTACAGGGGCCGCGGATGCGCAGCAGGGTTTGGTCGTGGAAGAGGATAGATCACTTGTTATAACTACGGAGATCAAGGCCATTATGCAAGGGATTGCCAAAATCCTACAACCCTCTGAAGGTACTGTAAATCTTATGATCATGTCATTGAAGAATGCCCTCAGTTGATGGCCAAGATGCAAGAAAAGAAGCCACAGGTTAACCAGAATATCCAGTTGATTGGAGTAGAAAAAAGAGAACTAGATCCCACAGTTAATATAGTGACACACAGTGGTGTAACTACTGGTGTGCCAGAGTCGGGAACTGGAAAGCCAACGACGCAATGGGTGCGCCGTGCTAATATTAGGCCATCCCCGCTTGACCTACAGAATAAAAAAGAAGGATTCAAGCAAGCTCAAGAGTATTTCTCAAATCCGCGAGCTTCAAGCTCTGTCGCAGTTCCGCATAATGATATCAGACCGCATGTGCCATGTCAAGAGAACCTGGTGCGAGAGCAGGCCACTACATCCGGAAGGCCTGATGAGGAGGATGCACTAGGAAGTGTTCATGCTTTCCTGAGGAACTGCTTAAAGTTGTTGCGCAATGAAAAAGCAACTATGGAGCTCCAACACCTGTTGGATCAGTGTCAACAATCTGCTTCGATGAATACACCGCAGTGTGCTGTTCATCAGATTGGGAGTCATACTAGAACTGGAAGAGAGATGAGACTCACAGCGCAGATTGGAGCATTTGAAATGGACGAAGTTATTTTGGATTTAGGCTCAAAAGTTAATGTTCTCACTATGCAGACATGGGAACAGATGGGTAGCCCTCAGCTTACCAGATCTCCTATCCAGCTAAGACTTGCAAATCAACAACGAGTTTCTCCATTGGGCAAATTACCCAATGTACCCATTGATATTGAGGGAGTAAGAAGTTTTGCAGACTTCGAAGTAATCAAAATTCTGGATAACAGTAGACCTTACCCAGCACTTTTAGGCATAGACTGGGCATTTGATAATTTGGCTGTCATTAATTTGAAGAAAAGACAGATGACCTTTGAGGATGAGCAGACCAGGGTCATTGCACCGCTTGATCCCCTTCAAGGACCACGGTATATTGAACCCATTCGAGCAGAAGAAGAAGTGCGCCACATGGAAAGTTTGTACCAGATGACTGCTAGTCATAATGATTATGTCAATCCCATAGCGGACGGTCATATCAGCTGGCGATGCGATAGCTCGTGTGCATCAGATTCGGAAGCAAGATTGGAAAACTGACAGAATCACTTACATGAGGTTTCTGCAAGGCGTTGCGCCATGATGACTGAATCCATTCGATGGATTGGCACATAATTGAATAACACTCCAATCTTTGATGGTTTAACTGGAGTAAGTGAATTCATACATGCATATGAACAAGAAATCCCAGATGAGTAACGCATACAAGCATTGGATGTAGCATTGCGCGCTACACCCGCAAGATGGTGGGGTGCGCATAAAGAAAATATTGACACATGACAAGACTGTCACAGGTTGATACTGCGCAGATTTCAAGAGACCACAGCACGAGTTTTGCGCAAATATGATGGACAGAGTGACCCCAGGACACACGTGGAAGCATGTATTCAGCAGTGGTTAGATATTCCAGAGGATGAGTGGGCTCACCTATTCATCCACACGTTGGATATAGTTCCAAGGAACTGGTACACTGAAACAGAATTGCGCAGAGGCACTATCACTTGGCCTCTCATGATTGAAAGCTTTCAACTCACTTTCAGCTTTGAGTCAGAACATCCAAGCATCGATCAGGCTTTGAAGTGTATTAGAAAGAAGGTATTTGAACAATGTCCTTTACCAGAGTATTCTCAACCAGATTGGGCTGTCCAGATGGAACATGCCCTGGAATGCTATAATTTCGCCGCTGGAGAAGAGGATGATGATCCTCGCAACATCAATATTCTAGAGTCAGAAGGGACGCGCAAAGTCGAAGGCCCTCAACTTGATATCCCTGCCATTACAGAACACATCAAGCTCAAGAATATTAACATTGGTACACAAGCCAAACCCAAGGTTGCCTCTATAGGAGATTATTGGGATGATGAAACTGTTGGCCATATTGCAGACTTACTACATGAGTACCAGGATATCTTTCCTACCAAGTTTACAGAAATGAAAGGCATCCTAGGAGACTTAGGAGTTATGCGCATACCTTTGAAAGCGGATGTTAATCCAGTAAAACAGCGCCCGTACAGGTTGAACCCACGATATAAAGAAAAGGTCAGAGAAGAAATTGATAAGATGCTCGCAGCTGGTATCATTGAACCAGTAGAGGAAAGTGATTGGATTAGTCCTATGGTGGTACAAGAAAAAAAGGCAAAAGGTGAAATAAGAATCTGCGTGGACCTACGCAAGCTCAACGACGCATCAACGCATGATCCATTTCCTACACCCTTTACAGATGAAGTGCTTGATAATGTTGGAGGACAAGAGGCTTACTCCTTCACTGATGGCTTTTCAGGATACCATCAGATCAAAATCCATCCAGAGGACCACCATAAGACCACTTTTGCGACTGAATGGGGCTCATTCTAGTATACGGTAATGCCCTTTGGTCTTAAAAATGCTCCTGCTATCTTCTCTAGTGTCGTTGTTGCTGTTTTTAAAGAGTTTATCCATAAGTTTCTAGAAGTCTATTTTGATGACTGGACTGTGTTTGGTTTACTAAAGAACCATATAGGGAATCTAAGGATGATGTTAGAAAAATGTAGACAGTATCAGATCTCCCTGAACTTGAAAAAATGTATCTTCTGTGCTCCTTTTGGTATTTTGTTGGGTCACATTGTGTGCAAACAAGGACTCATGATGGATCCCGCGAAGGTTGCCATCATTGCTAACTTTCCTGCGCCCAATTCAGTCAAGCAATTGCGCACTACCTTGGGACACACAGGATACTACAGGAAATTTATCAAGGGTTATGCAAAGATCACTGCGCCTATGGAAAGACTGCTGAAAAAGGATTCAAAATTCCAATGGACAGAAGAATGCCAACAGATCTTGGACACACTTAAAGAAAAGATGATCACAGTGCCTATTCTAGTTTTCCCAGACTGGAGAAAACCCTTTCATGTTCATGTAGATGCTTCTTCCATAGCATTGGGGGTTGTACTGACACAAGCGGGAGAAGGAGGTATTGACCACCCCATTGCTTACTCTAGCAGAAAGCTGTCCACAGCTGAGAAGAACTACACCACTACAGAAAGAGAAGGACTAGCTATGGTGTATGCCTTACAGAAGTTCAGACACTATCTATTGGGTGCTCATTTTAAAATGTATACTGACCATTCTGCTTTGAAGTACTTGGTCAATAAGCCAGTGTTAGGGGGAAGAATTTGCAGATGGCTACTCCTCTTCTAGGAGTATGATTTTGAGATTATTGTGAAGCCAGGTAGATTGAATGCAGGACCTGACCATTTATCTAGGATAGAGTCAGGGGAGGAACCTACAAATTTGGAGGACAATCTGCCTGATGCACAACTGTTCTCTGTTCAAGCAGCAGATGGATATTATTCCGATATCCTTGAGTTTCTCACTACAGGGCAAGTGCCAATTGAGTTCACAATACAGCAGAAGAAACAACTTGTTGTCAAAGCTGCAGACTTCACTTTGATAGCAGGCCAGCTCTATAAGTTGGGCCTTGACGAAGTCTTGCGCAGATGCATTTTACCGCATGAGAAGAACTCCATAATTGTAGAAGTGCACTCAGGAACCGCAGGAGGCCATTTCACAGGAAAGCCGACTGCGCAGAAGATCTTAGCTGCAGGTCTTTGGTGGCCAACATTACACAAGGATACTAAGGAATTCTGCAAGTGTTGCGATGTGTGCCAGCGAACAGGAAAAACTTCAAGAAGAGATGAAATGCCGCTAAGACCCCAGATAACAGTGCGTGCTTTTGATAAGTGGGCTATTGATTTTGTGGGACCTATCAACCCACCAGGAAAGAGAACCGGCGCAAGATACATCATCACATCTACTGAATACCTCACCAAATGGGCTGAGGCGAAGCCAGTTAAGAATTGTGATGCTGTCACTGCCGCGCAGTTCATTTTTGAGAATATTATTACTAGATTTGGATGTCCACTGATTCTAATGAGTGATCAGGGCACACATTTCCTGAACGAGACTATAGAGGCCCTTACTGAAGAATTCCACATTAGTCACCATAAGAGTACACCCTACCACCCTCAAGCTAATGGTACGGTGGAGGCATTCAATAAGATTCTGGAGAATGCCCTGACTAAGATCTGTAACCAACAAAGAGATGATTGGGACCTCAGAGTCACAGTCGTGTTATGGGCTTACAGAACCACATGCAAGAAATTAACAGGTCACACACCTTTCAGTTTGGTATATGGACAAGAAGCAGTTATGCCCATGGAATACATTGTCCCCAGTCTCAGAATTGCTCAAATTACAGAAATGGCAGATACTGATACTATGAGTGAAAGGCTGTCACAATTGGTTGCCCTAGAAGAAGACAGGATTTTAGCTAGTTTCCATCAACAAGTGCAGAAGGCAAGACAGAAGGCTTGACATGACAGGCATATTAAGAATAAAGTCTTTCAGGAAGGAGACTTGGTACTCCTTTATGATAGTAAATTCATCAAGTTTCCAGGTAAGTTTCATGTACATTGGTTAGGTCCTTTTCATGTAATGAACATAACCGAAGGTGGAGCAGTTCAGCTTGCGAAGCTTAATGGAGAATTGCTGCCCACAATGATCAACGGGAGTCGGCTCAAGCTTTATCGAGACGGCCACTCCGCCCTGTCGGCCTAATGAGCTGCTAAATTCATGCAGATGTCCAGAGTAGTTGAAAGAGGCATCTCACTTATCAGTCTACACAGAAGTCGCGAGACATTTTCAGTCTCTGGCTTCCCGCGTAGTTCCTCGAAGCATCCGCGCACTCAATAAAGCCTGTTTTGAGCGTGCCTATTTTCGCCCTTGCGAAATTCCCCGGGTTGTCAAACTTTTGCTCTTGCGGAGTTCCCTATTGTCTAATTTTGTCTGCTCTTACGGAGTCCTCGCTGTGGACCCCTCTATATGCACATTTACCCATGATGAAGTTACCCGCTGAAAATTTGAATTACGAAAGTTCTATAGCCGCGCCTGAGTCTTAATGAAGGATGAGACCGCCATTTAATTGTATTTTCTCTGACAGACTCGGCTTGATTTCCCTAAGATCCGCATTTAATTAAGGAGCCGAAGGCCTTAGATTATCTCCCGAAAGGTTGTCAGAGCCCGTCCATCGCATTTAATGCACCACAGAGGCGCAGGGGTAGGGGGGTTGTCAACTCATATGCATAAGCACCTACGGTTATTAGTGCCACTTGCCCGCATCTACTACCGCCTTTAGCTATAAATACCCCTCATTCGTATATGCTTGCTTTACTTTCCTCGAGTTGTATAGTTGTCTTGTTTGAGTCTAAGTCATTGTTTTCAGAGCCATGTTGTGCAGACTGCTCCCTTTGTTTTCAGAGTTCGTATCCTACACTGTTCCACCCTTGTCTGTTCAGTGTTTAAGTCGTGTATGTAAGTTCATGACGGAGAACCTGTCAACTGAAGAATTTGTTTGTCAGTTTAGACGCAGAGGTTTAGATTTCGGAATGGGTACCCCGATCAAGATTGTCGAGCTTCCTGAACCCAGACAGTCCTCGGGCACGCGGGCGTCTCAATAGCACCAGCAGCAACAGGAGCAGCCAGAGGAATCCGCTCCAGAGCCCTTGGCCACTCTGGTTAACTACATTCCTCCGCGGCTAGATGATGCACCCGAGGTGCATATTCCCAAGAATGCCAAGTATTCGATTCCGTTGCCACCAATGGCGGAAATCGTGCATGAAGAAGGATCCCTGCTTGGACATCTCTCGCTGGTTAAGTTTTCTGACTTTAACTTGGGAGATTATAGAACGTATCCATAGTTCACGCCGGATCACTATCTGACAGTGGTCCATAACCCTGCTAAGAAAGTTGACGAATTCGTCCCGCAGCAATTTGCTGTAAATTTGGAGAGGCCTGGACTGTTGAACCTGTTGAAGCTACTGCACTTCGGGCATAGCAATGAAGTTAATGCGGTTGTTAAGGTCCTTTTATCCTGTGTTCATGGTGGTTATCTTTGGCTAGGGAGGCCAATTGATTTGAATGTGGACCTGATTCATCGAATTACCGGCTTATCTAAGGTTGGTAAGGACCCCAATGTCCATTTTGTTGGAAAAGACAAGGACCGAAAGCTCGCTGCACAGGTGGTGCAGAAATACAAATTGTCTCGAGGAGGTCGGGCTTATGACCTCACTTCAGTTGAAGATGAAGCACTCAGATTCACAGGTAGTCTGCTCGCAGGCAGACTTTTAACGAAGTGCCGACCCAAAGAAGTCCCTGGAGCTATTGTAGAGCTCGCAGTCGCAGCTGCGGAGGGAGAGCAGTATAACTGGTCTCTCTTCCTCCTGAATACATTCTTGGATGACTGCCGCAACGTTCAGGACACTGGCAATCAACTGTTCCATTTCTCTTGGCTCCTGATCTTGTGTGCTTTTGTCGGGTGGAAGGAACCGCCCAACACTCAGTTTCTTCTGCGCCGTTCAGGAGAGGTTACAGGGATGCGTTATGTCAAACTCTGGGATTCTAATAATCCCGTGAAGCGCAAGATGAACCGCACCATATTCTTTGAGTACTACAATCTCCTCAGGGATACCATACTGCAAATGTCGAGGCTTACTGAGGAGACGGCAGAAATTTATGGAGCGAAGTTGGTCTTTTCTGCCAACTTGCATGAAATCTATTTCCGCCCTCGTAGAATTCATTCGAAAGAATGGGCCGTAGGGCTCTACCGAATGACTACCCAGGATGAGGAGGACACTATGAAGTCCTGGCCAAATGAATGGAAGCAGGCCGCTGACATCGCTGCCGCGATGCCACCCCCTGCGGCGCTAGAAAAAGATAAGGGAAAGGAAAAGGCCGCGCAGAAGAATGATGAAGGTCCATCAGGACCGCCTCCCTCTGAGACCCTTGCCGCGGGGTTCGACCAGTACATAAAGGAGCAATTTCGTGAGCTGCGGACCTCTCAGGCCAAGATCAGAAGTGCTCTGGACCTGCAGCTTGTGGAGTTGAAAGGTCTTGCAGGACGAGTTGCACAGACCCATGCGCCAGCATCCGGCTTGCAGGCACCGCAAGCATCTACAAGCACAGAGCGGTTTGAAGTACTCATAGAGAGGCACACTGTTGTCCACATCCTGCCTGCAAGTATGACACTCCTGGATCCTTTGGCTGCACTGCAGGTAAGTGCGGTGGGCCCTGTTGAAATAAATTTGTCACTTATTCCGTTGGAAACTCTCCATTTGGTTCAGGAGTAGGTTTCTACTGATTTGAGAGCTAGGGAGCTCTCCATATGCCATGCCAATCAAAGATTGCAGACGCAGGAAGCAGAGCTAAGGGCAGGCTACAAGGAGATCTCTATGCAGCTTGAACTTCACGAAGTGCAAGACACTGGGCTAAGCAATGCTGTTGATGAAATCGCCCAGGAGCTGCTAGCCTTCCAGATTCAACCAGACCTATTGTTAGTTGAGAAAGTGCAACGCATTGGTAGAAGGGCGCAAGCCGTAGAACAACAAGAAGTTGCTATGGCTGAGGACCATAGAAAGTAGCTCGCTGAGTTGGAAGCACGTGTTGTAGTGCCCCCCGCGGATGAGACGCAAGAAAGACTTGAAGCACTGCGCATAGCTTCTACCTGTTGATGTATATGTAACTTCGGAATGTATTTCATCAGTATATTATATGTATATTTATTGTACCCTTATAAGAGATGTGTTATTCCTCTATAAGGAAGTGTCGTCATGTGGATTGACAAGTGTCGCAAGTGTGTGTACTTGCCGATGGGTTATTAGACCACCTTATGGGGTCGGCCCTAATTAATATATAATATAATGTGGATGTACTCAAGTAGACAAGTCGGCCCCAGTAGGTCACTGGGCAAAAAGGTGAGTATAAATAGAGATAGGAGATCTCTATTTTACTCACTCGGAAAAGTACCTATCTCTCTCTCTGGAAAGTGGCGCACTAGGGAAGAGGAGGAGGATCATCTGCTAGGAGACTATCTCTGTATTATTTGGTTGTATTTTGGTTGAGCCATTGCTCTCTCTATCTCTGAGGAAGTTTGTGGGGTTTTTCACCTTAGGGTTTTCCCCACGGAAACTCTGTGTCTCTTGTCTCTATGCTTTTGATTCTTGTGATGCTTGTGATGCTTGTCATATTATGATTGTCATGCATTGATATACTGTAGATGTTATTCTCTCAGCAAAGATCCTATAGTATTGTGATTTAATACTGAAAATTTAACATGGTATCAGAGCTTAACTGAGAAGAAGACATTTTGCAGTGTCGGAAGCTTGTATTGCTTGTTTATTGGGTTTCTCTCCACAGATTTTTGAAATTCAGTATAGTAGATTGGATCTACTCATCAAGGCGCATCTATCTGTCCAATCAGAATTCAGTTCCGAGCATTTTCAGATTTGGCCCTAAAAATTAGGGTTTCCACAAAAATAGGAATTTCTGGAAACTGAAGGTACAGCTGGAAGCTCCTTGCAAAAATCGAAGGTTTGAGCTTTGGATTGAGATTTTTGGCTGGGTAGATCTTCGGGAAACTCAAACCCTAATTCAGGGCTCTCCCCAGTGAACCCGGGAGGACAAAAAGGCAATTTTGAAGGGCAAGACTTTGCTGATCTCAATTTCTGAATGTACTAGGCTGATCAGCTCTCCAAGGCGCATCTTTCTATCCTTCCGGAATTTTGAAATTCACTTTTTGAATTTTTAGGGTTTCACTGACAAACCCTAATCCGGGACCAGATCCAGTTTTCAGCACTTCAAGTGGTAAGTTCTAAATCTTTTCTATTTCCATTTGAAGTACTCTTAAAGATGTCTCTTCACACCAAGCTTGAGGATAAGCTTGAAGGGGCTGATAACTTCCGAGCCTGGAAGTATAGGATTGGGCTAATCCTGGAAGAGAATGAGTTGGACTCATATGTGAAAGAAGACATCCCTATCCCAGAGGATGAAGAGGCCAAGGCATTGCACAAGAAGAACTTGGTCAAAGCAAAGAGAATCATTGCTGATTCTATCAAAGACCATCTCATACCCCATGTGTCTTCTCTCAAGACACCCAAGGAGATGTTTGAATCCTTGACCAAGCTATTTGAAGGAAAGAACATAAATCGGAAGATGACCCTGCGGAACCAATTGAAAGCAGTAAAGTTTCAGAATGGAGAAACCATTCAATCCTATTTTTCAAGGGTCTCTCAGATCAAGGAACAATTGGAAGCAGTAGAAGAAATGGTGGAGAATGGTGAAGTGGTGATGACCACTCTAAATGGCCTACCTAGTTCATGGGATTCCTTTATCCAAGGAATTTGTGCAAGGAAGAAGTTGATCTCCTTCAGTAGACTTCGGGAAGAATGTTCTCAAGAAGAAGCTAGACTTATAGCTCGTGAGGAAAAGATGGGAGGAGAAGATCAAGCTCTTGCAGCTCACACTAAAAGAAGTAAATCCAAGAAGGAATCATCTCATAATAGAAGATTCTCTCACCATCATCATTATCATAAAGATAAGAAAGAACTCAGATGCTTCACTTGCAATGAGAAGGGACATTTTGCTTCAGATTGTCCCAAGAAGAAGAAAGACAACAACAGTAAGAAGAAGAAGGGCAGCAAAAGAAGATTTCATGCTCATGCTGCCGAAGATGATGAACCCCCAAAAGAAGAAGGCTAAGGCAGAAAGCAGTAGTGATGATGACTCATCAAGTGAAGAAGAGTATGTTTTAATCTCTGCACTCACTGGTACCATCTCCCATGGTTGTAATGATTGGTTGATTGATAGTGGGGCTTCCAAACACATGACTGGGTTCAAGGAATCTTTTATGAACCTTTCTGAACATGAATCACCTCATAAGGTGAAACTTGGGGATGATTATCAATATCCAATCAAAGGAAGTGGTGAAGCTTCTTACAACCTAGATTCTGGAAAATCTCTAAAGATGAAGGAAGTCCTCTATGTACCTGGACTCAAGAAAAACTTACTCTCCATCTCTGCTTTAGATGCAAAAGGTATGAGGGTTGCATTTGTTGATGGCCAAGTACTAATGTGGCCAAAGGGAAATACCATGGATGATGCAGTAGTGATTGGAGAGCAAGAGGGAGGCTTGTATAAATTGAAGGGACAACCTGAACATGCCATGGTACATGAATCCATGGAGCCAAGTGAACTTTGGCACAGAAGACTTGCTCACATGCACTATAGGGCACTTCCAATTGCAAGCAAGGCAGTAGAAGGTCTTCCTGAAATCAAGACCAAACATGAAGGTGTTTGCAAAGGATGTGCAAAAGGAAAGAACACTAAGAAGGCTTTCCCAAGCAGTGAAAGCAAGGCAAAAGACATTCTGGAAATCATCCACTCAGATGTATGTGGTCCTATGTCATCTAGCTCCCTGAGTGGGTATGTTTACTATGTATCATTTATTGATGACTTCTCTAGGAAGACTTGGGTATACTTCTTGAAGGGCAAAGATGAGGTGTTTGATAAATTCAAGGAATTCAAAAACTTGATGGAGAATCAAACTGACAAGAAAATCAAAACATTCAGATCTGACAATGGTGGAGAATTCACCTCAAATGACTTCAAGAAGCTTTGCAGTGATTCAGGGATTAAGAGGGAGTTGACTGCTCCATATAATCCTCAACAGAATGGAGTTGCAGAAAGGAAGAACAGAACTATCATGGAAGCAGCAAGGGCAATGTTGCATGACCAGGATCTTCCCATGCATCTTTGGGCAGAAGCAGCTAGAACAGCTGTATATGTGCAGAATAGAACACCCCACAAGATATTGGACAACAAGACACCAGAAGAAGT
This sequence comes from Larix kaempferi, assembly GCA_027924585.1. NCBI lineage: Eukaryota > Viridiplantae > Streptophyta > Pinopsida > Pinales > Pinaceae > Larix > Larix kaempferi. Next base: position 12,987,539 of record BSBM01000878.1, on the reverse strand, counting down.
CTTTTCTGGTAAGAAACCTGAAGTCAGCCATCTCAGAATATTTGGTTGTCCAGTATACACTCATGTCCCAAAGGAGAAGAGGACTAAACTAGATCCTTCAGGAAGGAAGGGAATCTTCGTGGGTTATAGTGAAAGCTCGAAGGCTTACAGAATATATTTTCCAGGGTTCAAGAAGATTGATGTCAGCAGGGATGTAACATTTGATGAGAATTCAGCATTCATCAAATCAAGAAAGGCACCTATCGAAGTATATGAAGAACCTAAGGAAACAAGATTTCAGGACACTACGATGACTGATGCAGTTCCAGAAACTGCTCGTGAGTTTGAAGATCCACAAGAACCTGTAGATCCACCCCGTGAGGATAACTCTCACAAGAGGAAACCTGTATGGGCTAGAGAGCTCATTCATGATGCAGAAAGATTTGGCATTCCAGAAGAAGAACACAGAGCAAAGAAGAGAACCAGATCACACACCAGTTATGTTGCCTTACTCTGTGACATCATGAACAAAGAGCCTTCCAGTTATGAAGAGGTAGCAGAAAAGAAAGAATGGAAGGATGCTATGGTTGAGGAATACCAATCAATTATGAAGAATGATGTTTGGGATGTTGTCCCAAGACCTAAAGGGAAGTCTGTTGTGACTTCCAAGTGGATCTACAAAATCAAACATGCTGCAGATGGCAGTGTGGAAAAATATAAAGCAAGATTCGTAGCTCGTGGTTTCTCTCAGAAGGAAGGAATAGACTATGAAGAAACCTTTGCACCTGTATCCAGATATACTTCCATCAGAACAGTACTTGCCCTGGCTGCAGCAATGAAATGGAAGATACACCAGATGGATGTCAAGACTGCTTTCCTGAACGGTGTAGTAGAAGAGGAAGTATATGTGGAACAGCCACTCGGCTTTGAAATACATGATAGGGATTCTTATGTATGCAGATTAAAGAAAGCCTTGTATGGCTTGAAGCAAGCTCCCAGAACCTGGTATGGTAGGATGGACAGTTTCCTATCTAGTTTGGGCTTTACCAAGAGTAAAGCGGATTCCAACCTTTACTACAAGGTTGAGGAAGGGAATCCTGTGATTCTACTACTATATGTGGATGACCTATTTGTGACAGGAGATGACAGAATGATTGCAGATACCAAGAGGAAGCTTGCAGCAGAATTCGATATGAAAGATTTGGGAAAGATGCACTATTTCCTAGGTATGGAGGTGTGGCAGAATGCAGGTGGGATCTTCCTTGGTCAAGGGAAGTACACAGTAGATATCCTGAAGAGATTTGGGATGATGGATTGCAAAGCCATGGCCACACCTATGGCATCGAATCTGAAGCTTCTCTGTGATGCTTCATCTGAGCCAGTTGATGTTTCTATGTATCGTCAGATGATTGGGTCCTTGATGTATCTGATGAACACGAGTCCATATATTTGCTTTGCTGTGAACACACTGAGCCAGTTCCTGACGGATCCGAGGAGTGTTCACCTGGTTGCTGTAAAGCATGTTCTGAGGTACCTGAAGGGTACAGTGGATTATGGGCTCAGATATGAGGCAAATCAAAAGTTTAACCTGCTAGGTTATGTTGATTCAGATTGGGCAGGCAGTGCTGCAGATAGGAAGAGCACATCTGGGTGTTGCTTCAGTATGGGATCAGGAGTGATCTCTTGGTTTAGCAGGAAGCAGTCCTGCGTAGCACTGAGTACAGCTGAGGCAGAGTATGTTGCAGCCTGTTCAGCTAGTTGTGAGGCAGTATGGCTACGAAAGCTACTGTCTGAGTTATTTGATCTCCCGTTGGAGGCTACTGGTATCTTCTGTGATAACCAGAGTTGTGTGAAGCTGTCCGAGAACCCAGTGTTTCATGACAGGTCGAAACACATAGAGATCAAATATCACTATATCAGGGATATGGTGCAGAGAGGAGCTGTGAAGCTCCTGTATGTTGCGACGGACGAGCAGATTGCAGATGTGTTGACGAAGCCACTAGCCAGGGTGAAGTTCGAGTACTTCAGAGAGAGGCTTGGCGTTCTTCAGATCGAGGACACTTCGAGGAAGAAGTGATGGACACATTTGCTGAAGCCATTCCAAGCATGTTGGAAGGAGGATCCTTCACATGGCTGTGGATGTAAGCGCTGGATGATGAGCATCAGGATGATGTTCTAGTTTCTGCTTGATATGATCAGTTGGATCATTTTATGTATGTATGTATGCATCATGTTGGATGCTGGATATGATCAGTTGGATCATTTTATGTATGTATGTATGCATCATGTTGGATGCTGGATATGATCAGTTGGATCATTTTATGTATGTATGTACGCATCATGTTGGATGCAGGATATGATCAGTTGGATCATTTTTTGTATGTATGTACGCATCATGTTGGATGCTGGATATGATCAGTTGGATCATGTGTATGTATTGTTTATGCATCATGTTGGATGCTTGGACCATGTATCTGTATATGTATCAGGTAGATACATTGTATGATCAGGTGGATCATGTATGGTGATATGTATCATGTATTTGTATTTGTATCAAGTGGATACATTGATGATCAGGAGGATCATGTATGATGATATGTATCAGGTAGATACTTGGTATGCATCAGGTAGATGCATTGATGATCAGGATGATCATAGATGACATGCAGCAGGATGTTGCAGTGATGATCAGGATGATCATAGATGACGAGCTTCAGGATGTTGCTCCAGATGACATGCAGCAGGATGTTGCAGTGATGATCAGGATGATCATAGATGACGAGCTTCAGGATGTTGCTCCAGATGACATGCAGCAGGACGTTGCAGTGATGATGATCAGGATGATCATGGATACATCAGGATGATGTATGGTGAGTATCAGGATGATACTCTGTGGCCGTGGATCAGGTTGTGCAGATAAGCATGTAATTTGTGCCCTGGGAGATTTGCAGATGGTCTTTCGAGGTTTTGCCTATGGCATGTAATTTGTGCCCTGGGACATCTGGCAAATGCTCTTTCGAGGTTTTGCTTGGGAGGACATATAATTTGTGCCCTGGGAGATCTGCAGATAGTCTTTCGAGGTTTTGCCTATGGCATGTAATTTGTGCCCTGGGATATCTGGCAGATGCTCTTTCGAGGTTTTGTCCTATGGCATGTAATTTGTGCCCTGGGAGATCCGATAGGTTGAGCTGTGTGCTCGTAATCAGTCCTGGGATGCTCTTGCGAGGTTTTGCCATGACCACATGTAATTTGTGCCCTGGGAGATCCGATAGGTTGAGCTGTGTGCTCGTAATCAGTCCTGGGATGCTCTTGCGAGGTTTTGTGGTGAGGTCACATATAATTTGTGCCCTGGGAGATTTGCAGATGGTCTTTCGAGGTTTTTCCTACGGCATGTAATCTGTACCCTGGGACATCTGGCAAATGCTCTTTCGAGGTTTTGTGACGCACGTAAAAGTCCTGAGGATTCCACAGTATGGCCAGTGATGACGAAGACCTGCAGGTGGTGGGCCTACATCCAGTATGAAAAAGGACTGGCTCTGTAGAACTTCCTATGACGAGTAGAGACAGAGATTGGATGAGATAGCAGCAGCAGTGACGATGATGATGACGATGCATCGATGACGATGATCCAGAGAAGAAGACTTGTCTAGCAGATCTGTGTCGAGAAATACCTTCCTTGTTAAGAGGGAGTGTTGATGTATATGTAACTTCGGAATGTATTTCATCAGTATATTATATGTATATTTATTGTACCCTTATAAGAGATGTGTTATTCCTCTATAAGGAAGTGTCGTCATGTGGATTGACAAGTGTCGCAAGTGTGTGTACTTGCCGATGGGTTATTAGACCACCTTATGGGGTCGGCCCTAATTAATATATAATATAATGTGGATGTACTCAAGTAGACAAGTCGGCCCCAGTAGGTCACTGGGCAAAAAGGTGAGTATAAATAGAGATAGGAGATCTCTATTTTACTCACTCGGAAAAGTACCTATCTCTCTCTCTGGAAAGTGGCGCACTAGGGAAGAGGAGGAGGATCATCTGCTAGGAGACTATCTCTGTATTATTTGGTTGTATTTTGGTTGAGCCATTGCTCTCTCTATCTCTGAGGAAGTTTGTGGGGTTTTTCACCTTAGGGTTTTCCCCACGGAAACTCTGTGTCTCTTGTCTCTATGCTTTTGATTCTTGTGATGCTTGTGATGCTTGTCATATTATGATTGTCATGCATTGATATACTGTAGATGTTATTCTCTCAGCAAAGATCCTATAGTATTGTGATTTAATACTGAAAATTTAACACTACCCAGATGAAGAGCAGAACATAAGAAGCCCAGCAGTTAATGACACAAACTATGGAGGCTTGGGATGAGCTCGAGAAGCTCCCTTCTAAAGTTTCCCTTGTAGAACAAGTCGAAGCAGCAGAACAGTCCCTAACTGTTCTGAGCGAAGAAGCTAAGTCCCTGGAAGGCTTAGCCAAAATGGGAAAGATGAGTGAAGTCCGCAAAGTCCAACAAGAACTGCACAGGCTCAGAAACAAAGATGCTACTCTCGCCAACATCATTCAGCTGTTTATGGATGAGTATGCTGAACTTGCTGCCCAAGCAGAGGCCAAGGTCAAAGCATTTGCTGAGTCTCAAGAGTTGGTCGATGTTGTAGAAGGAGAAGAAGCCACTTCAGACCTGGTGCAGACAGCCATGGAATGCGTGCAAGACATGGACACCGTTATTGCGCAGTGGAAGCAATCTTTCGCTGCGACTCAAGCCAAGTCAGATGCACAACTAAAATGACCGCCAGCTAGTGCGGGTGGCTCGGGGACGAGCCACAAGTAAGTGTTAGGGGCCTGTTGGAGCATAGGCCGCAGCTATGGCAAAGCTTCCAATTTTGAGGAGAAAGCACTAAGTTTGAAGGAAAAGTGCTAATTTTGAAGAAAAGCACCATTTTTGGTGGAAATGAACAGTGCACGGTACAGTGCCAGATGGACGAGCTCACCGCAGAGTGCGGAATGAAAATCGTGGAGCTCATGCACACAAGCCAAAGAAGAGTAAATGTGGCCGAGTAGAAGCTCAACCACCATAATAAATGAAGCGGCGGAATAGAGGGCTCAGCTACCCTCATTAAGGCTAAGTACAGAAGTTATGGTTGCTCGGACCAAGGAAGAGCAACGGGACGAAGCATTGAAGACAAAGGACACGAAGCAAAGAACGATGAAGCGGTGCCCATACCCGGGATCTGCGCCGGAAATCACGGAGCCTGGAGGAAGCTGCGACGCGACTGCAGGAGGTGTCTAAAGTACACCTAGTCGTCAGTGGTTAGGGTTTTTGGGGATCACTGTTGGGAAAGGCCCATAGTTTTGTAAAGGTGCGACCCTCAGGGCCACCTATATATATGTGTAATTGTAAAGGGAAAATGGTTAGATGAGTTGGTTAGAAGGTAAGAGAGTTAGAATTGGATAGCTGTAGAGCTAGTCGCTAAGTTACAGACAGACTAAGTTGATGTTTGAGTCATTGTAATCTCTGTAGAAGAAGAGAATAGATCTAAGAGAAGGGCTCCCATCTATGTGCATGGAGTTTCCCAGAAAGATCTAAGGTTGCAGCTGTGTGCGCAGCATAACTGTGTAATTCCCATTTCGAGCTAATATAAAATACAGTTTCCGTGGATGTGATTTCCCCGTGGAGGCGAACCTCATGAGTCTTGTTGTTATTGTGATGTTTACGTGAATGCATGTCTATGTTTTAGTATCTATGTTTACATGAATGTTTCGCTATCTTTATGAATGAATATGTAAAGTAAGTCCTTGAAACTTCCTTAGAAGTTATACTCGTGCAGTGTCGAAGGAGCCTGTAAGAACACTATCGCCGCAGCGCTTGAGGGGTGTGTTACTACGCTGTGGCGCAAGGCCAGAAGCGATACAATATATCGGGCGTAGTGGGCAACGCCTCGTGCGCAGGTGCAGAGATACCGCGTAACTAGGCTGGTAAGAGTGAGTTCCAGTGCTATCGCGCTGAGAGGTCTGCGGAAGAGTAAGACATTTCGCTCCGAGGTATCCTCCCGGAAGGGAAGGGAGAAGATTATAGTCTCCACATCGCCTAGGTTAAGGAAACCTGATTCCTTAGCCCCCCCATAGCCACTTCAGGTGAGACCTCGGGCTGCTGCGCAGCTCGTTGCCGAAAGGGCCAGTGTGCCAAGGGGTGTTTGTTGCTGCGCCTCCTGAAAACCCGGGTCTGTCCAGAAAGCAGCCAACACCATCCAAAATCTGTCTTCCTTCCACAAATCCTATCTGTTCAATGGAAATCAAAGATGGGAGGATTGGTTTTAGTCTATTATCCAGGACTTTTGTAATGAGCTTGTAAATGATATTACATAATGAAATGGGTCTGAACATCTCCGCTCTTTCAGTCCTCGGAGTTTTCGGTATCAAGGTAAGAAAGGTTGAATTTAAAGCAGGTAGAACCCCTTTCATTTGTCTAGATTCTTCCACCACTTGCCAAACCTCCAATTTGATCAAGTCGCAGAAATGGTGGAAAAAATTATCCATAAAACCATCAGGTCCAAGGGATTTACCATCCTCCATTTGATTAATCACATCCTCAACCTCCTGGAACTTAATAGGAAGAATGAGTATCTCATTTTGTTCATTATTTATGATATGAGGAATTATATTCTTGATCTCTCTACAGGTAGCAGATCGATCAATAAGGGGCTCCGTTGTCACATCCTTGAAGTGAGATAAGAGTTCCTGCTCAATATCCTCATGTGAATCCACATCAACTCCCTCATTAGTACGGAGCTTACAAATCTGATTCACGTGTCTATGTTGTATGGTATCTCTATGAAAGAATTTAGTGTTCTTATCCCCATCCCTAAGCCATTGGTTTCTAGACTTTTGTTTCCACAACATTTCCTGAATATGCCTTTGGTATAACTGTTCGGATAAGTTATTTTCCTCCCCAGCCAACTCATCCGTCGTGCCGATCCTCATGAAATTCTCCTGAACCAAAGCCATCTTATTTTCCAGCTCAGAAATATCAACAAAAATGTCTCCAAAAACATTTTTATTCCATCTCTTAATATTTTGTTTTAACAGTTTTAATTTTTGTTGGAAACTATACATTTTAGTCCCCTCGGCAGGATCTATACTTCTTCACCATTCCTCCACCTTATGATGAAAGTCTTTATGAGTCAGCCAAAAGATTTCAAATATGAAAGGCCTATTCAAATTATTACCAATGTTACTCCAAATGAGGGAGACAGGCCAATGATCAGAGCCAGAAGACGCAAGAGAACAAGAAGACAGAGTGCCTCCTAACAACATAATGCTTTCCGGCATAAGAAATCTATCCAATCTAGTAGCCACCAGATGTTCTCCTCCCTGTCTATTATTCCAAGTGAATCCCTTTCTCCCCATAGCCACATCCATTAATTTACTGTTCTCAATGAATTCATTGAATAAAGTATTGTTCGGAGTGAGGAGTCGCCTTCCCCCTTTCTTTTCATCCAGAGATCTGATCAAGTTAAAATCCCCCCCATAATCCAGTGCTTTCCTTCAAACATACATCTGAGCCAAGAAAGACTGTTAATGAAATTTTGTTTCTCAGGGTGACTACTCGGGCCATACACATTAGTGATGATCCCTTTAATAGTGGTACCTAAGAGATGAAAAGAAGCTGATATACTGAACTTAGTGGAAAGAAAGTCAGTAAGAAGTACCAACCTAGGATCCCACAGGATCGCCACACCTCCCGACTGTCCATCAGCATCCAGAGACATACACTTACAATTTTTCCAAGTTCTACGCATATTCAGTTCCAACTGGGCTCCCGAGCACTTGGTTTCTTGTAACATAACTACAGCAGGATTTTCTCTCATAATCTTACTTTTTAGAGTCTTAATTTTACGAGGACCATTAGTCCCTCGAATGTTCCATGAGAGAATTTTCATCAAACACTATATTGCACAGATAGAAGAGCTTCCTGGATCGTCGGATACTGGCCTGAATCTACCAATCTAGCCCCAATTTCCCCTATATGGTCCCTATTAGATCTTTTACCTCTCTTCATTCCTCCTTTAAATTTTCTCTTACTTTCCTTAAGTTTCAAAGGACTGATTCCCAAGCTAGGGGTAGGTTTTGTTTTGAGGATAGCATCTTTCAAAAGCTTCAGCTGAGTATCCGGAATGGAATGAACCTCAATGTTTTTACACACCTCTTCCATACTGTCCAGATCAAGTTCTCCCAGTTCCATCTCCTCCAGCTCCTCCTCCATTTGATCAGTCACCAAAGTGTTCTTACTATCCTTGTCACTTTTATAAATGATCTTAGCTGAAACAATGGGTTTATTAGTACCTTTACTAGTATTGTTGGTCTCAGCTAAATCCGTAGGTTTTTCAGCCTCAGTAATCGGGGTTTCCAAAGGAGTAACAGAAATCTTGGGGTCTTCCATATCAGGGTCCAAAGCTGCAAAGCTATTAGTACTATGTTCTTTCTTCTTTACATCAGCTGCATTATGCCTCCTTCCCGCTCTTCTACGGCTAGGAATCTTAGTAAAGCCTGTAGCATCACACTGATCCAGAGATTTACTTCCCAGGATTTCCTCAGGGAGATTCAGATGACAGTCATGGACTAGATGTCCATGGGTATGACACCGTCGACACCAAAACGGGATGTGTTCATAATCCAGGGTTTGGAACCATTCAGACTCTTCCCAGTTTAATGTGATTCCTTCAGGTAGTGTTCTAGAAATATTCATATAAACACATATACGAGCATACGATACATACCTGCCTTGCTTGGTTTGGTCTGAAATTTTCACAGAATGACCTAGAGCTCCTCCGATTGCCTTAAGAGTATCATGATCCCAGTATTCAGTGGGTAGAGAATATAGTCTGATCCACACCGGGGCGATCGACAAATCTTCCTTATCCAAGTTGAAGTGTTCCTTCCACATTCTTAAAAAGATCCTGACAAAGTAATAGAAATAAGGACCTCCCTCGAATATTCTATCCTTGTCTTCCACATTGATAAAGACCACAGTAAAAAAGCCCTTCGAGCCCAACAAGAGGTCAAAATTCCCTTTCGGCTTCCAGGTTGAGTGAATCCACCATGTTAATGCTTTCTCAGTGGGCCAAATACCCATGAATTTTCCTATTAACGCATGGTTAGTCATATGCTGAATTCGTTCTTTAACCTTGCTAGGGTTCACCGATATTGCAGGAGTGTTTGTCGACTTAGGAATACAAACCCCCATTCCCGTGATCCCATTTCCAGGGGCAGGCAGCTCAGCCTTGGTACTGCATGGCTCGTCTCCAATTCCATCTCCCTCCCGCTGTATCTTCAAAATCTCGGCTATCGTCTCCTGCTTTGTTGATGTAGGAGGGATGAGCCCCTCCCCTGGATATTTACCATCCTACCTTACAAACCCTAAGGTATGGCACCGTGCCCTTGCGGCCAACTTCTGAATGACTTTCGTTACCTCTTAAATCTTCTTGGAGCATCCTGACAGTGATAATACTTGTTCGTGCTTTTCGATTATGTCATTGTTATGTGTACTTTGTTTTTCTTTTGATTTGTATACCATTTTTGGGGGCATATTCAAGCATCTCATGTTTATATTATATCATAGTTTTGTGTATGTTAGCATTTTCTTTCCCATTTGCATATGATTATTAAATTAGTGGTAGTCTAGTAGGCAACTTATGCTCATTGTCAATTTAGGATCAAGTTCATAAGAATTAACACAAGATTGTGTGAATTATTTTCAGACTTGTTTTAAATTGTGTAGTCTAAATTTTTTATGATTTGAGTTGGAATAGATGAATTTTCTAGGTATGATTTTGAAAAATTATGGTCGTAATTTTTCAAAATTCAGATTACAGCTCTCAAATTCTAGAATTTTGGGTGCACCGTGGGTTTTGGAGGGTGTTGAATCCGTTTCTACCATCAAAAATTCCAATAGAACACAGCTAAATTTTGATTTTGCAAAATAAAATAACGTCGGATTTCGTCTAAAAATGGCCATCCGATCCAAATTGTTGAATTTTTAGACAACTCCATTTTAAATTACCACACTTGTGCGAATTATTTTAAATTACCACACTCGTGTGAATTATTTTAAATTACCATGTATTTATATTGTGTGTTTTTAATGAACTTAGATTTTTAAGTTAGCTTTTAGAATTCTAAGACTTAACCATATTAATCAATATAGAATTTTCAAACTACCATTCTATTAGTATATTTTTATACCTTTAAGGTATTTGATAGTTATTAACATTTAAATAGAGGGGTTTTGGAAACATGATTATATATATTTCCTTGAATACAACTTGTAATAATAACTACGATGTAATATTTTATTTTTGATTTCATGATGTGATGATGCAAAGGTTAGAAGTTGCACACAAATGATCTAGGATGAGCAATGATGTGGTACATATCTATGTTTGATTATTAATATAAGAGATGGGGGTTATGATTCCACAAGAGAAAGTGAAAGGGGGAGATGACCCTACTGACTTATTAATCTAAGTCGGTATCCTTGTTTAAAACCTTAAGAGAGTGATTTTATCTTGAGGTCCCAAAATCTATGTTTATGAAAGTGGGTTAATTAACATTTATTTATTAATTATCCTAAGTTGGGATTAGAGGGGTCAAGTTGGTTCCCCATGAGTGCCACATGGCCAGTTCTCAAGATGCATACAAAAGTTTGAAAATTTAATGGAGAGGAGGATTCTAGATATCATTTTCACCATCAGGGATGTTAGTACCCGAGGGAGGAAAACTAGAGCTAACACACTTTCTCATGCCAATTACCCTAGGAAAATTGGCGCGAATAGATTTGGTAACTTTTGAGTGGAACCTAACCTAAAATTGAGTTCCTTAGAGTCCAAGAATGGAGACTACTTGGTCGGCCTATGATGGTGCACTAGAAAGGAATGAGACAACCCGAGGGACTGCATTGAAGAGAAGGGGGTCCCATTCCTTCTGTTGTGCATGCTGATGGGAGATGAGTGTTAGAGGATTGGGACAATTGTGGAGTAGGTTTCAACACCAAAGGTTTATGTAAGTGTGGTTGTGTAGAAGAATTGTGGATCTCACCCTTGTGGACTGATAGCCCCAACTCGGGGGTGCTCTCTGTCATAGAAAGAGCTAGGTGTGACATAGTTCCTATGGTTGGGAGGAATTCCCTTCATCTGCAGCTAGTTGGAGGACCTTAAAAGATAAGTTGCTCAATTATGATTGAATGAATGCTATAGTTATTATTTCTATTATGTTTATGTTCAAATTACTGTATGGAAATGTCTTTGTTCGTGAATTTATTAAGCATGGATTGGATGCATTGATAATAGGAATGATTCCATAAATTAGAATTGATATTTTAGATACTTGATTACTGTGTGTGTGTGTGTGTGTACTTCCACTATTAAAATTAATGGTATAGCAAGTCAATGGAAAAGTTTGATAGTGGTATCAGGGAAAGATTTTTTATGTGAAATCGAGTACCTTGTGGTCTCCATGGTAGAAAGAGGTTGTCAGGTATGTGACAGAGTGGTACCAGTGCTACAGGTTGCAACACTAAGACTGCATGGACCATAATTGAAATCTAGAGGTAGAATTAAGGTTGAATACAAAGTGTTTGACATAATGCATAAGAGAGATATGTAGGGAAATTCTGTATGAAAGCTTGCAAATGTTCATATTAAATGCTTAAATGACTAGAGGGACCACAATTTGAATAATTGGGATGGATATAGAGAGTAGATGAGGTAAAATAATTGAGTTTCATAGTTAATTTTTTGGAATTGGGTGAAAAATACAAATTGCAAACAAATTGTTTGATGAAATTCCCTTTGACAATTTGTGGTTTCAAATACCCAAATATTATTTTTAGAACATCATGCAAGTTGTTAATTAAAAAATCATGAATGGAAGCTGATTATCATTTCATGAATCATCAAATTTCAAGTCTAAGAAATTTAGGGGAAAAATTCAAACCAATGCCCAAAATTACCAATTCTGTTAGTTGGCGAAAAATTCTCACTTTAGGGGAAGGCTAGGTGTAAATTTCATGTAGCCACTTGTTTATGCACATTGCTAGAAAAATTTCCAGTATAGGAAACTAGCAAGTGCAATTTTGGGTTTCCCACCTGGTGTAGAATTAAAAATCTACATATATTTATGCAAATTCAAATTTTTGAAAACGAAAAATGATGTGGGCCCCTCAAATTCCACGTGGATAGGAACTATGACATGGAAGAATCAACATGGACTAGGAATACAAGTGGCAATGCAAGACATGAGTTATTGGTGTGGGTGGAATCCATGTAAACAAGGGCATAACCAATTTATGCCATGGATGATCCATATCAAATCATGCCATCTAGATAAATAGATCATGACCATTTGTGTAAATCTAAATGTTTGTACCTTAACACGAGGGGCCAATATGTGAATGACCTGAATTAAATCACAAGAAGTAGATCATGAGATATGAACTAGTCAGAAAAATGTAGATGCTCGAGCCTTAATGTGGGGACAAATGGTGTGAATGGCTAATATTTGATCGTGCATGTTTTTTTTTGTACTAGGGGAATCAACAACTGGAGAATGGGTTGGTACTTGCGTGACATGGGATCCATGGATCCAATCCCTCTACCACTATACCCATAGGCATACCCACACAGCCTGCAAGCATGGGGCATGGGTAAGCCGGGGTGATTTGAACTCATGACCTCCATTTACAACATGTCCTTCATATCAAGCGAATTGTCGGTTGGGATACACCCCTGTAGGAATTTGATCATGCATGTTACATCGCAAGATCTTGACCATTTATGTAAATAAGAAGTGCTTGTACATTATCTTGAGGGTCTTTCCAAGAATGGCTAAGATTTGGTCATGCATGTTATGTTTCTCAATCTTGATCATTCGTGTATACATAAGTGCTCGTACCTTATCCTAGGGATTCCTTCCACGAATGATTGAGATTGATCGAGCATATTTGGTTGAAAAATCTATACCATTCATGCAAGTGAACTAGATCAGAGGATAATAATGGTACCCTTTCCATGAATGGAAGAAATTGTTTGATTATGTTTGATCAAAATATCTAGACCATTCGTGCAGTGAAAGGTGGTTGAGTCTTAACATGAGGGCTAACACCGTGAATGGACAAGATTAAAGAAGGCATGTCATATCGACAGATCATGGCCATTCACACAAGAAAGGTGAATGTGTTTTAACAAAGATTAGGTTGGGTCCACAAGATCGAGGTATATAGACTGCTCATGCAAAGGATGATAATCGAGGTTTGGCAAGTTCCGCATTGCCACAAACAACTAGGATTACATTGTGCAAGTTTGATTAGTTAATTAGAGTTGTTTGTGAAAAAGGAGATGAGCATGTACTAGCATGAAGGACACGTACACCAATTACTAAGATGTGATTGTATCTCTAGATATGCAGTTAAGGATTTCTCACATGATTATGTTCGAAAGGATAAAAAGTGCAATAGGGAATCTCTAGCAACAAGATGACATGGATAGGGGTCGAACATAATATGACATGGCATAACTGAGGGATTCCATGTGGGGTATAGTGCCACATCACCTACCCACATCTCATGCCAAACCATCATTCCACCATGTCCATGGATGACAAGTATATAAAATAAAATTAAGCCTGGAGCCAAAATCTTGTTTTGGCCATAATATGAGTAGACTAATTTGGGCATATTTATGTAGTGAGTAGGAATAAAGAAATACTAGAGAGAGGTGTGGGCTAATTCAATTCTAGTTTTCCAAAAAGAGGTAATTAGTGACTTATGAAGACTCGTGCCTAGATATTTGACAGGGGCTTTGTTGGGACTGGAATTTTTATGGTGTAGTCCTTGAACAGGCTTAGATAAAACCCAATGATAATAATTTTGTCTGAATTCAAAGGGTGTGTGGAACATGGATGCATAAAAAGACCAAAATCCAATATTCTGGGGCACTTTTGGGGGATTTTGAAAAACGTAGAGGAAGTAAAAGTGACACAAGATGTTGAAACTAGAAAAATTTATTAACTTGCAATTTTACATTCTCAATGAGATGAACAACTTTTATTAAAAGAAGTTTTCCCATTTTTGCTCCATTTGTGAGATAACAACTTTTGCTAAAAATAGTAAGTCTAGAAATAGTGCAAAAATAAAAAGTTTACAGTTCCAAAATTTTGTAGAAAGTGTCTGGAGACTTGGATTAGGAATATGGAAGTTTCTCAACAATGATAATATATAGGATATCAGTGTTTGATACAAAGTTTTCTTGAATCTTCCCAAATTTTCTTCTATAGGCCTCTGAAGTTGATCTCTAAGATTTATAGAAGCTACAAGAACAATGCAAATAAGGGAAAAAGTGCTAACTTTGGGGAACTATTACTTTCATATTTGAGATTAGAAATGAGTATGAGTATAGTAATTGGAAATATTATCAATAGTCCATAATAACTACGAGCAATCCGATGAGGAATAAGTGCTTTAAATCCTCCTAGAAATTTGATAGTAAAGCGGCCTATAGCCATAATTTGACAAGATTGTTGAATGGGTAGTTTCCATATTTCTTAAACATAAATGATTTTTTTATAGAATTTTGGAAATAAATTTGTTATATTTAATTATATTAACACATTACATATACATCACTATAGGTTATAGATCTCAGATCAACAATGGGGAGGAAGATGGAAGAAGGGGAAGTTCCATACAATCATAAGGAAGAGGTTAGAGGTTTGAATATTAGTGTGGGTAATGAAGAAACAAAATATAATGGGCATACAGGAAGAATTAAACCAATAGATCTGGTGGAAACAAACGAAATCTTGAGGATGGAGGTGTAGAGTTGACAATGAAAAGTTAAAGGATGAAGAGAAACAAAATCAATTTTACACTTAGCTAATGCAAAGCTTGGATTTATTATAGAGGAAATTGCAGATTGGTTCATCCTCATTTCGTGATAAATAACGCACATAATGTTCAAATAATAGGTCACATGAAATGTATAAGCATTCCAAGAGTGCTACCAAGATTCATATACATCGCTGTTCACTACCTCCTGTATCTAGGAGATCATACTCATCTGAAGAATCTAGGAGCAACCCATAAATGTCTCCAATTCGAAATCATAAAATAAAATATGTGGAGAATGAGCTACAAGGGGAGCTAAGGAAGATTAAGCCACCAAATTTTGATGGTGAGAACAATAAAGGAGAAGATGTTGAATCTTGGATATTAGGGACAATGAAGTATCTTCAATTATGTAACTATTCCTCTAATGTGGAAGCTAGAATTGCCATTTCCAACTTACATGGTAAGGATTCCATTTGGTGAGATCGATTGGTTTAAGTGAAACAAATAGGTGAAAATAGGATTTTATGGAGGCAGTTCAAGAAGTACTTCCAACAAAAGTACCTATCAGGACATTATTATGACAAGAAGATGGAAGGTTCTTTGAACTCAAGTTGGGAAACATGATAATGTAATAATATGAAAGGAACTTTTTTAATTGCTAAGGTATGTTGGATTTATCAAAGAAGAGAATATAAATATATATAAGTTCCTGAGTGGGCTCTCTTCATTCTACATAGACAAAATTGAGTTTGGTGAACCCAAGATTCTTGAAGAGACAATTTGGAAGGCCAAGCACAAGTATGATCATAACAAAGAAAGGGCATCTTTTCGAAATTCTTGGAGAGATAAGAAAAAAGATAAGCATGATCAGAGGATGAAAGGATTTAAGCCTCCTTTCTTCAAAAACAAACCAAATTCATATCAACAAAGCAATCCAACTTGGAATGAACCCATGATAATAGAGTCTCAAGGAAGAGGCACAAGGAAACAACTAAAATTTTGGGGATGTGACGGATACCATTACTTAAATATTTTCCTCAAGGGGATACATAATGAGGACTATGCACAACATACACGAAGAAAATACTGTGGAAGATGTGGCCAAAAACATTCCTAGAATATATGCATACTTGGGTAATAGATAGGTACCGCATCAATTCGACATGATTGAGGTTGAAGGTAAGATTACCAATCAACCTTTTTCCATTCTAATTGATTCAAGAGCAAGTCATAGTTATATTGCTCCTAATTTGGTTGAAGTATTTCAGCTAAAGATAAGTAAGCATGAAAAATTATAGATGGTTCAATTGGCTACTAGAACAAAAAGGAAAATCAATGAGTTAGTAAAGGGATGTCAAATAAATATGAATGGAATCAATACTTGTGCATATTTGACAATAATACCATTGGATTCATATTATGTGCTTATTGGAATGGATTGGATAGATGCAAATCATGTTATTATAGATTTCCATAATAAGTCTCTCACTTATCTTGATGAAGAAGGCCAACAAAATATAGTGAGAGGCATTCCAAGGCCTATATCCACAAGGGAAATTTCATATTTGTAGTTGAAGAGATGCTTTAGAAAAGGGTGTTAGTTTTATATTGAAGCTCAAGTGGAAGAGCCAAAAAAGTGTAAAATCCCAATCTTGGAAGACTTTCCATTATTGCAAGAGTTTATAGATGATTATTAAGAAATACCAAGAATTCCACCAAAATGAGACATTAATTTCTCTTTTGATTTGATGCCTAGAGCCACCCCAATTTCAAAAGTTCCATACATAATGAGTACAATGGAGTTGATGGAGTCACAAATGTAGCTAGAATAATTGTTGAAGAAATGATACATACACCCAAGGGTGTCTCCTTGGGAAGCACCAATACCTTTTGTGAAGAAAAAGGATGTAACTCAAAGGTTGTGTATTGACTTTAGGCAGTTGAACAACATCACTATGAGGAATAAATATCCTCAACCTAGAATTGATGATTTGTTTGATCAACTAAGATGAGAAAATATTTTCTCAAAGGTAGAATTGAGATTAGGCTACCATCATGCGAGGATAAAAGAAGAAGACATTTGGGTTAACAAATGCACTAGCTACCTTTATATGTTCGATAAATGGAATATTCCAGTAGTATTTGGATAAGTTTTTCATTGTTTTTTTGGATGACATTCTTATTTATTCCAAATTAGTGGAGGATCATGCAGAGCACGTGTGATTTGTACTACAAGTGATAAGTGAACATCATCTTTATAATGAGTAGAGTAAATGTTTCTTTTATCAGAAGAATATTCATTATGCAGTACACATTATTTACGATGAAGGAATAGAAATGGATTCGTAGAATATTGAAGCTATTATGGGACGACATACAATGAGAAATGTAACATGAGTAAGGTCATTTATGGGGATGGCTATATACTATATACTATTTATAAAAGGGTTCTAAAAAATGTCACATATAGTTACATCATTACAAAAGAAGGGAGTCAAATTTGAATGGACACCATAGGCTGAAGAAAGTTTCCAGCAGTTAAATATATTGCTCAATAGTACACTAATTCTCACAATTGCATATCCAAATGAAAATTTTGTGATATGCATAGATTTTTTCAAAGAATGAATTTGTGGAGTCCTTATGCAAAATGGGCATCTGAGCTATTATGAATCTAGAAAGCTGAAGGAGCATGAAAATAAATATGTCACACATAACTTAAAACTTGCTTCCATTATACATGGATTGAAGATGTGGAGACAATATCTCATTGGTGAAAAATTTGAGTTAAGAAATATTCATAGTGGGATGGAGTATTTGCTTGAGATAAAAATTATGAATGCTAGGAAAACTAGATGGTTGGAATTTCTTTGTGAGTTTGATTATGATATCAATCATATTAAGGGTAAATAGAGCAAGGTTGTTGATGCACTCGATAGGAGAGTAAATGCAATTCATGCTATAACCATTATAGAATGCATAAGTAATATTTAAGAACCATAATCCTTGAGGTTGTCATATTGGATGAATTTACCTTCAGGTAAAATAAGGATTGCAACAGGAAAATGTACAGCATAAATATGAAAGTTATATGCTGGAAGAAGATGGAATTCGTATGCTGCATAAAAATAGATATTATGTTCCCAATTATTCTAAATTAAGGAAACTAATAATGAATAAGATGTATAAGGTTTAGTATGTAGGACACCATGGATACCAAAATACAATTTCAACTATAAGAATTCAATACTTTTGGCCAAGAATGAGCAAAGTCATTGTTGATTATATAGAAAAGTGTATGGAATGTCACTACGCAAATATTGACCATAGACATCCAATAGGATTTATACAACCATTGCTAATACCATATTGGAAATGGGATGTGGCAACAATTTATTTCATCATTATGTTGCCTAGGAGAACAAAGAAACATGATCCAATCATGGTAGTAGTGGATAGGTTGACAAAATATGCTCACATTATTCCAATCAAGTCAACTTATAAGGAAACTAATATAGCATAAATTTACATGAAAGAGATGTTGGAATATTTAAACCCATTCATGTCATTTAATACCTTAGGATATCATTATTGATCATTTTGATTAATTCCTAGATGTTATACTATGTAGTTGGCTAAATTAGTCGTTGTGTGGACCACAAGTCTTCATGGTGTTGACCACAAGATTCCTAGACTCCCTAGGCACATTTGTGAAGATTTTGGATAATATTTCCTAGGATTCTGGCTGATCTTATCCTATCCTGGAGTAGAAAGGTGACTTACTGCTTTTTACTGATTTTTACCACTTTTTGGTGAAAGGTGAAAGCTAGTTGACTAGTCATAACTGTTTTTTGGTCAACTCATCCTCCATGATGTTTCTTCCTTCCAAATTATGGATTTAGCATGATTTTCCATCACACATCACTATCTGATCACTAAATCAGAAATTAGTGAGCCTTTGAGGTAACTTGGAAAGCACACTTGCCACCTAGGGGGTTTTGCATATTTTTAGTAAGACTTCTTTTGTGAGTATTCAAATGGAATCCTTATGCATTTGAATCTATGATGTAATTCTATATATTGAAAACCTATTACTTTCCCAAGGTTGGTTGATGTATTATTATTCATGAGAGTAATTATGTTTGCATCATATGTGACTGTATTTCAATGTTCTTGACTAGTTATGTGAGAATTACCTATGAGAGTTGTAATTTCCTGATCAGATCTTGGTGTGAAATAAATTTCACATGGTATCAGAGGTATCAAGATATTATTTTCTCCCTTGATTGTCTTACAGGATCCAACCAGTCTCAAGGAGGGCGCATTCAGTCATCTACAGGGCGCAATCAATCACCTGGAGGGTGCAATATGTTAAATTTTCTGAATTTACTTCAATCTGATCTAGGATCTTAACTGAGAGAACAACATGTACAACATATCTACAGCATATCAATCATGGAGACAATAATGCAAGCACACAAGAGACACAAAGATTTACTTGGGGAAAACCATAAAGGTGAAAAACCCCAATAACTTCCTCAGAGATAGATAGAGCAATGATACAACCAACCAATAGAGATAGCCATAACCTAGCAGCAATCCTCCTCCTCCATAAGTGCGCCTCTCCTCCTTGAGAGCATGTGTGAGAAGTGAGTGAGTAAATAGAGTGCCTCCCGCACTCTATTTATACTTGACTTGACTTGCCTTTTTACCTAACTCATGTCGGCTTGAACTTAACCACATAACATAATGCTGAGTGGGCCGACCCCCAATAGGGTGGTCTAATAACCCTTTGACCCACATGGCCGACCCCCAATAGGGTGGTCTAATAACCCTTTGACCCACATGACTTATACAGGGCCGACCCCAAACAAGGTGGTCTAATAACCCATCAAGTATAAGTTACGACACTTACAATATAAATGACGACACTTCCTTATAGAGGAATAATACCATCTCTATAGGAATACAATATACATATATGTGAAATACATTCCGAAGTTACATATACATCAACACTCCCTCTTAACTAGGAAGGTATTTCTCAGCACAGTTCTTCTAGCACAAGTCATCTTCTCTGGATCATCGTCACTGGATAATCGTCATCGAGTCATCATCATCATCATCACTGTTGCTGCTATCTCAATCAATCTCTGAATCTACTCGTCATAGGAAGTTCTACAGAGCCAGTCCTTTTTCATACTGGATGTAGGCCCACCACCTGCAGGTCTTCATCATCACTGGCCATACTGTGGAATCCTCAGGACTTATTACGTGCGTCACAAAACCTGGCTGCAGTATCCCAGGCTATTACGAGCACACAGCTCTACCTGTAGGATCTCCCAGGAGCACATTACATGTGACCCATCACAAAACCTGGCTGAAGCATCCCAGGCTGTTACGAGCACCCGGCTCTACCTGTCGGATCTCCCAGGAGCACATTACATGTGATCTCACCACAAAACCTGGCTGAAGCATCTGAGGCCTTTTTCATCCTGTCCAGATCTCCCAGGAGCAAATTACATGTGGTCCACCACAAAACCTGGCTGAAGCATCTGAGGCCTTTTTCATCCTGTCCAGATCTCCCAGGAGCAAATTACATGTGGTCATGGAAAAACCTGGCTGAAGCATCTGAGGCCTTTTTCATCCTGTCTAGATCTCCCAGGAGCAAATTACATGCCATAGGACAAAACCTCGCAAGAGCATCTTCCAGATATCCCAGGGCACCGAATTACATGCCATAGGCAAAACCTCGAAAGACTATCTGCAGATCTCCCAGGGCACAAATTACATGTCCTCCCAAGCAAAACCTTGCAAGAGCATTTTCCAGATGTCCCAGGGCACCGAATTACATGCCATAGGCAAAACCTCGAAAGACCATCTGCAAATCTCCCAGGGCACAAATTACATGCTTTCCTGCACAACCTGATCCACGGCCATAAAGTATCATCTGATACTCATCAAACATCATCCTGATGTACACATGATCAACCTGATCATCATCACTGCAACATCCTGCTGCATGTCATCTGGAGAAGCTCGTCATCCACGATCATCCAAGTATCCACCTGATACATACATAGATACATGATCCACACAATGTATCCATCAGCATACATGATCCACCTGATCATACAAAGATACATGATCCACACAATGTATCCATCAGCACACATGATCCACCTGATCATACAAAGATACATGATCCACACAATGTATCCATCAGCATACATGATCCACCTGATCATACAAAGATACACGATCCACACAATGTATCCATCAGCATACATGATCCACCTGATCATACAAAGATACACGATCCACACAATGTATCCATCAGCATACATGATCTGCCTGATCATACAAAGATACATGATCCACACAATGTATCCATCAACATACATGATCTGCCTAATCATATAAAGATACATGATCCACACAATGTATCCATCAGCATCCAACATGATGCGTTCATACAAAATACATACACATGATCCATCCGATCATATCCAGCATCCAACATGATGCATATACAAAATACATATAATGATCCAACTGATCATATCCAAGCAGAAGCCAGAACATCCTCCTGATGTTCATCATTCAGTGCTTACATCCACAGCCATGTGAAGGATCCCCCTTCCAACATGCTTGGAATGGCTTCAGCAAATGTGTCCATCACTTCTTCCTCGAAGTGTCCTCGATCTGAAGCACGCCAAGCCTCTCTCTGAAGTACTCGAACTTCACCCTGGCTAGTGGCTTCGTCAGCACATCTGCAATCTGCTCGTCCGTCGCAACATACAGAAGCTTCACAGCTCCTCTCTGCACCATATCCCTGATATAGTGATATTTGATCTCTATGTGTTTCGACCTGTCATGAAACACTGGGTTCTCGGACAGCTTCACACAACTCTGGTTATCACAGAAGATACCAGTAGCATCCAACAGGAGATCAAATAACTCAGACAGTAGCTTCCATAGCCATACTGCCTCACAACTAGTTGAACAGGCTACAACATACTCTGCCTCAGCTGTACTCAGTGCTACACAGGACTGCTTCCTGCTAAACCAAGAGATCACACCTGATCCCATACTGAAGCAACACCTAGATGTGCTCTTCCTGTCTGCAGCACTGCCAGCCCAATCTGAATCAACATAACCCTGCAGGTTAAACTTTTGATTTGCCTCATACCTGAGCCCATAATCCACTGTACCCTTCAGGTACCTCAGAATATGCTTTACAACAACCAGGTGAACACTCCTCGTATCCGTCAGGAACTGGCTCAATGTGTTCACAGCAAAGCAAATGTCTGGTCTCGTGTTCGTCAGGTACATCAAGGACCCAATCATCTGATGGTACATGGAGACATCAACCGGCTCAGATGAAGCATCACATAGAAGCTTTAGATTCAATGCCATAGGTGTGGCCATAGCCTTGCAGTCCATCATCCCGAACCTCTTCAGGATCTCTATTGCATACTTCCCTTGTCCAAGGAAGATTCCACCACTCTGCCACACCTCCATGCCAAAAACAAATAGTGCATCATCCCCAAGTTCTTCATCTCGAACTTGGTAGTAAGCTTCCGCTGCGTGTCGGCAATCAAACTATTTTCACGTGTAACAAACAGGTTATCTGCATACAAAAGTAGTATCACTGGATTTCCTTCCTCAACCTTGTAGTAAAGGTTGGAATCCGCCTTACTCTTGGTAAAGCCCAAACTGGATAGAAAGTTGTCTATCCTACCATACCAAGTTCTGCACACATATCTGACTACACCATGCTGTCTTGAAATCCATCTGGTGTATCTTCTATTTCATCACTTTAATATTTCTCAATGCTGTCATCTGCAATATGCTTGATTTGATAGTTCCATTTGGAAGTCATAACAAACTTCCCTTCACGTCTTGGGATTACATCCCAAACATCATTCTTCATGATCGACGGATCATGGCATTCTATTTCTTCATCCCTGATCCTGGGAACTTCAATATCTTCAATAAATATCTTTGTTGCTGGAACAAATGTTGTAGTCCTTTTGTAGGAGATGGCATACGATCTTTCCTACACAACAAGTTAAATTGCATGATTAGAAAACATCTCATAGTTTTCAGAACAAATTCTTACACATAAAGAAATATGTCATACAGTCATGCAATTATCTTAGCCAATGCTTCAATACAACATTTATCCATATCCCATAACTTTCTAGATGCCTTCCAATCTCTACCAGAACATTGTTAAGAGTGTGCACAACTCCCAACATGTCAGCAAAGAGGTTTCATTCTAGATAAGTAGCAATGGAATGTTGTACAGTGCCATAGGCCACTTACCCATGTATATTAGTAGTATACTGTTCATCAATGCAACTATACATATCCTACGTCTAGGAACATGAGCATATACATCATTGAACAATTTTATTTAAACAAACACATATGCAAGAAATTAAAATACTTATCTTTGTTTGTTCGTTGGGTGGACTCCCTCTGAGTCTTTGCTTTCTTGCAGGAGCTGCTGGAGTCCTAATCTGCAGTAGCTTCTTCTACACCTTTCTGTTGTGGAATGTAGAAATATGGTCAACTCCCTCTGAATACCTGCATTCTTGTAGAAACTACTGAAGTGTACTCCCTCTTGATCTTTGCTCCCTGGATTACTTGTCCTTGAACTTATATACATTCTCGATCCCTATGCATGCTTGTTAGTATCATCATTGTGTTATCCTCTAGGTCTAATATAAAATCATACATTCATTAGTATACTATTAAAACACAATAATCTCAAGCATGTATATTCATGATCTTTTCAAACAAAAATAGTAAGCATTATTATTCAAGGTTTATGCAGGATTCTTATGGTTAGTCAAATCATAAGAAACATAACATATCTAAACCTATAATTACTCAAACCTATGACTCTTCAGGTTAGTTGAATCATCAATCAAGATAAGAGATATAATATGCATAAAACCTGTGATTATTCAAACATATACCTTCATGATTCTTCTGGTTAGTCAAATCAATCAATATAAGAGACATAATTCTTTTACTTATATTCCTATTTGACCATAGGACTTTTCTGGTTAGTCATATCATCAATCAAAGTAAAAATCATAATATGCCTAAACCCATGAGTACTAACTTCAATGAATAATCATAATCAATCATGCCAAGTATACTTAAATAAAGGATCTTATCACAAGGTGAGATTCTAACTTGATATAGGAAAAACATACCTGGATTAGCATGCTAGCTAATTATGTCTAACATACTCACATGATGTCTTCTTGTTCTTCTTCAATGACTTGTGCTAGTAACCTGTATATCTCATAGGTTAACCATTATAAAACCAAGTTATACATACCTTGTAGATGGATCTTTTATGAGATCCATGACAATAGATGAATCTTTGTCCTCATGTCATCATGATCATATGTTCTTTGAACCAGAACATGATTTGTCTTTCTTGGTGTACCTTTCATGTTAGTAGACAACATAAATCTCATACAACACCATAATGCATTAGTACAATCATAAGTGTCAACACCCTAACCAATGAATATCTTCTATCATGCATTCATAATTTTGTTAAGGTGATACAACAAATCAAAAATCAAAATTGTACTAACCATAATAACATGAAGACAAATATACCATAAACTTAATAATGGACAAATATCGAAACATACCTCGATGAGTCATACCTGTCGAGATCGCTTGTAATCTTCTTATGTAAGGCCTTAGCCTCATCTCCCTCTGAAACACGAACTTCTTCACTTATACAGGTGACCAATCCATCTTCTTCTAGGATTAACCCAATCCACTTGATTTGCAAGAACTGGACCTAGAGCTGGATATGGTTTTGTCAGAGAAACCCCAAAAATTCAAACTTTGAATTTCAACCTTCCGATAGGATAGGAATATGCGCCTTGATGAACTGATCAAACTGGTATATTCAGAATTTGAAAACTGCAAAGTTTCACTCCTCAATTTTTCCTTTGAAACTTTTGGATTCACTGGACGTGACCCTAAAATGGGGTTTGATGAAGCCCACTCTTCTTCCCAATCAAAATGTTTGATCCAAAGCTCTAAGCTTCTATTTTTCTGAGGAGCTTCCAGCCGTGGTCACAGATTTCAAAAATTCCCATTTTTATAGAAGCCCTAATTTTCCACTTTTCTGATCAAAGTCCCGAACTAGGGTCTAATCAAGCCCGGCCTTCTACCCAGCCAAAAATTCTGATCTTGGTCTCTAAATTTCTATTTTGATGAGTAGCATCCAGCCGTGGTCTCCGATTACAAAAATTCCAACTTTCTTCAAAGCCCTAAATTCCGGAAGCCATGAATGAAGGTACCAAAAAATAATTCTGTTTTGACAGAAATATGTACCTGATTGTTTCTGGTGTAACTCCGAAATTTTTGATCCACAGGGTCTGAAAAATTTTTCTGAGATAGCCTGACCTGTTATCTTTCCATCCTCACAGGTCTGACCTCAATTGGATGTTCTGAGAGAGAGTTATGCCAAATGTCGCAACGTGACCTGTTTTGGGAAAATACAGGAGAGCGAACTTGTACGGCGTGCCACGTGTCACTGTTTGACCTTCGGCCTCTGAAAAAGTTTTCTGAGATAGCTCGGCCTGTTATCTTTCCATCCTGACAGGTCTGACCTCAATTGGATTCTCTGAGAGAGAGATATGCCAAGTGTCGCAACGTGACCTGTTTATGGGATAATACAAGAGAGCGAACTTGTACGGAGTGCCACGTGTCACTGTTTGACCTTCGGCCTCTGAAAACGTTTTTTGAGATATCTCGGCTTGTGTACTACCTGTCACTTTTCACGAAATTTCATTTGGAGCTTCCTAGCCCAAGTTATGACCTTTTTCCCAAGGTCACCTGATTTTGACTCAGATCTGGAAGAGGCAGAAACCCTATATTGTACAGATCATAAATCACAAAGTACAACGAATTAGAGGTTGTCCTTTGGATACAAGGTACCTGGAGATTTTAGCTTCGACCTGTAACAATTTCAGATCCGAAACCTTCGCCAAAACGGATTTATAGCGAAAGTGCTATGACGACTGGTTTTTACTATATCAAGCCCTAGCATCGTAAGTGCAACAAGTGTCATACATGCCATATCATGCCTTCTTTCAGGCTAGCTCTGATTCCATGTTAAATTTTCTGAATTTACTTCAATCTGATCTAGGATCTTAACTGAGAGAACAACATGTACAACATATCTACAGCATATCAATCATGGAGACAATAATGCAAGCACACAAGAGACACAAAGATTTACTTGGGGAAAACCATAAAGGTGAAAAACCCCAATAACTTCCTCAGAGATAGATAGAGAAATGATACAACCAACCAATAGAGATAGCCATAACCTAGCAGCAATCCTCCTCCTCCATAAGTGCGCCTCTCCTCCTTGAGAGCATGTGTGAGAAGTGAGTGAGTAAATAGAGTGCCTCCCGCACTCTATTTATACTTGACTTGACTTGCCTTTTTACCTAACTCATGTCGGCTCGAACTTAACCACATAACATAATGCTGAGTGGGCCGAACCCCAATAGGGTGGTCTAATAACCCTTTGACCCACATGGCCGACCCCCAATAGGGTGGTCTAATAACCCTTTGACCCACATGACTTATACAGGGCCGACCCCAAACAAGGTGGTCTAATAACCCATCAAGTATAAGTTACGACACTTACAATATAAATGACGACACTTCCTTATAGAGGAATAATACCATCTCTATAGGAATACAATATACATATATGTGAAATACATTCCGAAGTTACATATACATCAACACAATAAACATTTTGGGGCGCACACAAACCACTTTCAAAGATATTTCAGAGCTTCCATGGATCAGTCACATCAAATCATCCTCACTCCATTCAATTAGTTTGACTGGAAAGCGCAGATAGAGATCATGTGGAGGAGCAAAGGCCTCTATAGGGTGACTATGGAAACTGAACCTGAGCCAACCTAAGCAATTGAGAAATCAAAGTGGAATAATAAAAGAGATGAAGCATGTGGTCTCCTGTGTCTCTCCACATCCATGGATCTTTTATTCCATCTAGATAGTCTTACCTCACCCAATGAAGTCTGGAAGAAGCTCCAAGACTTGTTTGGAAAGACAAATGAATTAAGAGGCCACCAACTGGATAATGAACTTGTTTCATTGAGTCCACAGAATTTTGAGAACCTCCGGGATTTTTTTCTCAAAGTTCAAGTCAATTGTTCTAAAGTTGAAGAAATGTGGAATTGATAAAAAGGATGAGAAACTAATCTTGGCCATTCTTTCCAAGCTTGGCCCTAATTACTCAGTCTGTGTTTCGACCTTCCATGCCATAAGGAAGGCAGTTCGAAATTGGAAGAGTCCTATAGTCTCATAATTCATGGAATCTCTTACACAAGAACAAGAAAAGTTGGTCTTTATGGGAGCCATAAAAAATCCATCAAAATATCACTGTTTGATCGCAATTTGAGAATGCTCTCAATGTGAATGATCCTTAATTATCTGAGAGATGTTATTTGATGGTGGATTTTGATCCTCAGACATATGAGGAAGTCTCACATGACCCAAGATGGCAGGATTCTATGGATGAGGAGTTTCATTCACTTCAAAAGAATGAGACATGGGAGCTAATCAAGATCCCCTCAGGTAGAAAATTGGTAAGGTGTAAGTGGATATTCAAGACTAAATTTGTAGCTGATGGTGTAGTAGTGAAATATAAGGCTAGGTTGGTGGAAAAGGGATTCTCCCAAGTCCATGGCCTTGACTACAATGAGACTTTTTCACCAGTTGCACAGAAGGATTCAATAAGACTAGTTCTGGCAATTTCTGCTGCCAAACGTTGGGAGGTACATCACATGGATGTCAAAAGTTCCTTCCTCCATGGAGATCTTAAGGAAGAGATTTATATGCAGAAGCTATAAGTATATACATCTGATCCTAACTATGTGTTCAGGTTGAAGAAGTCCTTATATGGGCTTAAGCAAGCCCCAAGGGCTTGGTATGCCAAAATGGACAACTTTAACCACTTATACTATGAAACAAGAACTCGACATAGTTCTCGTTTTTCTCTCTCCTAATTTTAGTAGCTTTTTTTACCTCCGTTTTAAAAAGGGTTGATACCAGTATCACACATTTTCATTTTGAGGCATTTTTTGGGGCCTTTGGATTATCTTTATCGTAAAATATTTTTAATTTCTATTTTCAAGTGTGTTTTTTGAAATTTAACAAAATAACATACATTTTTAAGAAATTTATAATGAAAAAATATACATTTTGCAAGTTTTTCTATAAAATAAGACATTTTTATTGACAAAATTGTACAAAATGCTAGAAAATAAAGACATTTAAAACCATTTTCAATCAATTTTGAGAGATTTTTGGCATAAAAATGATACTATTTCATATTATTTTCCTAAAAGTGACGATTCACATAAATTCAAGAAAAACTATACAATTTATTTGTAAAAAACATATTAAAAACATTATATATAGAAATTTTATTTCTAAAATAGAGTCTGAAAGTCGAAACATTATTAATATATCTTATCAAAAAATTGTCAAATTTAACATTTTCTTCAAAACATGAAACTAATTAACAATATCATGCAGGCCAAATTGTTCATTGAAATTGGAATTTTCTAGAGCTTGGCTTTCCTCAGGGACATCAATGTTCTCTTCCATTGGGTCTTCTATGTTTGCAAGATCCCCAAAGTGCTCCTTTCCAAACACCCCTCCTAATGGGGGTTGAGGCTCTTTTGACATCTTTTCCACAAGTGTTTCACTAAATTTTCCTTTCTTCAAACCATCTTCTTGCAGTTCATCTGGAAGAACTTGAATATCATTAATTCTTTGAGTTATGTAATTGCATTCCAGTGGATCATTATCAATGGATATGTAATTTCTTCCTTTATGTAAGGAGCATGCTATTGTTGTACCTAATCACCAAAAACAAAAATAAAGTTAAGTCAAATAGCATAAAGAAGCATAATTCAAAAAAATAAAATAATGAAGAGTAAAACATAGAATAAAACTTGATATATGCTTTCATATGTAATATGAGAAAGTTTACCTGAACCCAAGAACAAATCTAAGACCCAATAAACATGGTAAATTTGAACATTTATGGAAAGGTCTTTATATAATAACAGGTTATCAAGGAGAAAATTCATTATTTCTTCAAGACCAGAATGGAGAGTCTCTTACAGGAGGACCGTTGAATGGGAGGCATCTCAAGCATTATCTGCTTAAAAGAGATGAAGAGGAAAAACACTGTACAGAAAAGTGTATATACATCTTTCTTTCACTTTAGAATTTTGTACATAAGTAAAATTGCTTGATGAAAATGTCTTTCGGCAATGTACAGTTTATTTTCAGACATATGCTTTGTTTCAGCTTGGTTGTGAGTTTGTTTCCAGTTACATAGCTTGGTGGCATAGTTTTTGGTTTGTAATTTGGTTCAGCTAAATGGATTAGGCACTTGGTCTACGGAGTTCTTTTCTACCTCGTAGGGAGGATAGCATCCCCAATTGGAGCCAGTTGTTAGCACCTAGTTTTCACAGTCCAAATGATGATGCATAGTGGAGAAGTGCTTTGGAAATTTTTTAAATATGGTGAGAAAATTCTTAAAAAATGTCCATAGTTCCATGATTATGAGGTTAAATAGGATCAAAAGTGGTGGATAAAAGCATTAGAAAAGACAACAAGAAGAAATTTCAAAGAAAATTGCAGAAAAAATCAATCGGGAGCAAAAAGAATGTTAAAAACAATAGTCCAAAAGCAAATAATGTAAGCACTAACCATCATGCAAGATACATCGTTGATCGGGTATTAGAAGAAAATCAATGGTCCATGTTTTCCTTCGCATCACCAAAGAGCGTAGATGAAAGAGGTTACAAGTGGTTTCAAAAGGTAAAATCAGAGGACAAGTGGCGGCTATACAATGCCTCGCAAACAAAAGAAGTGGTATGAGAAACCACCTAGAAGGAATGCGAAACCACCATGGCGGAAGGTATGGCGTTGAAGTCAATGGTCGAGATCGATGATGGAAAGATCTGACGGCTTGGAATATGTTCTTAATCATAGTGAAAGTCTCATAACATCAATGGATCAGATTGCAAGCAAAACAAATCAACAACGATGAGTTCAAAGGTGCTTGAAGGATAACGGGAAGAAACCCACCAGTGGGAAAAAGTGGAAAGTTAAACATTATAAGAGTTCCATCATTGATGCATTGGTAGATAAAAGATCAACGATCCCAAGAGTTCTGCATTATGAAAGTGAATGAGGGATAGGAGAAGATAGTGGTTGCGAGATGAAAAACTGCCAAACACGTGGAGGCAGCAGAACATTCTGCAGCTGATAAAGGCGGTTTTGGAAACCATTTTTGGAGTTGTGAAACCACATTTTGCATGTTAGAACAAAGATCTAACGGTTAAGATTTGAAGACTAGAGAATGATTGGACGGTGAGGGAATTCATCGAAGTGTTAAAAGCAGGTGAAATCTGATGATCCATATTACAGCATGTGAGATCGACGGATGAAGAAAATGAGCGCCCGTAAAGATGCTTGGCAGATAAGGAAAATGGGTTATATATAGCAAAGAAACACGAAAAAGTTGACATTTGTCTTTGCATTGTCAACGCTAGAAGGTTATGGACGAGTGGGCACCCCGGAATGCAACAGAGTAGGACAAAGTGCATGATTGTCACCGATAGGTAGGGCCCTGTAACCCAAACTAATAGTATTTTAAGTTTGTTTATAAGAAGTAAAGATGGAAACAGTCCAGAATGTAGACGATGCTAAGGCAAAGGACGCTTTGGAAGATAGAGACAAGAACATATTTGATACTTCAATTAGGTTATCAGTTGCAGAGATTAAGGTTAAATTGAAGAGTTTGGAAGAGGAAGGTCTGGATGTGCACGGAGTTAACCAGTAGTCCCTCCTGTCATTTTTCCTTAACCAAATTGTTTCATTCCCAGAGTTTGTGTCCTGGTGCGCATCCAATTACTGAGAAGCCAAATGAGCCATTATGAACACCCCAAAAACCATAATAGTTTTTCAAATAGAACCCTCACTTATAAAAGATGCCCTAGAAGTCACCGCGTTCCAAATTCCTGAACCAGAAAGCTTTTCTGAAAAATCAATCATGGATCTATATCATCAGTCCTCCCCTAAGAGTAAGGAAGCATTCATGACTTCCTTCCTTAAACCAAATTTTGAAATTACTGATACTCCCTATCCTATAGTTGTCAGTATTTTTAGCGAGAACACTCAGCTTGTTCTTTATCTATTGGCTCTGTTTTTAGGTTTTGATATAGACGTATGGGTGCCCGAATTTCAGTTGAGTTTGTTATTTAGAATGAGTATTGGTTTACCTAGAATTGAAAGTAGTGAGACACCTCGTCTCAAGTTTGAAGAATTTTTGGCTGAAATCATTCACTTACCGATGATGAATTTTCATAGCATAAGACATTTTAGGTTTCAATCACACTTGATGAAGATAGTCATGTTTGCCAGTCGAGAAGAATTTCATTTTCCGAAGATAATTTTTACAAGTCCTATGGAAGATAATATGTTTAATTATATGAATTACATGCTATCGGAGATGTATAGAATGATCTTCGGAGAAAAGTTACCAAGAGTGTTACCCGAAATAAGGGATTTTATGCAGTTGAGTACTGATTTGGCCATGGGAGGTTGGTTTTTATCGAAGGATAATACTGTTCTCAGGTTGTATGGTTTCAAACATCAGCCGTATAGATTACCAACATTTTTGACCTTGAGAGTCTTCGCTCTTGAGTTTCTTAGACATAAATTGATTGTGGAAGATAATCATTGTCTATTTTTCAAGAAAGCTACTGATATCAAATATCCTTTTACAATTGGTCCATTTACTATAAAGAATAAATACGGCATTTTGCACATAGAAAAATTATTAGAAGAAATGGATTTCAAAAAGGACATGGCCATTTATTATGATCCCCTTCATGTCATTTCGAAAAGGAGACAAAATAATCCGAATAAGGATTTCGATCACCAAGAGGTGGAAGGGATGTTTGAAAAGGAAAATTGGTCACAATATGAAAGTGAGGATGAAGCAACTACAAGTCCTCAAGGAAGAGAGCTAGTATTGATAGAATGTACAGGAGAAGCAGAAGCTACAATGAGCACTGTGGTTATTGGGTAAAAAAGAAGTTTTCAAAATGAAATTGATGTAGAAGACGAGGAGTTAGAAAAAACAAAAAGACCTAAGTTGGATGAACAACAAGATTTGATGTTACTTACAGATGATGAAGGAAAAATCAAATACATAGTACCAGAGGTTCAAGTACAAAGTATACATTTCAATAGGCCAAGGAAGCAGAAGATGCTAGTAAGTTCAAACTAGAACATATATGTATGGAAAATACAACTACGACAAGCAAGCTTCATCTCAACAGACTTATCAATTATTTCCAAAAGGCAGAAGCTTGCTGAATGTAGATGTTAATTTTGTTTCGAGTCGAGATGTCAAAGAGAACACTTTAAATTTGGCAGTGTCATCAAGTGACAAGGTTACATAATTGAAATTCAATTTGAAGATAATTACTGCACCTGACAAAATCCTTTTACACAAGTAGACAGGGGAAGTGATATATGCCGATTTTTTGGAAGCAGTATTGGAGGTTGAGAAATTAAAAACAATGGTAGAGAAGTTAAACAATCAATTGAAAAAAGAAAAAGTAGAAAATAAAGCCCGCCAACATCAAATCAAGAAGTTTCAGATTGATTTGGTTGGAAGTGGCACTGGAGGGAATGCAGGCATAAATTTGTTTAAAGAAAAAGAAAATTTAATCCAAGAGTTGAGAAAGAAATTGAAAATCCCGGAGATTGAGCTTATTCAAGGCTCTGAGTTGACCAAATTGGAGCAGGAAAAAGAAAAATTATCAAAAGAAGTGGATGATGTTATAGCTAAGTAATTGAAACTGGTCGAAAAGGAAGCTGGTTGGGAAAAAGAGAAAATAAGTTTAAAAAATCAAATCGATGATTTGAAAAATAAATTATAAAATTTGGCTCAACAACAAACAGGTATTAGCCAAGCTAAAGAAGGATCCAATGCAGACAACCTTTTATAGGCTATGTCCCAGGTGAGTTTGAAGGATGTTGAGATTAAAGAATTGAAAGAAGAAACTAAAAAATTAAAAGAAGAAAATGAAAAGAAAGATGAAGAAGCAAAGTCTCTGCAAGATAAATACAAAGAGTTGATTGAAACAAACAAAAGATTGGAAAACCAAGTGACAGTTCAAGAATCTATGCAAGGTTGCAAACACATGGTGTGGGATTTAATTATCAAAGAGGCAGAAAAATTCAGGCCGTACTTGAAATTCATGAAGATAAAGGAGAAAGTGGCTAAAGAATCTTTGGAAAGTTGTATTGCAAAGAGAGAGAGTATGAATAAAAAGCCTAAAGACATAATGCAAAATACAATCAATTTCCTGAATGGCTTGATAGAAGAAGATGTGAAAACCATGGGCATTAAAAACAGGACAACCATTATCACTTAGGCGAGGAGAATTCTAGGGAAGTATGCGCATATTGAAAGAGTCAAAGCTAGAGCCAGAACAATCAAAAGACAAGTGACGAAATTTAAAAAACAGTTTGATAAATTGGTTGAAAAATGTTTGCCTGCATTCTGGGATGAAAATAATGAGTTGATTTCCCAGGATGATTATAAGGAATTGTTATTTGATATAAGAATGAATCATGGAAAATTTCAGCATTTGAATCATCTACTTACAGGGAAAATCTTGATGGAAAAGCTTGAAGAGGATTTTGAAATAATGAATAAATTAGTTTCCATTGGCGAAAGAATTCCAGAAATCTCCTATGCAGATCATATTGATATGAAGGTCCTGGTCAAAGAGATGACAAGCTATGGTCTTATATCACCAGATCAATGGATGACGATCGAAAAATATGGAAGAATGAAATATAATCTTCGTTCATGAAAGTATCCGTTGGATCCCATAAAAATGAAGACTTTGAAGAATTTTATTTGAAAGAAACTTGTAATATTTTTTGTATAAAATTTAAACTCAAAGTGACATGTGGCAGTTCGTTAAGTTATGTTAATTTTAGTTAAAATAAGCAGTTAGGTTTTGCTTCAAAGAATTTTTGTATAAAAGACAATGTGAATTATTTTGAAAGGGTTGGAAACTTTTTGAAGACAAGACAGTTTTGTATCGAGTGATTCTATTTTTCTAATACAAGAATGCCAAGCAGGAAATAACATATTTTGCCGAACAGAGATTCATGTGTTGATCAAAGTTACAGTCTGTACTTTCCTTTCCTCTATGTTTTATGTATCCCTTCTTTGTTTACTTTTCCATTATGTTATGTTTTCTATGCTTAGATGAAAGTTAAATAAGTCAAGATTCATATGTTTATGCCTTGATTTATTAGGTATGTGTATTCATTATTTCTCCAAAATCGATAGTGGATTCATCTGAAAATTAGTGCTCATTATTGGTGGACTGTCTATTTCTCTTTCTTTTTCACCTGCAAAAGAGTTTGACTGTAATGTGACAACTATCTTGCCTCTGTAAAGATGTCTATTGTTGTTTATCTGCTGGTCCATAAAATTC
Organism: Larix kaempferi; assembly: GCA_027924585.1. Classification (NCBI taxonomy): domain Eukaryota; kingdom Viridiplantae; phylum Streptophyta; class Pinopsida; order Pinales; family Pinaceae; genus Larix; species Larix kaempferi. The sequence continues at coordinate 12,953,032 of BSBM01000878.1, read as the reverse complement.
TTAGTTTTGACTCCATGCCCAATGGTTCTTGTGTATATTTCAACCATATATTCATTTTGAAAAATTCCAGTCATTTTCATATATCCTTAGCCATTTGCATATTTTTGAGAGAGCCCTCTCTGGTAGGGAAAAGGCTAATTTCCCTCCTAAAGGTTGGTTTGAAACAGTTACCTTGGGTTTATCCTTCCACAACCAAAGGGTAAAATCTGAGTGATAACAAGGGGGAAGGGGGGGGCACGAGGAGGGAGGAGGGGAAAGGGGGGGCGGGGTGAGGAGGGAGGGAAAGGGGGGTGGCAGGGGGAGGGGCCGTGGGTAGGTTATGGGGGTTTTTAAATTTTTTTTATAGGTTAGATAAAAAAAAATTAGGAAGGGGGTATGGGTAGGTTAGGTAAAAAAAAAAAAATTAATTTTAAACCAAAAGCTAATATTCGTGGGATAGGGGCAAGCCTTGCCTCGATTAATAATACATGAATTTAAGAAAAAAATACATTTAAAAAAAATATTAAACTAACCCAAAAAGTGGTAGGGCCTCCTCTCTTGAAAGTGCTAGAAGCTCCTCTCTGCAATCTTCTCGTTCTTCTTGAAAACCTTCATGAATTGCTCCAAAGACTAAACAATCATGTATTAATAAGATAGATTAGGTTTAAGCTTACCAATCTTAAGAATGTGAAATAAACAAAATTGTAAAATAGAATAAATCAATAAATCCATAAAACAAGCATTACCAAATTAATAAAGCCATAAAATAATCATTGCAAAATTAACAAAAAAAACTAACTAATTTATTAAAAACAGAAAAAGCACCAACCTTGAAAGTGTTACTAAATTGCTCCAAATTAAATGATGAATAGTAGGAAATCTAAATGGTTTATATAGCCTATATTAGGTTTAATATTACTTGTTTTACGAATGTGGGATTAAAAAAATGAAATTAGTTACTAAATTATTATTAAATTTATATAAGATAGGTTTAAATGAAATAATTACTAATGTTATGAATGTGGGAGTAAAAAAAAGGTAAAAATCCATTAGTTTATTACAAATTGTATATAAAAAATGTTACGAAATTTTTTACTAGTCTTATATGTCTAGGATAGAAATATGTAATTAGTTAATATATTATTTCAATTTCTTTATATAATAAATTCATTTTTTTACTAGTCTTATGAATGTGCGCTTTAATTTTGTAGGGAAATTTTGGAGGGAAGTTTTGGGGGGAAACATTTCAAGGGAATATTTTGGATAGATATTTTCATTCTCATAGCTATAAGATTGTTGGTTGACAGTTGCACCATTCTACTTTTTGGTGATGACTGTGGTAAAATTTTATTGTCTTATCTATTAATATTTTTCTATAATTCTATCTTTTGGTGAGAAGTCATGGACGCATCTAAATTAAATTCCAATGTCAGTGAAGAGTTGTATTGTTCATCTAGCTAAGATACTGGCAGTGCAAGTAATGTAATCAAGCATGTTATTCAAGAACTTCCTAATTATGAATATTTTGAAGACACTAGTAATGAAGGGAAAGAATGTGACGATGATGAAAAGCTTCCTCCAAGTGGGGATCCTAATGACAATAAGCAAGATGATGACAATTTTCCTCCCAATGAGGATTTTGATGGGACTAATGATTCTTTTTCTGAGCACGCATGTACAAATAATGTTGATGGTTTTCTTCATAGCAATGATTCTAATGGGACGAATGATGATTTTCCTTCAAGCAAGGATTTTAATGGGGCCAATGATGATTTTCTCCCAGCGAGGATTTGTATGGGACTAATGATGATTTTCCTCCAAGTGAGGATATTAATGGGACAGATGATCATTTTGGTGAGGAAGAAGACATCAATAATGGTGAAGATGATTTTCCTCCAAGCGAGGATTTCAATGGAACTGATGACGAGTTTCCTCCAAGCGAGGATTTCTATGGCACTGATGATGAATTACCTCCAAGGAGGATTTCAATGGAAACAATGGTGACTTTCCTCCAAACGAGGATTTCAATGGCACAGATGATGACTTTCCTTCGAGCGAGGATTTCAATGGCACCGATGATGATTTTCCTCTGAGCGAGGATTTCAATGGAACCAATGATGATTTTCCTCCAAGCAAAGATTTCAATGGAAATGATGATGATTTTCCTCTGAGTGAAGATGTCAATGGCACCGATGATGATTTTCCTCTGAGCGAGGATTTGAATGGCACAAATGATGACTATCTTCTGAGCGAGGATTTCAATGGCATCAATGATCATTATGTTGACGATAAAGCCACAAATGATGAAGACAATGATTCTCCTCCAAGTAAGGATGTTACAAGAACCAATGATGAAGACAATGATTCTCCTCCAAGTAAGGATTTTACAGGCACCAATGATGTCAATGTTGAATCTCAAGAGTTCCCTTTCAGTGAAGAATTTAGTGGCACAAATAGTGTTGATGGTCACATTCATCTGTCAGCAATTGATCAACTTATTAGTGATCATGACAATGATTTTCATACTGAATTTGGTGATGAGATTTTCAATGAGGGGGTCCATATGCATCACAATGAAAATATTCATTCTAATGAGGATGTTGTTGCAGACATACTGGTCCAGGAAATGCACCGTCATAATCCAAAGCAGAGCAGGATTAAGTGTAGGACTAGACCTTTTTATGTCAATCCAAAACATTCAAATTATACAAGGTCTAGGAAATAATTGCTCACAAGTCCAAGTTCCATTACTCCTTTGATTTCGAGTGATTGTTTCCACAAAAGTTGTTTGAAAAGTTTAGGCTACAATTATGCCTTGAATAAAAGGAGTATGTATTTATCAATGACCAAAAGTTTGCAAAATTCATATTTAGTGGGGTGCATGATTTCTACTAGGACAGGTTATGATTATCGCATTGGAAAAGTTATGCTTTGTAGAAAGGCATTCAAACGGATTCACTCAATTGGTAATCTTCGATTATCAAGAATCAAAACAAGACTGGAAAATGATCCTACATTTTATTTTGACGATTATTAGGGATGAATCACTGGGCTATCAACACACATTGCAATATCATGGATGCATGATTTCTTTTCCAAGCATGGAGAGAGTATTCCAAATAGAGAAACAATACACATTCCAGATAATTTCGCAAGGTAGGAAATCTACAACTTATACAAGGATTAAGTTCAAGGTGGTCAAGGAAATGGCAACTTCACCAGATATGCATATTTCACAAGAGTATGGAAAAAGAAGTTCAACAACATTCGCATTCCAAAGAGGTCAAGGATGGGAGTCTACAATACATGTGCTTCTCTTAAAGAAAGAAGGGATAGATCAGAAGAGATAGAAATAGGTATGTTTACAATTTTTTTATAGATAAATGTCAATTATTAAAGCTAGTTAACAATGTTTTTTTGTTATATTGTTTGTAGATTCCATAATCAATGCACTTCAAGAACATCGCAATCAACAATCAAATGAACAAAAAATTTTGTACAAACATCGCAAGAAGTGTTATGATGCTACACATAAGTATATGGGTTTGATAATTGATGGCATGGATCAGAAAAAAACACTCTTGCCACATTTTGTTTGTGTGCCAAAGAATTTAAAGGAGGAAACATTTATTCAGTTTCACTTGGTTGGGTTTATGGTTTTTAATGGTGAAATGATTCCAAGGGTTTACTTTACAGTTCCAAATATTCACAATGATGCAATTTTTACCATCACCATAATTGACCATGTCATTACTCATTGTCCTGGTGATCTTCCTGAAGTTCTATATCTACAATTGGACAACAAAAGCTGAGAAAACAAAAATTAGGTCGTGTTTGGTTATATAAGCATGCTTGTTGAATTGAGAATTTTTAAAAAGGTAAAAGTTGGTTTCCTTCTTGTTGGGCATATGCATAATCATATTGATCAAATGTTCATCCATTTGAAAGGACATTGAGGAGGAAGAAAGTCGGGAGCCTACCATCATTGATTGAAATTGTAGGAAAATCATACCATCCAGAGCCTATTGTACAAAAAATGGAAGAAACTTTTGACATGCGAAGATTTCTGTTTGGATCGCATGGTGAAGAAAGGTGCATTGAAAAAATTAATGACATTAGCTTTCAACATCAATTTAGTATAAAAAGGATTGATGGAAAAACACTACTATGGGCCAATAAGTACTCAACTAGCACATAATGGGGGCCTTCATCAGGTTTGGCATTTTTGAAATTCATCCCAAATTGTCAAATGTATGCTTCAAATTTATTGTTATTGCAATCATCTGCAGAGATTCATGAGGCAAGGCGACATAGTAGAGATTTTGATTCTTCTTAATGCTTGAAATAAATCAAAAAGTCTATCGAAGATACATATGAGTACTTTGATGTTACTGATTCTGTTTGGTGGGAGTCTTTTTTCATGGAGCAAAGTGACATAATTTCAAACTCTACAAATTGAGATATATATTTGAAGTCTCCATTTGCTTAGCCATAAAGTTTATCAAATGAAAACAAGGTAACAAATGTTGAACCTCGATCTATTGAGTTTTCTCAAGTAGAGGAAAGAGAAATGTATATTGAATCTAGAAGATCATCCGCAAAGCATCGAGAGATGGAAGACCTTTATAGGGGCTCAGTACAAGATATCAAGGAGGGTTGCATGATTACAGTTTTGGCTACAGATGATGCACGTCATTATCCATTATGGATTTCAAAAGCTATGAAGGTCAATAAAGAAAATGAAGAAGTAGTATCACTAGAAGTACATTGGTATGCAACAGATACACACCCATTTGATGGTGTGTACAAGGCAGAGATGGTGGTTGAGAAAAAGGTTTGTAGAAAGAGAAAAAGAAAGGGTCAAAAAATAAATCGTCGCTGCATTGACATCTTGAAATTAGAGGAAGTTGATATACTTGTTTATGATTTCAAGTTGACAAAGAAAGACACTCTTCATTCCAAGAGTATAGAGATTATCAAGAGGTTGCTTCCAAAACAAGAAGTTGCAAGATGGGAGTTTGTTAAACCAAGCCGTAGATCCCAAAGGAATATGACATCTGAAATGATGGGCATAGATGTAGACTTAGATTGTGCACCCATGATAATAGAGAAGAATATGGATCATATACATCTTCATCCAGTCCTTCATCTGTAGAAAATGTAGATTCTGATGGGGTGTCAGAACCGATGGATGAATTTGAATAATTTCACATGAAGCATTTTAGATGCTTTTTATTGGTATGATGTTTGTAATTGAAACTCTAGAGGAGTTTTTGAATATTTATATGAATAATTTGTTCTTGTATGGTCTAATATATTATTTCATTATGAATCGCATCATAATTTCTTTGTTTTTATATGGTTAGAGTGGTGAAATTATTTATGAAATTTGTTTTTTTGTTTAATATGCAAGTTTCAAAAGGTTGTAATTTATCTCTTGAAGGAAAAAAAAAGTTTTTCCAATTTAGGGGTTGATTTTAAAGTTTGTGTAAACAACAGTATAGGATGTTTAAGCCATGGCTCTATTTTTTACCCTGAAAAAAAATACGTGTATACTGGTATCAACACTTTTCTATTTGGGGGGTGTTTTTGGTGTTTTTTTGGCAAAAACCATCGTTTTTAAGGCTTGAGTTCTCATTCATAGTATAAAGTTCTCGTTTCATAGTATAAGTGGTTCTTTCTCTTGTCACAATATTTTGCTAGATGCAAATCTAATCCAAATGTTTAAATGAAGTTGATTTATGGCTCAATTATGATTATTGTTTTATATGTTGATGACCTACGAATCATAAGTAGCTCTACTGATAAAATTGTTTCATTAAAGACTGCTTTGCATCAAGCTTTTTCCATGACTGACTTGAGAATTCTTAAGCAATTTTTGGGGTTTGAGATTTCTCAAATTGAGAATGGAACTAAGGTATCTTAGTCTAAATATGCATCCGACCTGCTAAAGAAGTTCAAGATGACTGATTGCAAGCCTTCAAAGACTCCCTTCCTTTCAGGAGTTAGACTTGAAGAAGCAGACTCTACACCATTGGTGGAAAACCACTTGTATAGGAAGCTTGTCATACTTGACCTGATCTTGCATATGCAGTGAGTGTGGCCTCAAGATACATGGAGAAACCATATGAGCTTCATTGGAGGGATGAAAAAAGAATCTTGCATTATGTGCAAGGCACCAAGTCTAATGGGATTCACTATGTTGCAGATTCTAGCCTAGATCTTCTTGGCTTTACTGACTCAGATTGGGATGGTGATAGCCTTGATAGAAAATCCACATCTGGATTTGTTTTCATGCTTGGAGGTGGTCCTGTTTGCTGGTCTAGCAAGAAACAAAGTGCAATTGAACTATCTTTAGTAGAGACCGAGTACAGAGGAGTAGTGAATGCTGCTACTCAGTGTGTGTGGTTGCAGGGTATTCTTTCAGAGTTTGAGATTTCCTTTAGTACTCCTACTGTCATCTTTTGTGACAATCAGATTGCTATAAGGGTCTCAAGTGATCCAGTACAAAGACAGAGGACCAAGCAAATTGAGATCCATATGCACTACATCAGGAGTTTAGTGCATGACCAGATCATTGACTTGCAGTATTTCCCAACAGGTAAGCAAACTGCATACATCTTCACCAAAGCTTTTACTGAGAAGACTTTCAGCTATCTGAGATCACTTCTTGGGATGGTTGAACATGTGGTGGGGTGAAGGATTGATTAGAAATCTTTCAATTTTGATTATTTCCATTTTTGAAGGGAGGTTTTTCCCATGAGATTTTCCTTCTTTCCTTGTTTCATGGACAAGGCAGTATGTACGGGGTGACCATGTCTTGTTACTGGGCCCTATTTTTTATTTCTGATTTTTAGCACATAAAGTCAGACTTATGGGGGGTTGTTGGAATATTTAAACCCATCATGTCATTTAATACCTTAGGATATCATTATTGCTCATTTTGATTAATTCCTAGGTGTTAGACTATGTAGTTGGCTAAATTAGACATTGTGTGGACCACAAGTCTTCATTGTGTGGACCATAAGTTTCCTAGACTCACCTGGGCGCATTTCTAAAGATTCTGGATAAGATTTCCTAGGATTCTGGATGATCTTATCCTATCCTGGAATAGAAAGGATCCTTACTGCTTTTTACTGATTTTTGCCACTTTTTGGTGAAAGGTGAAAGCTAGTTGACTAGTCATAACTGTTTTTTGTCCAACTCATCCTCCATGATGTTTCTTCCTTCAAAATTATGGATTTATCATGATTTTCCATCACACATCACTATCTGATCACTAAATCAGAAATTAGTGAGCCTTTGAGGTAACTTGGAAAGCACAATTTCCACCTAGGGGGGTTTTGCATATTTTTAGTAAGCCTACTTTTGTGAGGATTCAAATGACATCCTTATGCATTCGAATCTCTGATGTAATTCTATATATTGACAGCCTATTACTTGCCCAAGTTTGGATGATGTATTATTATTCATGAGAGTAATTATGTTTGCATCATATGTGACTGTTTTTCAGTGTTCTTGACTAGTTGTATGAGAATTACTTTTGAGAGTTGTAATTTCTTGATTAGATCTTGGTGTGAACTAAATTTCACAAGAGATTGTCAGGTTTCATTGGATACCTAAGGTAATTGTTTTAAACATAAATTCAAAGTTTACTTCAAAATTCTAGAAAGGTATATTCAAAGGATTAGGAACAAATATGAATTTGAGTACAACATATCATCCACAGACATGTGGTTAGATTGAGAGAGTTAACCAAGTTACTTAATACATTCTAAGAATGTATATGATGGACTGACCATCAAAGTGGGAAGATTATTTGTATTTGGTGGAGTTTTCCTACAATAAGGATATAATTATTCTCTGAAGATGATTCCAGTTGAAGCTTTGTATGGAAGAAGATATGATACTTCAATCAATTGGGACGTTTCACTAGATAGAGTAGTAATTGGGCCAAAATTGCGTGAAGAAATGGAAGAGTAGATGGTTAAGATTGAGTAGAATTCGAAAACAACACAAGATAGGCAGAATAGTTATGCAGACAAGGGCATGATATCTAGAGAGTTTAGGTTTGGGGAGCATATATATTTGAAAGCTAGTCTAAAGAAGAGATCCCTGAAGCTAGGGATTTGTCCTAATCTAGTGACAATATATTGTGGGTCGCTTGAGATTTTATTTAGGATAGCGCATGTTTCATATGAGGTTGCATTACTTGCTTGCATAAAAGTGCATAATGTGTTTCATGTGTCATTGTTGAAAAATTCTATACCTAATACTATCCATATTATTAATTGGGATTTGATTCATGTGGAACCGGAAAGAGATATCCTAGTGCAACTAGTACCCATCCTAGTTAGGAAAGTAACATTGCTTAAGAATAGAGAAATTGAGTAGGTAAAGGTCCAATGGACTGACTACAACTTTGAAGAAGCAATGTGGGAGCTACAAGATGCTACGCTGGAGGCACACCGAAAACTATTTTGAAAATTTTGATGTAACCTTTTGTAAATGTACATAGTATTGATGTGCACTAAAGACAATGCATAAATTAAGGGGGATGGGAATGTAACACCCTATTTTTTAATCTATAATGTAATTATGCGAAGGTTAGAATCCAAACACAAATGTTCTAGGATGACCACTGATGTTGTAAATATGTATGTTTTCTTATTAATATAAAATCCATAACAACTACAGATGAAGAAGAACAAAGAAGAAATGGGGGGCTATGATTCTACAAGAGGGGGAAGGGAAAGGGGGGATAAGGTGGAGTTTACCCTAGTTAACTATTTATCTAAATCATTATCCTTGTTTAAAACTTTGGAGAGTGATTTTATCCTAAGGTCCCAAAAGTTATGTTTTTGACATTGGGTTAATTAACCTTTATTTATTAATTATCCTAAGTTAGGATTGGAGGGATAAAGTGAGATCCTCATGAGTGCCACGTGGCTAGTTATCAACATGCATACAAAAGGTTGGAAATTTAGTTGGGAGGAGGATTCTAGCCATAATTTCCACCTTCAAGGATGATGGTACTTGAGGGAGGAAAACTAGAGCTACCACACTTTCTCATGCTAGTTACCCTAGGGAAACTGGTGCGAATGGGATTAGTGCCTTGTGAGAGGATTTTGAGATGCAGTCGAGTTACCTGGAGTCCAAGCATAGAGACCTCTTGGTTGAATTATGTTAGAGCATTGGAAAGAAATGGGGACATCCCGAGGGACTATGATGTAGAGAAGGGGTCCCATTCCTTGTATTATGCAGGATGATTGGGGATGAGTGTTAGAGGATTGGGACAGATGTGGAGGGGGTTTCAACACTAGAATATTGTGTGAGTGTGGTTGAGTAGAAGAATTCGGGAGCTTCACCCTTATGAACTTATAGCCCCAAATCGTAGGTGGTCTTTGCCATAGAAAGAGCTATTTCAATATAGTGCATATGGCTAGGAGGAATGTCCTTCATTTACAACTAGTTGGAGGACCTTCAAAAATAAGTTCCTCAATTATGAATGAATGAACAATATGGCTATTACTTCTATTATGTGTTTGTTTAAATTTGTATTTATGAAAATATATGTCTGCATGAATTTACTAAGCATAGATTGGATGTATTTATGGTATGAATTATTGCATAAATTAGAATGGGAATTTTAGAAAATTTTATGCTATATATATATGTATACTTCCATTGTTAAAATTAATGGCACAACAAGTCAATGGAAAAATCCGATATTGGTATCAAGGAAAGATTTTTTCATGTAGAATTGAGTACCTTTTGGTCTCCATATTGGAAATATGTTTTCGGGTACATGACACAAGAAAGACAATCATGTAATTGTTTCACTTTTAATTTAATTCAATTTATGTTTCTCCATTAGTAGTGCCTGCTTATATCAATATTATATTAATTAATTAAAAGTTAGCTTTCTCAAAAGTTAGCTTTCTCACATTTATTTTTTATAGGGAATAGAGAACCCAAGGATTTGTACATGGAACATCCATGGTTTATCTGTGGATAACATAGATGCTTTATAGTCTTTTTTGAATAATCTTGATGTTTTCCTCGTTCTAGAAACTAGTGAGTGTGAAGCTATGGAAATACCTAGCATACTTGATTTTTATAAATACTTTTTCTAGAATCCCAATTATAATATAACATGAAGATCATTTGGAGGGGTTGCTTGTTATAAAAGTAAATGTTATGAAGGTAACATATCAATAATCTAGATTGATAAGAATAAATAATATCTATAGATTGAAGTGAATAGAAGAAGATAAAATTATTTATATCTATGTGCTATGTTGTTCCTTTTCTGTCTTATTCCAATCCTAGTATCGAGATAAAGGCAAATATGGATTCTTGATTCCAAGAGGAGAAGTTATAACAAATCCAAGTAGAGGGGGGAATTTTTTCCCTACCCTAATTTTATTTGAGTCTAGTAAACATCTTATCTCTATGAGGTTGCTTCATCCTCATGTACTAGGATGCTTCAACCTCAAGGGATATCAATTCACCTATTGAGGAAGTTCCCATCATTTGGGCGATGATACCCTTGAGATATTGAACATTGTAGTTGGACCATCATTGGTGGTGACTTTCGAGGTGATTGGGTTAAAATTTTGAGCACATAATTGAACAAATTCAAGAAAATGAAAGACATCAAGAACTGAGTTTTGAGCTAGCCCAAATGGTCAGAATTTGCTGGTGGATATTGGAGAGAATAAATTTCCTATGGAAACACCTATGAGTTGATGGGATGAACCTTTTGTATTTTTTGGGGCGGAGGCCCATAAATCCACAAAGGAAGGGTCTTTTGGGGATGCGAAATAAGTAGAACTGTACCTGACAGATGTGGCTCAAGATGATGAAATTTTAGAAGCATTGTTTTTCTTCTTAGTCATGATGAATGTTTTATATGGAGCACTATTGATAATTATATGAATATAAGTTGGGAGGAATTTACTTTGATGAGAGGGAAGCTTTTGAGAGAAACTACGATTGACATGATAAACAATTTGCATAGATTTTCATAGGTGAGCAAGAACTTTAGAAAGAGTTACCTGATCAACTTATGAGGACATCCAAACAAGTTCTGGTGGATGATGGTCGTCGGTAATTTATGCTTCCATAGATTTGCAGATCTCTTTATCAAATTTAAATGGGAAATGGAAACGACTACTGGTATCAGTATTTTTCTTGAGAGCAATGTTTCAAAGTGCCTTGAACATCCAAGAAAAATCTAATTTAGGCACTATACTTGGGACTAAATGCCTCTTTAATTGACGGTTAAGGAGGTGCTGACATCTGCTCTATACTGGGGTATGAAGATACATCCCATAAATAGCATATCATTGCTTTTAATTAGCGAGGTCCTGTCATCGGGGTCAATATTGGTTGAAAAAGTACAAGAATCAAAGAATTTTAGTGGTATCTTCAGCAATATTTGAGCTATTCCAGTGAATCTTCAATGCTTCTATTGTTGATAAAATGGGAAAATCATCGTGACCATTCGTTGAGGTGGATTTTTTGAATTTATTATGTGGCTCCTAATAGTGCAAATGACTCATATCAGCTGCAGCCGCTGGGCCTAGTCTATCAAAGGAATTTGTGCATGGGTCCCCTTTTTGTTCCATCGTCCAACTCATTCACCACAAACGACCCAGATGTCTCATTAGAAGGTGCTCGAACTAATCATATATCCATTTGCACATGGGTCCCTACCTGTTTTATCGTGCACTTTCACCGACGCGAATGGCCCATGTCTTCTATTGGGAGCTGAATGATCTAATCTCCCCCATTCACACATAGGTCCCCCGTCTATCATACTATGCAACTTTTTCGTTGTGAATCGCCCAGATCTTATATCAAGATATGAATGACTAGTGAACCTCCAATGCTCTAGCGAATCTTTGAAGAATGATTTTGGCAGTGGAGAGATTCCCCCTAGTGCGAATGGCCCGTATCTATTGTTGCTAAAACATAGAAATGTAGAAATGACTGTGATTGTTTGTGGGGGTAACCTTTTGAATTTATCATGAGGCTCTTGCTAGCATGAATGACTCACATCTACTGCAGCTGTGGGGCTTGATCAATCTCGAGTGTTCATGCATGGGTCCCATTTTTGTTCCATCTTGCAACTCAATTTCTGTGAATTCCCTAGATATCTTTTCCAAAGATGCTTGATTTAATCGTGGCCATCCATGCATTATTCCCCATATATCCTACTATGCACTTTCACTGCCGCAAATGGCCTAGATCTCATGCTAAGAGTTTCTTGGTCTAATATTAGACATTCGTACATCGGTGCCCCACTCATCTTGCCAGGTATCTTTATTTCCGTGAACGACTTAGCTTTTATATTAGGAGATGTGTGACTTGATCTCAATCATTCGTGAAGGGGGTAACTCCTTAGGAATCATGAAAGTAGACCCAGAACACTCTAGGGTAAGACGTATCACCTCTTCAAGATGGAAGAGTATCATAGCACTTTGTGTAGAAATTTAAGAAGAATTGCCTATATATCAGAATATTAAGAGGTTGGGCCTACATAAGGTAGTAGCAAGGTCCGAGGTTTTTCCATGTGTCGAAGTAATAGGATAGTCACTTCCCTACATGAATTCCAAAAGTAGGATTATCAATAATGCTACTAGTGAGGTCATTGCTTCCTTCCATCCATCCACCATGCATTAGTACTACATGTTCCCAAAAACTGAGATTAGTTTGGAAACCAAGTGGGTCAAAGCACTAAAAAATTGAATACATAACATTTCTAAAGGCATGCATAGGGTCAAAGTAGATGCACTTCATGCTTTGAACATTTCATCGACATGGGATGGAGGTGGAACCCTGCAAAACCACCTGTGCATGTCTATTTGCAGGCCTTATGGGACATGAATATACCAACCAATACAAATATATTTGCAAGGAGTTCATCATGCCATTGTATACCATCATATGTAAGGAGTTGGCTAAATACATGACTGATGAGACCCTTCAAAAGGAGTCCAAGATAATGAATAAAGATGAAGGATCAGTTGAAGACACTACTAGCATAGGAAAAGGACAAAAGGGAAATTTGTAGTAGAAGACTAGAATATGCAAAAGAAATGCATGATAGCGGGGCATAGGGCATGGACATGGAGATAAGTACCACAAGAGAAGATGTTCGAATTACTGAAAGAAATTTATCATTGAGGTAATTGGAGATAGGATTATACATTCCCTCCCAAAAATATGATATTGCCAAATTAATCTCTTTTGTTTTGACAAGCAAAGGAGGCAGATTTTGCAAAAGATGCATAAAATCTAAAATTGTCCGCACAACCATAAATAGAAATCACCGTCAAGAATATAGTAATTAAAGGATTCTACAATCATAAAATCAGTAAATGTAGCCTCTTTTATGGTTAATGAAATTAATATACAACAATTGAGCGATGGTTTATGAAAAATATCTACAAGATGACAAAACAATATTGAGTGCCCATATATAGAACTTGGAAGATGAGGAAATACCAATGATAACCTAAGTGGAGAGATTATAGAATGAAATGGATGCATTAGGAGAAGAAGCATAAGGAACTAAAGAAGAAAAGTGTAGTCTAGTAGGATTCCAAGTAGAATACTTCCACATGAAAGAACAAGTCACTAAGCGACTTCATAAAGTACAAAACATTTTAGTAAGATTCAAAGCTATAATAAAAGGTGCCCAAAAGCATGACCACAACATCGACATAATTAAAGGGAATCTAGATTGCATAGTAACATGGTAGTAGTAAGTTATTGAAACATCCTTAATTATGCAACTGTTGCCAATTGTAGGAAGTTTGGCTCAACTCTATAGAAAGAGGATGCTACATCATTGGAAAAATGTGAAAAGGTACACATAGGGGTCACTAAAAGTAATTAAGAAATTCCAACTCACAACCCCAAACACCTTCAATGATCCAAAGACAAATGAGCAGAGGATAGTTGAACTAAGAAATATCAAAGAATACAAGGATGTAGTCATAAGAGGAATCTCACAGGTCATATCCCAGATGTTAGGAAGCCAAGTTGGGATCCCAACACGTGAATTAAATCTAGGGAAATTATGCAATACATATGCTTCTAAGGGTCTGCTTACATTGGATGGGGGATAACTCTATAGTAAGAAGTCAACGAAGTCGACATATCACTTGAAGACAAATTTCACTAAGTAACAAAAGTCACTAAAGTACAAACTAGTGGAATACAAAAGGTCATCCAAGGGTGGATTAAATTATATTTTGTAAAAAAAGTATTCAAAGAATCCCAAAAGGCTCAAGGGAATATGGAAAGCCAAAGATCACCTAGCCTTGGCCTATATATTATAATCTTATTTTAGGAGGAATGGGATTTTTTCTCTTGAATTTTTTTAATGTATTATTGCTGAACTGTGAATGAGGAGAAGCCTTGGATTAACTTTTGCGTAGGAATAATTATGTTATGTGGACTAATGTCTTGAACTGTTTCATGCTCGTTCACACATGGATATGGAGTAATATTGTTTCAAATTTCTTAATGGATTCCTATAACTCTCAGTTTCTTATTTCATATGTTTTTCATGTTCTTTTGCTTCCTGTGGGTTGTGAAATCAAAATGACATAATGTTATATACCTAGGGGAGAATAATATGGGGTACCTAGGGGGAATAAATGATGTAATGGTTACCCAAAAGGGAATAAATTATGTAATGCGTACACAATGGGGATAATTATTGTAATGTGGCCACTAATAATGGAATATGGTCCACTTGTTAGTTGGGGGTTAGATAGAAGAAACATATACCAATAAGGCATAGAACCCTAAATATACTGATCATAAAGTATAAATAGACATGAGTATCATCGTATTAGTCATGTTGGAGATTATTATTGTACAAGCATGGATTGTGGAGTGATTCCTTCCTTAAGGAGTATTTGATGGAGTTACCCTACCTTAAGGGTTTCTCTATATCTTGGTGTTACTCTTATGGTGAATTTCTTTTGGTTATTTATGAAATTTAAGTGTTTTATATCTTTGTTGTGATTCAATTTCTGGGTTAAGGATCACTACAAGTGGTATCAAAGCTCTTTCATTGGCTTAAAGTGAGGAATTTGTTTTTCTTCTTTTTGGAAAAAATATTTAGAGCAAATTTGGGCAGTGACTTTTAGATAAATTTCTGAATATTTTTGTGCAGATTTAGAAGAAACAAATTGCAGATCTGAATTCCTCTCGCAAAAATACACAATTTCAAAATAAAATCATCTCATTTGGAGTCCAGAAAGTGTAGATATCATTGATTTAAAATACATTATTTTACAGAATTCCGGTGATAGTCGCGAATATTGCAGAGTGAATATCTCCTAACAAAGTGCCCAGATTTATGTTCCTCTTGCATTGGTAGATGCAGAGTGGTTGTTCCAATTCCAAAAATAGGTTATAGTAAAATTTTTGAGCAAGAGTGATTAAGTTATGGTCATTTTAATTTTTTTGTCTTAAAACCCTAGATGCAACAATAAGTAAGTAAATTTTTTCAAACCTTAGTTCTACTTTTCAGGATATGGAAAACATGACGTATTTCATAAGAAAAGATGATGGTTTTAGCATTGAAGAATTCTTAAAAGACTGCAAGTCAAGATGGAAAATCTCATGGAGCATTTGTATAGATTCTTAGTTCAAAGATGATGCTAAGGTATGGTGGTAATAACTTGACTATGGTAAGAGGAAAGCACTCTTTGATGAAGACCTTGAACAAGTCCTTTTAGACAAGTGGTCCCATGCCAAGAACAAAGATCAAGTGGGACATAATGATCTATTTTCTATATTCAAATTTCATGAATGTATTCAAAAAGGAGAATATTATTGTTTCTATTAACCCTTGTTGCAAGTATAATTTCATCCATGTTAATTTGGCAAAAAAATTGCAAGTTCCTACTCAACATATTCAAAGTACACAAGTTGATGGTGAAACTTTTCAATTTTTTAAAGATTTAAAGATTACTTTGGATAAATATGTGTTGCATTTAGATTTTTATGCTTTAGATATGGATGATGTGATGTTATTTTGGGATCTCCTTGGATGAAATCAGTGGGTACAATTAATATTAATGCAAAAAATAAGTTTTTAAAGCTTTGGTATAAGAAAAGAAAATTACATTGTAGGATATGTCTCTTACAAAACAAAAAGAGACCCAGAAAGCATAGGATGAAGTCTCTATGGGGGAACTAGTTGCATTAGTGAATGACACATCAGATGAAGAATATGTGGTGGAATTAGAAGAAGATATTATTGAATCCCATGAATAAAATTCCCAAGAAGGGAATCTGCACGAAGAAGAATCTAAGGAGCTACATGATTTCAAGGAATCACATGTTATGGAGACAGAGAAAGAGGTTCCCATTGTTCAGGTCGCGGCATATCGCCACCCACACCACTCTGACAAGAAACAATCATCAAGGACAAGTTGGGAGCACCAAAAAACCTACTATGGACCATGATGGAACCAACGAAGAAAGAAATATGGAGATTCGTGGAGTAATATGAGCGATACAGGAAGATACCAAATAAGTGCAACAACATCTTGGAACCACAAGAACAAGAGTCAAGATCAAGGAAGCTAGGAAGCAGTTAGATCACATATTCACATTCCACTCGGATGGATGGATGCTCATGCTTGGTATCAATGGACTAATTTTCTTAGTCGATCTTATTATATGTCTTCCTCTCATGTTTCGAGGATGAAACATTCTTAAGGGGGATGCAATGTTATATACCTAGGGTATAATAATATGGGGTACCTTGGGAGGTACCTATGGGGAATAAATGATGTAATGGGTACCCAAAAATGAATAAAATATGTAATGTGTACCCAATGGGGATAATTAATGCATTTGGCTATTAATAATGGAATATGGTCCATTTGTTGGTTGGGGGTTAGTTAGAAGAAATCATATAATAATAAGGCATATACCCCTAAGTATACTCACGATAAAGTATAAATAAACATATGAGTATCATTGTATTAGTGATGTTGGAGATTATTATTGTATAAGCATGGATTATGGAGTAATTCCTTCCATAAGGAGTATTTGATGGCGTTACCCTACCTTAGGGGTTTATCTATATCTTAGTTTTATTCTTATGGTGGATGTCTTTTGGTTATTTGTGAAGTTTAAATGTTCTATATATTTGTTGTGATTCAATTTTTGGGTTAAGGATCACTACACGTGGTATATGGTCCACTTGGTGGTTGGGGGTTAGTTAGAAGAAATAATATAATAATAAGGCAGAGACCCCTAAGTATACTCATGAGAAAGTATAAATAGACATGAGTATCATTGTATTAGTCATGTTGGAGATTATTATTGTACAAGCATGGCCCGTTGAGTGATTCCTTCCTTAAGGAGTATTTGATGGTGCTACCTTACCTCAAGGATTTCTCTATATCTTGGTATTATTCTTATGGTGAATGTATATTGGTTATCTATAAATTTTAAGTGTTCTATATCTTTGTTGTGATTCAATTTCTAGGTGAAGGATCACTACAAGTGGTATCAGAGCACTTCCCTTGCAATAAAGTGAGGATTGTTTTTTTTAAATTGAGTATTTTTGCTAGAGGAATTCATATATGCAATCTGTTTTTTCTGAATCTGAAAAAAAAAAAAAAAAAAAAAAAAAAAAAAAAAAAAAAAAAAAAAAAAAAAAAAAAAAAAAAATTGATTGAAAAGTCGCCACCCAATTTTGCCTTAAATTTTTTTCCCAAAAAGAAGGAAAAAAAATTCTCCACTTTTTTTTCTTTTTGGAAAAAATAAAAATAAAGATTCTCCACTTTGTGCCAAGGAAAGAGCTCTGATACCACTTGATCCTTAACCCATAAATTGAATCACAACAAATATATAGAACACTTAAACCTCATAAATAACCAAAATACATTCACCATAAGAATTGCACCAAGATATAGATAAACCCTTAAGGTAGGGTAACACCATCAAATACTCCTTAAGAAAATAATCACTCCATAAGCCATGCTTGTACAATAATAATCTCCAACATCACTAATACAATGATATTCATGTATATTTATATTTTCTCATGAGTATACATAGGGGGCTATGCCTTATTATTATATTACTTCTTCTAACTAACCCCCAACCACCAAGTGGACCATCTTATATTATTAATGGCCACATTACAATAATTATCCTCATTGGGTACACATTACATAGTTTATTCCCTTTTGGATACCCATTACATCATTTATTCCCCTCCAAATATCTGATGCTCGTTAGATATAAGAGTCAAATCAATATATGTACATTTTTACAATCTCGAATGTTAAAATATACTTTACTTTAACAAAACCCATTTCTTAATCCCTTAAGCATAGCTTCTTCCTATGAGCATGTAAATATAAGTGAGAACGTAGTGTCCAACTTGTTAGATATAAGAGTCAAATCAATATAGGTACATTTTTACAATCTCGAATGTTAAAAGATACTTTACTTTTTATTTTATTTTAATGATTTTACTATTATTATTAAAAAGTATAGATTATATATTTTATTTACGAGTTTATAATTTTAAATTTTACTTATTAGTTAAAAAGAATATGACAGGACATAAATCCATAAAAGTATGACTTAATTTAAAAAAAAAAATTATTATAAGAATGCCATATAACATTTTTAATATGTTATTTAATTTTATATTTAACCTCTAACTTATTTACTTTTTCAAATTTTATAATATGTTATTCACTTGATATTTAACCTCTAACTTATTTACTTTTTCAAATTTTATAATATGTTATTCACTTTATATTTAACCTCTAACTTATTTGAAATCCGATTTTTTTTAAATGTATTTAAAATTTTTTTAGAATAAACATTTTTAAATAAAATTTTAAAACATAAAAAATTATATAAATAATAATAATTTGATTTAAAATTAAATAATATGTATAGTTAATATATAGTACTAGTATAACTACTTATTTTGATGTTGTGTGTCACTATGCTTGTTATCTATATATCACCTAAGAGTTATTCATGCATAAGCTATCAATTATACATGTATCAACTATCAATTGGTTTTTATTTTTTGTTCTTTTATAATTTGGAACGATTGCCATAAAATAAATACAGTATACTTGTTTGTGTAATCTATGAAAAACATAAATGTTAGTCCACCCCAAATTCTAAGACATAAACACATATCTATATAATTATTATATATATAAATATTTGTCAGAAAAACTAATTGATGATTTATAGAAATAATATATTGATATGAACTTAAAAAATTTATTGTAAAATTAATCTATAGAAAAATCTCAAAAGAATATACCTAATACTAATAATATATTATGTATTGATAAATTAACATATCCCAAAAATGAGGAAGTAAACACTAAATAGAATTGAAGTTGGTTATACATATTTTTGAAAGTTAAGTTGTATAAAGTATATTTTTAGAAAATAATGCTATTGGAGTTGTCTAAAAATACGACGATTTGGCCCAGATGGGGCTTTTCACCTGAATCCGACGTTTTTTATTTTGCAAAATTTGAATTTAACTGTGTTTTAATGGCGGTTTGATGGTATAAATGGATTCAACACCATCAAAAACCCCCGGGGCACCCAAAATTTCAAATTCGAGAATTGTAACTAGGATTTAAAAAAATTTATGTCCGATTTTTTCAAAATTGTGCCGGAAAAATAAAAATTTTCCGTTTGAAATCGTAGAACTTTTAGACTACTTGAATGTTATTATGTCCCTGCAGGGGACTATATAGCGATCACGCTTTGCCATTTGTTCATCTATATATATACAATTTTTTAAGTTTTGCATAGCTAAAATTTGTAAAATCATTTTTTATTAAATATAATTTAAAAAAAATTCTATTTATGTGACATTTTATTAGCTATAGATGATGACGTTGTCCTAGGGAATTGTCGCCCATAACTCAACGGCGTGCTTATGTCATGCTGGAACATACATGCACGATGTAGCAGGTTGTTGTAATTGTTTTAAACTTTATTGGATTTGACATTTTTTATGATTGCATTTGTGCTAGCCTACCAGCAAGAGGTGGTGCATTGAAAATATGTGGACAATTGTAATCCTTAACACTGCATATATTAATGGCTTCAAACCTCATGAAGCTTGTGATTTCGAACCTCATGAAGCTTGTGTTGAAATCCTTCAGTCACGTGTCGACATTGATGAACAAATCGATAATGGACATGCTGCCTTTAATATATAGATGCAACCATACATGAGTGGTTAGCATATGCATTTAATGGCAGCATAACTATTGAATATTTACAGTAAATATCACCATAACCATCATGAGGAGGTAGAGTCATCCAGGGCCTTTCACCTGACCCTTCTTTCCTCATCCTTTTTGGGTAAAGACAGAAGGAGTTACAACACAAAAGACAGGCTATCCATGTGGACTAATTTATGAGGCGCAGTATACCAACTACAATAATTTTCAATGTGGGAATGCTTTTAAATTCATGTATGCATCCAGGGAATCAATACTGCTTCCCTATCCATGAAGTGTATAAATTTCAAAAACACATTTGCATTCCGATCCAAGCGAATAAGGGGGCCTGGGGCTGGAGATTCAAGAACTGAGATGGCCTCGAACAACGGAGTTTCAAGGATTGTGGATTTATTCTATCTTATCTTGTTGTACCGAGAGGAGCAAGGTTGTCTACAACCCAATATGGGGGAGATGTTTTCACATACATAACATACCACTAATTACCAAAAATAAAAAGTAAAATTAAAAAAAATTATGTTGGCTCATAAAATAAAAAATTATGAAAAGTAATTTAAAACATCCATGTCGGCCTATAAAATAAAAAATTAAAACTTAAACCCAAAACTATCAAGCAAGAGAGGGATCAAATTTCTTAGGTTTAAAATTTTAAAAATAAAAATAAAAATTTACACCTCAAAAAATTGGATCCCTCTCGGTGCTTGATAGATCCGAGTTTAAGATGGATCTATGCTGGTGATATGCATATGCAATTATCTAAAAGGCATGTTGCAACATAATCATTGGCACAGATCTATATATATTATATGTTTGGAAGCTTTTTGCACTACATGATATAGATCCATGGCTTTGTGAAGAGTGCAGGTGATGCAGCAAGCAAGTATGAATTTATGAAGGAATCCATTGATGTTGGTCCCAAGGAATTCTATGATTATATC
The DNA here is from genome assembly GCA_027924585.1 of Larix kaempferi. Classification (NCBI taxonomy): domain Eukaryota; kingdom Viridiplantae; phylum Streptophyta; class Pinopsida; order Pinales; family Pinaceae; genus Larix; species Larix kaempferi. Next base: position 12,931,824 of record BSBM01000878.1, on the reverse strand, counting down.
ATGGTGGGAGGAAGGACAGCGGGGTGCCTCTTGGCGGCAATGCTCTTGCAAAACTTCAGTGTGTTGCTTCGTGAACGAAGGGGATCACCATATATCAACACAAATATCAGGAGGGTAGAGAATTTTCACATCAATTTGGTAGACATTTCTCCTTCTTCACCCTCTCAGGTGTTTGTTTCCGAGGATGGTGTTGTGAGTTCGTGAGGCAGAGTTCCTGAGGTGGGAGTTCTATCGACGTGGGTTTTTACAGTCGTTCCAACCCTCGGGATGTGAGAAGGAATGGATGGGATGGAGAGCTTGTGAATTATATTTTCCCTCAGTTGAGAAAATGGTTTCCCATAGACTTGAGATCAAGCCTTGGAAAATTGCATTCAAGGAAGCACTTCTTGAAGTGGGCGTTTCACCTTACAATGGATTCACCTATGACCATATCTATGGAACCAAGGAGGGAGGGACTATTTTCGATAAACACAGATATAGGCATACTGTGGATGACCTCGTGGTCTATGCCAATCCCAGAAGCTAACTGTGTTGTTGCATGCAACTGTGGAGCGCTTGCTCTTATCCAAAGGTATGTTCAATTGCTATTTTTTTTTAGGATCTATGGATTTATAACCTCCTCTAACCATTAAAAAGTTGGGCAAATGAATGAATTATTTCTGCTATAAACGGTATTTTACCAAATGATGTCTTTCCTGTATGGGGATTTGTTATTATTCAAAGGAAGATTGCTTCGCATTTCCCTTCATTGTTAGCCCATTGTGTTCTATTCCCGGAGAATCTAGGAAGTGGCATGAGGGGTAGCAATTGCTTGGATCACGCATTTGAAGTGGTAGTTGAATTTGTAAATGCTTTAAGTAATGAAGGTTGGTGAATTGAAGAGGTTGTTTCCAGGAACAAATTCTGAACAAAGTTGATTGATATAGATATTCCCCTATCAATAGGATTCAAGGACAACTATCAACTTATTCATTTGGTTTGTCGTTTCACTTATGTAGGTGCATGTGAGTTGGTAATATTGTATGTGCTTGCTGTGTGAATAATATGGGATGAATTTATGTCGATGGGGTTGGGTTGGTGTGTTGCATAAATTGAGGAATCAATAACCTAAAATACCAGTGCAGACACATAGTACTAGTAAAGAGATGTTATACAATTATCTGTTACAATTTTTCTGTAGCTTCATGGTCATTATTTCATTTCACCAATTTAAATGTTATTCTCACTGTACTAATGTCACTATTTTTAATCATTGAAAATAGTCATTAGTTGAATCAGTATTTCATTTCACTGAATGTACTTGTTATACAATAACTAGACAATGTCGAAAATGCACTACTTGTATATGCTTGTTATCTAGTGCTAAATTAAGAAAATGGCCACGCCACAAATAAACGTCCCACTGCCTTCACTCCCTAGCATTCCGAGCATATATATATGTATATATAACTTAATCTTCATGAAGAAATTTAGGTCATATTTTGTACACAAAACGTAAAAAATAACATCTTGCCCTAGGCATCCATAGGCATGCATAACGAGACTCGATAGGCATCCATTTATCTAGCCCTTGTATGTGTTCCTCTTTAGATCTTGGGTTGTGTAACGAGACTCGAGTCAAGTCTTGAGTATTTATCTTATTGGGCATGAGCTACAAGATCACCTAGGTTTACTGTTTTATGTCACAATTTGCTTTCTGCCCTCTTTTTACAAAGCTAACATCACAATCTCCTAAGAAAGGTAACCATAACACACTCACTGTAAAAAAAAACAGAAATTGGTATGTATGGTATCTCTCTCACCTGTATTTTTAGTTTGTTGCATAGTATTAGTCTTGATCACCTAAGTTTACTGTATAACTGTCACAATATGAGTGCTACCCTCTTTTTTTTTAATTCTCTAATTTCCACTTAAACTCAAACCATATAAAATTTCCACTTAAACTCAAACCATATATAATTTCCACATAAACTCAAACCCATAAACAAACGAACATGCACAAACCAGCCAAACAACACAGATAAGTACCATATATAATTTGCACTTAAACTCAAATCCATAATTAATATTGATTAAAATTCAATCAATCAATTGTATCAAATGCTTAAATTGCCACTTAAACTGAAATCCATAAACATATGAACATGCTTAAACTGTGACAAATTAAATGCTTAAATCCACTTAAAATGCTGCGATGGGTTATGGGGTTATGCTTGAATCCACTTAAAATGCTTAAACTGTGTGAAAATTTCTGCATTAGTACAATACATACGATTGCAAAGCAATCAAGGCAACATTGACAAACATTCACACAAAATGAGGGGCCTATCCAAATTTCCTGTTTTTCATCAAACACCATGACAATGTAGCCACATTTACTTATTTTGCAGCTTCAAACCATAATATAAACCACCACGTTTACTTATTTTGCAGCTTCATAACCCCAGCAACAAGATGCATTTAAAAAATGGATTGAGGCATAACCCCATAACCCATCGCAACATTTACTGGCCAATATCAAATGTAAGCTATATTAAAAATAGGGTAACTCCTACAAAACTCTCAACCAACAAACCCTAATAGAAAAGTATTTTAACAACTGTATATTTTAACAGGTGGAAGCATCACGGAGCAGACAATTCCATAACATTTTAATTAGCCAAAGTTCCAAATTACAATCAAGCAGAACCAGAACCATGACAGTATGCAAAAACCACACAGGGTTTGAAATATCCAAGACACACCCATATCCATTGATGGCCCTCAAAAACATTTACACCAACGCTGGCAGGCATACACACTGTAGGGGCTGCGCCACCATTGAAATTGATTAACAAAGTTCAACACACAATATTTTCGGGGCTACGCCACCATTAAAAACAAGCCACCATCATAACCATCAAGCCACCATTAAAAACCATTAACCAGACAGTAAAAGCCACCATTAAAAAATCCACCATATTTCGTAATAAGCCACCATTAAAAACCATTAAACAGATAGTAAAATCACAACAAAACCCACCATATTTCATTGCAGGCAGACAAACCTGTGCCCGAAACAACCACCATAAACCTAAAAAACGGGGCAGGAAGACAAACTCGTGCCAAACCGAAATTACAACATAGCTAGACAATCACAAGCCGCAGCAGAATAACGAATAATGACAAAGGCATAACAAAATCATCCGTGAGGAGATGGAGAGTGTTGAAAAACACTGTGTAATTGCTGGTAGGTTAAAAGCCTACCGGTTGCATGATGGCCGTTGTGGAGGCCCGTCGAACCCGCCGACATCAACCACCTTGAACGCACCTTGAATGCACCTCGAACCCACAGTTGCCAACCTCCGCAGAACGAATCCACAGTCGCCAACCTCCGCAGAACGAACCCACAGTCGCCAAGCACATCCGAATGAACCCACAGTTGCCAAACGCAGAGCCAAAACTAGCATCCCACCGAACAAAAATGAAAACGCACCAAACCAAAAGACAAATATCACTGCCCAAGACGTAGAGAAAGCCACACCACAACTGGCATCCCACCGAACAAAGCAAGCAACGCGGCGTGAGCAGGTAAGGGTTCATATAAACTTCGTCGTCGAAACACAGTGTACCACCAAGCAGAAACTGTAGAGCCACCATTGACAACAGCCTGCGTGGGCAATGGAACCCTGACGGACGAGTACCGGGGTGGCGGAATGCCCACGCACCGGCCGGGCCCAAGCAAGAATGCACAGGGTGCCAGACAAGCCCCGACAAAAGGTGGAAATGAAAACCCTAGACGACCCTAAAACCCTAAAAAGCGAATGTACCATGTGGGGGACACACATCGCGATCGATTGGGCACTTGTCGTACAGGTGACAGGGTTGGCCAGGTGACCTCCGACATGGCGGAGTGGACCCTGCACCACAAATGGTATCCCTCCCCCATATCATAGAAACAATTTCAATATGCATACATTTTTAAAATATCTAATAATTATATTGTTATTTTATTGATAACTAAATAATGAGTTTCTATACATTAATATGATGAATACACATACTATTGTATCTACATTATTTCTATGGGAACTATATGATAAACATGCTCTTGTATCTACATTGTTTGAATGGAAATTACATATGAATAAGTACAATTTTAATATGGAATTTCGATATGAAAGAAAATATTGGATGTCTCTTCATGGGAATTATATATGATTAAGTACATTGTATTTATTACATCACACTATAAGAGTTAGAGCATTGTTGTGTGAGAGCATTGGATTATATCATAGTTTTATTTTCTATTTTGTTTTTAAGTATATAAATCACATATATGGATTTTTTTTCAAATCATGTACGCATAATAAATTAAATTATTGTAAATTTTGTTAACAATTTAGGTTCATTGTTAGTTTAGGAAGTCTCTTGTCATTTAGTTTAGATTTTTAACGTAACTTTTAGATAATTAAATATCAACTTGTTCTTTAATTAATAGAACATTTTCATAATATCTATTCTTTTGAACATTTAAATATAAGGGTTTTGGAAACATGATTATATATCTTCTCTTAAATACAACTTGTAACAACTAAAAAATATTGTTCAAATTTTAATTTGAAACATTTTATGTTTCTCCATTACTAGTCATTGCTTAAATAGAGCTTTCTCACATTTATTAATTTAACACTTTTTATGTTTCTTCATTTACATAGACTATTCTCACATTTGATTTGGAAGTTATCTTTCCCACATTTTTTTTTATAGGGATAAGGCATTTTTTATTTGTGGATAAGCTAGATTGTTAGTAGTCCTTTTTTAATAATTTTGATGTATTCCTTGTTCTAAGAACTAGGGAGGTAGGAAAATACTTGGCATACCTGAATTATATAAACAATGTTTTTAGAATCCAAGGATAATGCCAAAAGAAGCTCTAAACAATTTCTACGGCTTGAAGTGAATAGAGGAAGAGAAAGGATTTTCATAGTTGTGTGTTATTTTACTCCTCTCCATGTTTAATTAAATGGTCAAACAAACCCTTATATGTACCTAACAAAGGATAATTTAGAATTTTTTACAACTAAAAGAGGTGATTTTAGTTGGAGATTGAATGTTAGGACATGATGCATGCAAAAAAAAAATGTTTATAGAGGCTAGAGATCCAATGTGGACAAAGGAACTTGATAGGTAAGAATTAAGAGGGAAGGATTGGTTGAAGATTTCAGTGAATACATGAGACATTCCATTGTTAAGTAAACACTTGTTAAAAAATTATGCATTTGTTTTCAAAATTTCCATTTGTAATGGTACATCACATTTTATTAGGACATACACTTGATAAATCAAACAATGAGCTAGTGTAATGGACTATTTATAATACAAGAGAAAACTATTAGAATCCTCTCATATTCTTATTTTCTTTGCTCTTAGCATAGTGGCTAATGTTGAAAGAAAAAAGACAAGAATTTAAAGTCCTATATAGAGCCAATTGTGAAAACATAGATGGATTTTCCTACTAGGTAGAAAAAGCAATCAAGAAAGTGAATAGTCTATTCATTTCAAAGAAATCAACATGATTTTAAGAAAAAAATTGGTACACATGCAAGATGAATGCTTTCAAGATAGAAAGAGAAAACGTAATGACATGCCTTGTATTGGTTGGTGTAATGAAGTATTCAAGTCAACATGAAAATTGTTATTTATTGTTATTCTAGGAGAGGGGACAAATTGGATGAATGAATACAAAAGATATTTCAAAAAAGGAAGAATGACTTGAGCTAATTAACACCTCTGCATGCCATCCAAAAATATTATTGAAACAATTACATTCACAAGTCACTCAATTGAGGAAAACAAAGGAAGCAAAACTGAATGCATATGTATGCGAACTTTATGAGGAAGACATTAAGTGAAAGGATTCCAACATAGATTTGTTATGAAAATAAAATTAATTATCTCAAAAGAAGATATAAATGACGGAATTTAAAAGCATTTTTCCAATGCAAAAATACCTATTGAGGAGGCACACCTTTGCATTCACTATTCAAAGTTATATATTACCTCAATCCATCTCATAAGGTTTTCCTTTACACTAACAAGTTAGCAAAGCATCACAAAGGTTGTGATATAAATAGTGTGAACACTTACATAAACATCTTGGTTAATGACCTCTTTTCCAAGTTATTTAACACAATTGTACATAGAAAAATGGATGGGGGAAAACCATATTAGGGATCCTTTTTAGGATAGTGTTTAACCTAACCATTCAACCATTGATCACTAGACAACTCTTAGATTTACTGTCTAGAAACTAAAAGGGAAAGGACACAATATTTATATTTTCCTTGTCAATTTTGTTTGATACAATGCCTCAAATGAAAATTTGGGAAAGAACGGAGAAAGTAAGAATTTTAGTTAACTAGATAAAAGTTACTTCTCACTTATATGAAAAGGTTATTCCAAATTTGCGGTATCCATAAATGATAAAAGTGGAAGAAAGAAAGCCAAAATCAACAATGATTTTGAGGTGATACACGTATGTCCCATCTCTCTAACATTATATATTATATATTTAATAGTCAAGAAGAATGAAAGAGAAATACACATACGAGGTTTTGTTATGATTGATTTTTGTGATTGATGTTGTGTTATTGGATAATCTCAAAGAATTAGTATCCAAAGATAATTTAATGCCGTGAACATATTTTGAAGTTTCTCAAATGAAAATTAATGTAAAAAAACACACAGTGGTAAAAGTACTTTGCCGTAAGTATATAACCATCACATTTAATGGTTACAAATTGAAAGTCATTTTGATTTAGGTAAGTGGACCTTGAATTCGAATAAAGTTTTAATTGTAATTCATATCGACCATATTTTCTATGAAAATAAATGCTGAAAACTTTGAGCTATGAAGTCCTTTCGAATATTAATATAAACAATAATTTTTTTTTGTAGTTTTTATGTTTGAGTTTTCAATCTCTCCATAAAATTTAAAATTAATTTTATTGATAGAACTAAGAGTTAAAATAGAAACCCCTCACACATTAACAATGAAAATAAATATTATATATAAGGGTTAATGAAAATAAATATATATAAAGATTGACAAAACCCTAGATGATTAAGTGAAATCTTTTACTTATCAACTATGGCTTTCTATATAAAAAAATCTTCATACTTATTTAAAAAAAATTAATGATAAAGTATAGTTAGTGAAAATAAAGAAATTAAAACTATAAAGAGAGACAAAGATGTGTATTTGCAAATAAAGTTTAAAAGTGTTTCTGTCCAACACACTGTCTCATAGCCGTGGAAGTTTTGGTTTTCCTTAAATAAGAATACTGAAGCAACTAACATTTCCAAATAGCCATCTGGTTTTAAATGAAAAACAAAATGGGTATTAGGTTTTCAAAAAAAGAGAATCAAGCAACTGGCATTTGCAAATAGTGATTGTCCATCTGGTTTTGAATGAAAATAATATAATTACTTTAGCAACAAATGAAGTAATAGAATCGATTTAAACTCCTATTAAGATTAAAGCTCCTAGTAACAGAATGAAGTGCTTAATGGAATCAATTTCAGCGGTTACTAAGATTTCCATTCGGAAAAAGAATCATAGAGTTGTTGAAGCTGTATTTTGTGAGTGTTCTTAAATTTTTCATTTTGTTTTTTCACTGCATCCATTCGACTGTCCACGATGACTTTATACGCCTCTAAATTTGGCGGAAAATAGTCTTCCCATAACCAGAGATTTGGTTAATATTCTTGGTGGGATTATTATGCTTTCGAAAACCTGGGAAAAATCAGCATGCAAAACAATGGTAGCCGTTATTGACTGTCAGCATTCATCGGCTCTGTAAGTTTCAAAAAATCCATTACCCTTTTATCGATTCATTATTTTGAGTATTCTGTGATATTGCTCGCCGTGATTGTGGGTTTTTACATGCAATAGGGTTAAGCGGTTTATGGCAGCCGCTTTGCTCATTATCGAAATTATCAGCATTGATCCCTAAGTATTTTGCCCATTTCAATCATAGTTTCTTTCGATTTAATTAGCCGGTTTGAAAAGTTGGGCGATCAATATGTAACTTGCTTCATGTCATTTAATGCAGCTGTAGTATGTGGATTGGTCATTGGATCTCAAGCAACTTGAGATTTAATGATTAGCAAACTTACCGCCGCATTAAATGATCTACAGCAAGCTAAATAACCTAATAGCAAATATGAGTGATAGTTAATTAATTCACTGCATTCGGTAATTGATTTATTTAGCTAGATGACCTAATAGCAAATATGAGTGATAGTTAATTAATTCACTGCATTCGGTAATTGATTTATTTAGGAAAAAAACGAAATAATAAAAATAAAAAACTTAAAGCAATGTCAATTAAATTATTAATTTCATCGCATTTAATTGCCATGAATCTTATTGATAATGCAAAATTATAATTATAGTTCAATAAAATTACTGCATTTGCACTATTCTCATGTCGGCAAGAATAATTTTGAACTTACATGTTAAATACTTGCACTCAAATGAATTTGCTCTACCTCCAACTGCAAAGCCCTTCCGTACAAGATATTTAGCCATGGAGTACGGATTCTGCACACACTTCAGGATCCTGATCGTCCTGCATCACCTTCTACACATAATATATGTACCATCCAAGACACAAATCCATCTTCTTGACCACATACTGCAACTGCAAATCCATCTCTGATTAGAACTTAAAGACTTATGAATCCAAAAAATAGAAAAAATCGCTAATACGAGAAACCCTTAGAGCGAAACCGTTAATATGGCTCTGTAAACAGTTGGCCTTATCAATTCCAATGCGAACTAGATGCCGCAGTATCCGCAGAATACACGGAATTATCTGCTAAATTGTTGCAGAAGGCTGCTGGATTCATGTAATTAGGGCGAGTGTCAAATAAGCCGTTTATGGCAACTGGGAACCCCAAGGACGGAGTATCGAGCGTGGGCCGGGCGGAGGGCATAACATCGCTGCAGATTCAGCCGGGCCGCTTTGTTAGTGGCTTCAACAGAGACGGAGCGACCCTGCTGCTGCTGCTTTCGAGCGGGAAACTCGTCATCTGCGGAACCATAGCTTGGAGATCAACGGGATCTGCCCTCATATTCGTGATCACAGCCTTGTTTCTCCTTTGCGACCGCCTCTTGCGGATGAATTTATTCAACGCCAGGATGGATCTCTGATTGTTACAGGATCTTGACAAGGCCTGCACTGGCCGGGTTTGAGTCCTCGGAACCTCAAATTGGGCCGCCATCAAATCCGAAACATCCACGCTTGTCACTGTGTTTGCTTCGACAGCGTCCTGGGAAGGGCTGCCCGGGTCACAACTAGAGATGGACGACGACACTATCTCACTCGTGAAAGGTCCCGTATTATTCTCGTTCGAAGTCCTGATGATGACTCCTTCGTCTGGTCTGGAGTTTAATTCTCTCACCAGCGCCCTCGTTATTATTTCCATGTCTCGCTGGGAGGCCTGGAAGATCCACGCAGCGTCAGAGTCCTTGTCTTTGGCCGTATCGAATGGCTGGAAACGCCAGGAAGCCAAGGCTTCTTCCCTCAATACGTTTCTGCTTCTGGAGGGCATTGCCAGCTCCAGTTTCGATGTCGTGACCTCCTCCATCACTGCTCTGCTTCTCTCCAGGTTCGATGTCGTGACCTCCTCCATCGCTGCTCTACTTCTTTTCTGAGTATATATTCATTGAAGAACAAACCGAGACTAAATAAGAAACATGTTTCATAGAACCTCTGTTCATGAACATGTAAATACAAGTCGGAACGCATTGTCTTATTTGTCAGAAGTCATATCAATGTAGGTTACTCATATGCCAATGTCTCTTTCATTCCTTTTACGTTTTACTTTTGGTACCATCGTTTCTTACTTTTTGTTTTTTCATCTCTGCAACTCTTACATTGATATGCGGTTAAGTTTAAATGAGATGATATAGATTATAATTCCCTTTTTACTGTAATTTTGTGATTTTTCAGGGTTTAGCGCGAGGTAACATAATAATTGATTTATGAATAAAATTATGTAACAAAATTTATTTATATTTATGTGATTGATAAATTTTCATTATCACTGTAAAATAAGATCGTTAATAAAAATAAGATAATTAAATATTTCTGAATTTGATTATCACTTTAAAATTAAAGTTAAGTTTAAATTTGTGATAATTATTATTATTGTTAATATATCTGAATTCACCATAAACACTAAACTATGTTTTGAACTTTTTATTAGAACTTAGTTTCATAACAATATATTATAGATTTTTACACCATTATTTCCATCTCTCCTTGGCACGATTTGACCATCGTATTTTTTTACCCCATTTTACCCAATATTCTTGTGAAAAATACTACCGTTTGAATTACTTTAAAAAAATGACCATATACTGAGCCCTAAAACGTCAAGCTTTCAAAAGTAGAATATCTCCATACATTGGATCTGTGTGCCCTAGAGTAGTCTAACAAAGCGGCGTTTTTGACTCTCCGGTGATGTCGAATCATCCGTCTCGGGTCGCTTATAAATTTGTTAAATTATGATTTCAATCAAACGAAGCCAGATTTATGTAACCAAGTATGAAAATTTAAGGTTAAAGTTTGTTTATTTATGTCTATATTGTTATAAAAAAATTGTTAATCAGATGTTAATTTAAATCCATGAATAAAAAATAACGTAAATCACATTAAAGAAGATCTATTTGAAGTTTGTTTATTTGTATATCTTGGTATGTAAAAATGGTTTATAAAACGTTATTTTAAATCTACTAATTTAATAATAGCAACACGGTAAAATATATCAAATAGAAATCGTGACAAAACTTTCAAATCTTTCAATTTAATAAATATATAATTGGTTACACAAATTTAACTTCTCTTACTCTGCTTTGCCTTCATGTGAGAAAATCCTTATTAGATTCTTCAAAATATAATGGTTAGAATTTAAAGGATTTAAATGTAAATCATTTATGAGATATTGGAAATTTTAAATTAACAAATACTTTTTTTAAACAATTGGACATATGTAATTGTTATTTGAATAAGTATTATAAGTATTAAATTATTATTTTTTGAGTAAAAATAGTCATCGTTAAAGACCAAATTGAAATTACAATTTTCATATTGTAAAGTTAATGTTACATAATGATTAGATATTCATTTTTATCTTAATGATAGATATTAATCTTAATCTTAATCTTGTCTTTTTGCTATTTCCTACTTTCTAATTATGTTGTATTTATCACTACTTCCCTCAAGATATACTAGATCCAATGATTATTATTATTTTTTATCCTCTAAATATATGATTATCTATATATATTCCAAGGACGGTTGTTTATAAATTTCCATGATTGTGAAAGTCCCAACTAAAAAGAAGTTCAAATAGGGATACCAATTAAGAACTTAAAAATAAAAACAACCTACTCTCAACTTTCACAATACAGAGGTAAAAGATGGCATCCTCAGAAGGTCGGAATTCCTTCATCTTATTAGTGAAGGGGAAAGTAGAAAGACAAGTAAAGTTGGAATCTAAGTATAAGTATCATCAGAAGGAACGTTAAAATAGGGACATACTCCAAAAGATTTAGAAATTGTAATATTGTTTATGAACATTCGATGTTTGGGTACAACCCATAAAATTAATACTCTTTAAAGATTAGTGATTTTTAGCAATATTGATGTTATTTATTTACAAGAAACAATGGCGGTGTAGCCATTAATACTTTAAAGGAGATTTTTAGGAGATGAGAATTTGTGGCATTAGATTATAAGGGAAAGCCATATAGTTTAATTACTGGATGGAATAGTATGTGTAGGGATGCCAACTCAATCCTTACTTCCAGTTAGAGGTAAAGGTGGATTTACACTATGTAAGCCTAAGTAAATCCTTGATTTTCAATATGTATGGCCCTTATGTGAATGAGAGAGAATTTTGGGTAAATTTTACATACATAACTCAATTATAAATGGCTTGTTTTGTAATTTGTTGTTTTAAGTATTTTGTTCTTCATTATCATTCTAAAATGTTATAATTCTATGTTTTTGTAATCTCATTCATAAAATTATTCATAATCCCTTATTAATTTTAATCTCTACAAAAATGCATCCATATGTAAAGATATTAAGTTTAATTAAAAAAAATGAAGTTTAAGCTCATTGGATAATCTTTAATTAATATCAATCTTTACATAAGTACATGCATATGTAAAAAAAACCAAGCTTGAAGTATGAGCTTATCCTATACTCCTCTATTAATATAGATCCTCTTCACAAATGCAATGCATATATAAATAAAAGGACTATGCTTAGTATCTTTAAAAAATCCCAAAAAATTGTTGGCAGATTTGAGAAATGTGTTCATATTAATATAAAAGAAAAATCTCAAAAAAGTGTTCGGCAGATTTGAGAAGTGTGCTCATATAAATATTTTGGATGAGTTAAAGTTTGACAATAATAAAATAACAAAAAACCTTCTTAAAAATAAATTCAAAGTTTATAACTATATAAAATTTTAAGATTTATTTATTTATTTATTTTTATTTGACTTTTCACATTCTAAATACTTCATATTTGATAAACAAGATTATCAAAAAAAGAAAAATTATGTTTTATTATCTCACTTATTAAAGATTATAAACACTTTTAAAATAAAATCTATCAAAATCCCAAAATTATATGATGAATAATATAACCAAAAAATTATTAAAAAATAATAATAATTTAAATATAAAATATACAAACAAATATATAATTTTATAAACTATTAGCAAATTCTCCTAATAACAAAATATATAACCGAAAATTTCATTTAATATTTAATATTCTTAATCTTTATTAAAAAATAAAAATAATTTAAATTTAAATATACAAACAAAACATGTAATTTCCATGAGCTCAAATTACTTTTCCTTATCAAACCTCAATTTCCTCTTATATTCATTGTGTCACTTATATATATTAAAATTATTTATAAATATATATAATTTAGTATCAAAATAAAAATAAACGCTGCAACTAAAATACTAATAACAAAAATAAACACTAAAATTGTCATTGCCACGTGCCACGACTAATCTAATGGGAAGTCATCGGGGTAGCTCAGATCACTTGGATTCTTCAGGGATGTCACTGTCATACCACCAATAATACAATGGGAAGCCATCGTGATAGTTGAGATCACCAAGATTCCTTTGCGTATTAGGTCAAAATAAGAGATAACGATGTTGAATAAAATGGGAGGTTTTTAAAACGTGTTCAAAATAATTTAGAAAAAAATGTTTTTATTTTATTATAAATATATTTTATTTTAAATTTATTATTTTTAGTATAAATTTATTTTAATTAAATTGATAGGTGTTTATATTTTAGAATTTGGAGTAGATTAACAAATGTGTAGATAACTCTTAGCTCATATATAAATAACTAATAACTTGGATAACTTATAACTAATGTATTAATAAACCAAATGAATTCTCTTAAAATTAAATAAAATTTCCAATAGAAATAATTATTTTATAGTTCCTTATTGTGATCATTAAACTTTTAATTTTTTATTCTAGGTTAATTATTCATTTAGATATTTTTTTTAAGTTTACAATTTTGATTGTATATTTTATTATTTGTTAATTTCATTTTTATGCGTGAAAAGTTTTTGAATAATTATAGTTAACTATGTAATATGAATATATAATTATGCATTATTTTTATTAAAATTATATATATGTTTAATTATAATGTTCAATTTTCAATTTTAATTAGAGTTAATATTATTTTTTTAAAGTGATTAATATAATAAAATATAAAATATAAATAATAATAATTAAAATTAAAATCGAGTAAAATGATAGTAAGTACAAAGTATTATTAATAATGTGAGTATCTCTCAATAATACTAGTTCATAAAAAGGAGCGATTAACATATTGATGTCAACTTTCAAATTTTCATGTTATCAAAATAATGTCATTGAGTCCATTATTATATATTGCTAAAATGTGTCATTGAGTCCATTACTTATACATTGCTAAAATGTGTCACACAAGTTTGCATTTCACTAGATATGATAATACACTTTCTTATCAAGATACAAATATGTCAATTGATTTTGTTTTTAATATGCATACATATATATTATTTTGATGTCCAAATCTCGTGTAATATTCCTTGCAAATATATTGAAACAAGTAACATGCCATTTCAACAATATTTATGAATCAATAATTTTGTATGTACATAAATATGTTCAAATGTATAAGAATTTATGCTCTCAACCTCCGACGATGCTATAAATTTACTTAATGAAAATTCTAAATAATATATAAGCCACACTCTCTTTAATTGGATAGATCTATTGCTTTGGAGACTAGAAATGACATGAATACAAGAGCATTGTCCTTGTAAGTTGTGCAATTGAATGTGGTAGGATGGAAATTAACATAAATTCATGAGGGAGAATACATTATTACACACTAATTTAACATGACTAACCTATACACTTAATGCACCTTGTTACTTATGCACTTAGTCAATGTATAAGTCACACTACCTATAACATGTTAGAGCTCAAAACTCTCCATAGCATTATTCTCATTTCTAGTCACTTAGACCTTGACTTCATGACTCCTGAGGGTCAAACCACACTCATTTTGACCACCCGAGTCACCTTATAGCTTCTTCTCAACTCTAAGGGTCTCTAACCACCTTAGTTTGGGCTCAAAGCCTATTTGTTGGTCAAGCAAAAGCAAGCCACTATTGGATTATCGATTGTGGAAGTAGAGTACAGAGGAGCAATGAATGCTGCAACACAATCCATTTGGTTGCAACATATCCTTATTGGGTTTGGGATAGCATTTCACCTTCCTACTATCATCTTTGTGACAACTAAGGGGCCATCTAGATTTCAAGAGAGCCTGTTCAACGACAACAGACCTACAACATAGAGATCCATGTGCACTATAAAAGAGGGTTGATACATGATCGACTCACAGATTTGTAATTATGTCCTTCCTCTAAGTAGATTGTAGATATCTTCTCCAAGTCCTTTACCAAGAAGATTTTTATCCAGTTGAGAGCTTCTTTAGGATTGAAGGAACCTTCCAAGAAGGATCCTTAAGGCCTTCTTCTCTTCTTTTACATTCACTTTTATGGGGGGGTATCCCATGTGGTTTTTTTTCCTCTTTCCCAACTTTCAAATATTTATTTTATTTTATGTGCATGGGTACATAATATGGCTGTGTTGTAGGCACAACGGATTCCATGTTTTATCCAAAATATGGGAGCCCCAATTTTACATCAAAGAGTAACTTAGTCGATTTTGGGGTTGTTCATCCTGTTTTCCATTCATTTTTTTCCTTTGACTTAATTTAATTTAGTTAGTAATTTTCCTTTTTGAAAATTTATGCATTTTTTTGTGTTTTGTGAGTTGTGGAAAGAAATAATTTGTCCAAAATTTCGATCTTTCCAGAACCCGCAATCCACAATGCGGATTATGGATACTTTGTTTTTGCACATGAAGTTTTTCTTTCCACAACCCGCAACCCGCAAATGCGGATTGCGGAATGTGGAAAGGTTTTTCAAATAAACGCATTTTATGCACCCCCAACCCACAATTGCGGATTGCGGGAAGGTTTTACTGCACGTTGTGTTTTATGTCCCGCAACCCCCAACCCGCAATTGCGGATTGTGAATCGCGGGACGTTTTAGTTGCTTTTTGAAATTGTTCTCTCCACAACCCGCAACCCGCATTGCGGATTGCAGAAAGGTATATATATTTAAAGTTAATAAACGCCTGCAATTGGCATCCCGACCATTGATTTAAGATGATTCAACGACCTTGATTGCATTTGGTAGAATGGTTTAAAATTTTGATTTTTTGATGTCTGGTTGTCATTTCCAAGTGTTAATCAGGTTCTCAACTGTTTTTTTTTTTACCAGACATGAAATCATTGAATCCAACGATTGCTTAATGATTAAAACTTTGAGATTTGACTGTTAATCACATGCGTTATTATGGAAATTTATCTGATCTTACGCCAAATTCTGATTGATGCATGCTGACTGATATTTCTCTTGCAAT
The DNA here is from genome assembly GCA_027924585.1 of Larix kaempferi. NCBI lineage: Eukaryota > Viridiplantae > Streptophyta > Pinopsida > Pinales > Pinaceae > Larix > Larix kaempferi. Next base: position 12,915,731 of record BSBM01000878.1, on the reverse strand, counting down.
GATGATAATTGCAATCGACAGACCGTAAAGTTTCAATCATGTCAGTTAGTTACACTCAGTCGACATCAAATCTTGTTGTTTTATTCCTTATAAAGATTAATATGAACAATCTGTTGGTTTATAATGTTTCATACAAGGTTTTGTTAATTGTGTCTCTGATATTTCTTCTAACAATTGCATGCTTAAGCAAAATGCATAAGAATTTTAAGATTTCAATCAAGCTTTGTAATGAGAAAGAGCGTCAGCGAGTGGAGTACTCTAAACCTGTTTCTCCACCATTTGAAGTTGATGTTTATGATGACAGCACAGATAGAGAAGAGGAAGACTGTGAGATTCAATTTATGCATATTCGACTCCCTCTCAAGAAGCCAATGAAGAGTGATGAAGAGTGCCTTATCAAGATAATACAATTGTTCAGGACTTAATCATCAACTTGCCACCTGTGATTCTCGCAATTCCTCTCAAGGAAAATCTAGTAGCTTATTTTTCGGTCTTTGAAGATAAGTTTGGCCATCGTGAATTCAAGGAAGCTTCTACAGTTCTCTTGTCAGTTGCTATCAATATCTCATGATTTGTCTAGATCTTCCTTAATTTACGACAGGATGCTCTCGAAAGCATGTGGTGCGATCTTTTTCAAACTATATGATGTCAAATTGGGATTCGAATTGGCTTAATTTACCAATGTATGGGGGATGGTTATATGTTTGGGCCAAGTGTCAGTTTATCCTTAGTCATTTTTAGAATAATCCCGTTTTTGTAATCCCTCTTTTGTGGGATATTTCCCTGCTAAATATTATTTTGTAATTATTATTTAAAGGGTTTTAGATCTCATAGGAAGGGTAAGGTTGGTTGGGGACAAAATCGCCAAAAGAGATTGAAGATGCTCTGTTGTTACAGACTATGTAATGTTGTGCAGGCCTTAATACACAATTATTTTTTCTTCAGCTACCTCTTTTGTTTTAATTTGTCAAATGTCTTTGATGAATTGTGATTTTTCTTTAACACATTGGTAAACACCGTCTATTTTTTGCAATTGGTAATATGCATTGATCTGTAGTTCAGATTTCTCTCTACTCATGATCTGTGTAATTGATGTTTTAAATGAATGTCTTTATCTAAAACATTTTATCTATTTCTGCAAATGATTCACATATATCAGTAAATCAATGTTAATTTGTCAATTAACATTCCAGTTACAGGGATAATTTGTATGCACTTAATTCTTAAGTTATCATTGGTTAAATGTCTTTAGTTGATTATATCTTGAGCTATTGAATCTAGATCCTTTTTTGCATGTCTGTTTAATTGGTGGAAAGGTTTGGTATTTTCTGATCAAGTTACCATGTGCACAACCAAAACACTCCTTTTAGATTAGATTTAACTTAATTTTAGATCCTTTTTCAAATTAAACTAACACCTAGGATTAGTAAACTCTTGTGTTTCTTTATAGGAAGACAGATCCTTTCTAGTATCAAACACTCACAAGTGCCAGTGGAGGCCTTTGTATCCATGGGTGTTAACCACACCAAATAGCTGGAGGATAGGGTAATACTTGTGTAGGATTATCTGAATCCTTTGGCTAGGTTTTCATCCCCCGTTGTTTTCCTTGGACACCATTCCAGCACCTGCACACCCGAGGCATCAACAAATGGCGCTAGGAGGGCCACAAGTAAATTATGCCTAAACGAATCACCAGCAAACTTCCTCAAACAAGAGTACCAATTGTCACACGTAGTCACACGCAAGCATAAACTTCTATTGAACAACCGGTGCAAGACCAACCATCATTCCTGCCACCCTTGTGATAAAGCAGGAAACCAGAAGGGGCAACATTGTTTTCATATCACCCACTAGGGGACCCCTCACACTCGAACAATTACTCAAAGGTTCTTCTGATAATGTTGCTAGTTTACAACAAAGGATCGCTAAATAGCGTAATCAGGGACTAGAAGAAATCCATCACCAGAACACCGATCCGCAATCAAACAACTCAGATAATCAAAATTCAGGTGACCATAATCCTGAACACCATAATTCTCCTTGCCACAATCTGCTTCCCGATTTTAACCTTGACACATTATTCGAGGAAATAGAACCAGACCAAACAAACGTTGCCACAGGTGGACCACCACCGTCACCTCCTTCATCATTGTCATCCTCATCTAACGAATCATCACATAGTGAGTCAGACTCCAATTCACCTTCAGAATACATACCTATGGCAGAAGGTGGAAAAAGACCCTGGCTAGACCAGGATGTTGTGTTCATAGTTGGAGAACAACACAGAATCCCAAAAAATCCTGAAAAATGGCTCCCTAAGTTTGATCTTGATGAAAAATCACCTGCACTTGATCACATCAAGACATTCATGCAGGCCATTAGAATTAGGAATGTCATACACAAAGATGTGGTCTGTAGGTTATTCTGCTATACTTTCCAAGGGAAAGCATCCACTTGGTACTTTTCCTTATAAGCCAAATCCATCACTTCATGGGATGACTTTGAGAAAACATTCATGTAGAAATTTGGAGATGATAAGACACCCGAAGACTTGGTAATTGATTTGTCTTTATGAAAATATGAGGTAAAGAAAGAGTAAAATATTATAACCAGAGATTTTCATATCTAAAAAATAGGATCCCTATCACTCTACTTCCTGCAGAAGAACTCTTGGTTGCATACTATGTAAAAGGTTTACTGATCCCCATTACTATGTGGGTTAAACGGGCACACAAAAACAACTTGTAAGAGGCCTTTGATGAGGCTATTCAAGTTGAAAAGGATTTTTTTGTTTGAAGGATAATCCAGATACTTCAGCAGAACAACCTTCCATGTCACGTAAGAAAACTAATGTTCCCCCCAAACCCACTGCACGGGATAAAGACCCTTTCGAAATGAGTGACATGAAGAAATTCCTCCAGAATATCTCTAACGAGGTGGTAGACCTCAAGAGAACTAACACTGAGAACCAGAACACAAACAGCGGATTCATTAGACAATCGTTTAGAAGACCCTATCAGCCTCCACAAAACCAAGTCCCACCCAATCTTGAGGAAGGATTGAATTTTGAGGAAATTATGTCCATTTCCAAAGCCTTAGTTTCAGAATCCCATCATTCTCCTCATCACCCAGATCTAGAAACACCGGAGAATCAAGATCCTGAACTGCCGGATGAGGAAGAAGATCAACAGATAAATACTATTAGTTTCTTTTCAGAACTCCCCATGGCTGAGGAAGAAGACGAGCCTAAAACAATGTTTAATGTCCAACACCCTTGCAACACAAGGAGTAAAGGAAAACCAACACAAGAAACTTCTCATTCTACACCCACGCCAAACAGAGGTAAAAAAGTCATACAAAATGACACAATTATCCCTGAGATAGAATACAACTTGATTGATGACTGAAAGAGGGTTAAAGCAAATATCTCTTTTTTTGAAATTTTGAATATCCCTGTTATGAGGGACAATTTTCCCAAAAGCATAATTGTCAACTAACCTAGGGAGACTCAAAATAATAATCTGGAGACATATAACAAAACCAGCAATCCAAAAAATGTTGGAAAGAAGACACCCCACTTTCTGTTGACTTTTGAGATCTTTAACAAAAATGTTTATAATTGTATGGTAGATTCAGGGGCTTCATCCAATGTGATTCCCTTATCAGTTTGCAAAAAATTAAATGCCTCTTGGGAGCCATACCCCACTTAGATTGTTCAACTTGACCGATCCAAATTAAGGGTAGTGGGAGAACTAAAAAATGTCATGCTAACATTATCTGCTAACCCCAGGATCCACCAGACTGTGGATATTATTGTGGCTGACATCCCAGAGATGTATGGAATGTGGTTGAGTAGAGATTGGTTAGAAAATGTAAGGGTTACTTTGCAACCGACTGGTCTCACTTATGGCTTCCTTACAATGTAAGGCCAAACAGGATAAACATCAGCAGGGAACCTTATATGAAACATATTGTCACAGACTTAAATGATCCCAGTGAACGTGCTGCATACTACAGCTCATATGTGGAACACTACACATTCGATACATTTTTTGGAGACCTACCTGTAGAATCAGTCTCAGATTGTCAATTTCACATCTGTTCCATTCTCAGGTAATATTGTACATAATGTATACAATGTAAATACCAATTTTAAGTTAGATTTGAATGCATGGACTCTATTTTTCGATGGTTCCAGATCTAAGGATGGAGCTGGTGCAGGTTGTGTTCTAATTGATCCGAAGGGAACCAAAACCATGATTTCCTGCAGGCTTGAGTTCAAATGCACCAACAACATTACTGAGTACGAGGCCCTGGTCCAAGAACTCAGGAAAGCAATTGACATGACCCAGATAATTGAATGTTATGGAGACTCAGAGATAATAGTTAACCATGTGAGAAACAAGATACATTGCATATCTCCTCATTTACTTAATTATCGAAATTTAGTAAGGGACTTAACTAATTCTTTCTCTGCTTTTAATATTAAGTCAGTCCCAAGATCTCAGAATTTTGATGCTGACCTACTAGCTAATACTGCATCCAGGCTGATATGTCTAGAAGGTTTGTCACCGAATACTTTTTCTATTGAATTAATGTATAGACCTTCGATTCCGGACAATATAACCAGTTGGAAAGTGTTTAATGATGACCAGCAGATCTTAGAATTTCTTACAGCTCAGGACATGTTTCAAGATGTTTCCATTGATGAAGCTGAGCATGAGAAATCTCTAGCTGATACCACTTACACTACCAATTTGATCCCTAAGTCTGTTATCAACCTGGAAAATTTCTACGACCTCCAAGATAAGTTCAAGCAGAAGATAAATTGTAAAAATTAGAGTTCCTCTCTCAATTATGAACCAGTAAACTTGGGAAGTGAACAAAACCCTCGCATGATCAACCTAAGGGTTGACTAATCACCTGATGAGAAGAGAGATTTTATCAAATTATGCAAAGAATTTAAAGACATCTTTTCTTGGACATATGACGAGCTGAAAACCTTCGACACTAATGTTATGCACCACAATATAGAAATGAAGCCAGACACTAAACTCTACCAGCAAAAGCTAAGGAAGATGCATCCTAGCTTGGAACCTTCTGTCAAAAAGGAGATGGAAAAGTTGCTTGCGGAAAGAATTATATTTCCTTTCAAACACACACAGTGGATCGCTAACCTAGTACCAATTCGCAAGAAAAATGGTGATATTAGATTCTGTGTTGACTTTAGAAATCTTAATAAAGCTTCCGAGAAAGAGAACTACTCTGTTCCTCCTATGGAACAGATTCTTCAGAGGGTTGTAGGTTCATAGATGTTTTCTCTCCTCGATGGTTTTTTAGGATACAACCAAGTCCTAGTTTCTCCTGATGATCAATTAAAAACAACTTTCAGGACCCCTTGGGGAACTTTTACCTATAGGAGATTGTCGTTTGGGATGATAAATGCAGGTGCTACATTCCAAAGAGCAATGAATATAGCCTTCAGAGGAATTATGCATGATTCTATTGTTGTATACTTAGATGATATTACTATTTTCTCTAAAAAATGACATGAACATTTGTCTGCCCTGAAATAGGTATTCAAACGTTGTAGAAGATACAGAATCTCACTCAACCCCAAGAAATCAATCTTCGTAGTGACTGAAGGTAAGCTGTTGGGATTTATCGTTTCAAAAGAAGGTATGATTATCGATCCAGAACATACAGAGGCCATCACAAAGATAGGGTTTACAGGTTTTCGCAAAGCCATGCAATCTTTCCTTCGTAAGATAAATTTTGTTCGCAGATTTGTCTCGAATTTTACGCAAATTGTTAAACCGTTGCAACAGGTGATTAAAAGGGATGCACAATATAAATGGTCTAATGAACAACGAAATGATTTTGCTGAAATTAGGAAGGCTGTTGCGGAATCTCCTGCCCTAATGCCTCCTGACTTCAGTAAATATTTTATTATATATACTTTCGCGACTGATTTTTCTTACGCAACTGTTCTTACACAGAAGCATCCAGATGACCTTGAAATCCCCATTTATTTCATGAGTTCAATGTTCAAAGGAGATGAGCTCAATTACTCCCAGATTGACAAGAAAGCTTATGTGGTTTACAAATCAGTTAAACATTTTAGACTGTATTTATTGAAATTTAGGACTAAAGTGATTGTTCCTTATGCAGCTATCAGGAATGTTTTGGTTTAGAAAGGATTAGGTGAAAAGAGAGCTCACTGGATGATAGCTCTGTAAGAATATGACTTGGAGATCAGACCAACAAAGATAGTGAAAGGCCAAGGTTTGTGTATGCTCACCGCTCAGTCAAATGATCCTGTAAGACAACAAATTGAGTGGGATCAAGAAGAAAGCACCTCGACAGGTTCTGTCAATGTTATCACTACTCAAACATCCGACTGGTATGATGACATTAAATTTTTCTGAGTTCATGGGTATGCTCCTGAAACCCTTGACTTTAAAAAATACAGAGCCTTAAGGTTAAAAGCTACACCATACCAATTCATAGATGGTGTTTTGTTTAGAAAGAATTATGATGGTGTTTTCCTTACATATCTAGAGAGAGTTGAAACTGATAATATTCTTTTGGAATTTCACGCATGACCTGTAGGAGGACACTTCTCAGGAGAAACCACTACTCATAATATCTTAAGGGTGGGTTACTACTGGCCTACTCTATTCAAAGACTCCTATGCTTATGCCAGAAGATGTGAACCAGGTCAGAAGTGTGCTGGAAAAATGAAGAAATGTTAGGATATTTAGACACTTAGGAGTTAGTTAAGATCAACTTGTGTAATATATCCGTTAGGTAAAGTGTGTTTATTTAGTATGCATTAGTATGCATTTGTAAATATTTAATCCGACGGTCACGATATGTTCTACACATAGAGTGATCCGACGACTCAACTTCTCTTAGATCATACCTACCCTTGATCCGTGGCTTAACACCCGATTGGTCCATGATATCTATTTAAAGAGAATGGAGGGTCATTGTCTAGTTGATCAATTATGAGAATTTCATTTGTAACTTTCTTTCTTTTGCATAATAAACTGCTCTGTAGAAGCTATTTGGCCGGGGCCGTGGAGTGTTTCCCTCTCGAGGGTTTAAACCATGTCAAAACATCATGTGTCGATCTGTGATCTGTTTGTGTGAAGTGGTTACTTTAGGTGTTCGGTCTTTTGGGAGTACCCTGTGTACCCGAACATGGTATCAAAGCTTTTATGAAGAGCCGCTTCCGGTTATGATCTAGATCTTGAACTGTTATTGCCGAAACTTGAAAGGGTTTCTGGTTCTGGAGTTTCTATGCATTTCTGGGTTGTGGGAGGTGTTCCATTGCATCTGGAGTGTCGTTTCCATTGGGAAATAGTTTTCGTTTGATCAAAAACGATTTTCGGTTGCTTCAGAAACACGTATTTCATTAGATCTGAAGGTATAATGTTACAGTGACATTTTTTTATTTTTATTTTTAAAAAATATCTTATATTTTATCAGTTTTTATTAGTTTTTTTTTAGTTTCGGATTGCTGCTTTCCCTGTCTACGTATGCTCTTTGCCATGCACCTTATGCGATCTCAGTGAATCAGAAACAGAAAGGGGAAGGGTTTTTCTTGGCTGCGTATGCTCTTTGCCGTGCACCTTGTGCGATCTCGGCAAATCAGAAACAGAGAGAAAACGTAGAATTTCTGAGAAAGGTAATGAAATCTAACCCCAGAAGTGTGGAAATTTTTGTTTTGTTTTGGTTTATGGTGTGATTTGTAGGAAAAGAGGCAAGCACAGAAACTAAGAGAGAAAAGTAAAAAAAAAAAAAACCCTTCCTCCTTTGCTTGTTTTACGTACGTTTTAACATTAGCTCACTTGGTTCAAAGTTGTTTTATTCCTTAATAGGTCTTGATTTCAAGTCTTATTAACTTAATTTTAAACAAATGTGCATGCAATTTCTATTTTTAAGTTACTTTGTTGTAAAAGTGCATCTCACTTAAATAATAAAAATAAAAATAAAAAGTGAGTCACTTAAGTTCCTTTTTTTAATGCACTATTTAAAGTAACATTATTGTAAAAGTGAAAATCACTTATTTTACAAAAGTGATTCACTTAGAAGCAACTTTCTTGTAAAGTGATCTTCAAAGGTTCATCTTGGGAAGAGGGGGATTCCTTTTTTTAACTGGACATTCTCTATCTGCCACGTCACTATTGGGGACATCTTTAACTTTTTCTTTGTTCAAGCATAACTTCATCATATGGAGTCAGTTTTTAGTGTCGTTTTTTTTAAACTGCCTATTTTTCCGAGCTCTTCGCATCCAGACTATTGGTTTCTATTTTTATAGCCATTAATTTACAATATGTCCACCCCTTGTGATATTCTACTTACTAGTTCCAACTATTTCTCATGGAAATCTCGTATGGAGGATGGTCTACAAAGTGGGGATCATTTCAGAATTACCTCAGGGAAAAAAACAGAACCCAAATGATGATAAGAAAATAAAATGGGCAACTGGATGTGACTAAGCTCATGGATTGATTGGGATGTCAATCTCTACTGATTTGCGATTCCACATATCTGGAATTGATGAACTTGATACTGCTTAGGGCAAGCTGGAATCTGTGTTTGGTAAACACAATGAAATTCGAGGTCATTAACTCGAAAATGGGTTGATTTATTTAAATCCAAGTGATTTTTCATGCATTCAAGATTATTTATCTAAGTACAAAACTCTTAAACTCTTATGTGAAGAATGCAAGATTAAGAGGGAAGACAAACAATGCATTTATCATATTCTTTCAAAACTTGGACCTGCATATTCTATTTTTGTATCTACATTTTACTCCATGGAAGAATCCTTGAATGCAGCTAGCTATCAAGAGCCTAGTCTTGAATCCTTTTATGATTCCTTGATTAGAGAGCAAGATAAGCTCATCCATATTGGAATGATCAACAATGCAGATACATCTGGGAAAGCCTTATTGTCCCAACAAAAAGACAAGTCCAAACCTCCCAAGAAACAAAATTTTCGCAATAATAAGTCAAACAAGGGTCCCAAACCCTCTCAGTCAACTCCTTCTTTAAAAAATGACAAAGGATCTAAGCCAAAAGGAAAGAAGACTAAGCACCATTGCAACTATTGCGGTAAAGATAATCATGATGAATCTAAGTGTTTCAAAAAGATGGCAGCCTTGGAAGCAGTAATGAAGAAGCACCACATCAGCCTAGATTTGCCTACAGAATCTAACTCTCATGGACATGCACTTTGTGCTTCTAGTTATTTTTCTACTGCATCTTCTTCTTCTACTTCAAATGAATGGCTCATTGATTCTAGAGCATCTTATCATATGGCTAAGGATCAAGCCATCTTTTCTACTATGCAAGAATGTAACACCAAACAAATATTTGTTGGTGATGATAGATATCTAAGTGTTGTAGGATCTGGAATAGTTCTAGTAGATAATGGTCATTTTAGTGATGTACTATGTGTTCCAAGAATTTTCTGCAATTTTTTATTAGTCTATCAAATCACTCATTCTGGTGAAGGTAAAACTGTGACGTTTACACCTCACCAAGTTGTAATCAAGGATTTTAAAGATCCTCAACGTGTCCTAGCTACCGGAATTGTTGATGATATTACTAGGTTGTACAAATTTAACAACTTTGGGTCATCACCTTTGCCTTCAGTTTTTGTTGGTCATAGTGATAACTTGAGCAAACTTTGGCATGAGTGATTTGGTCACTTAAATTATCACTCATTGCAACAACTATGTAAAGAAAATATGGTTACAGGTCTTCCCATGGTATCTTGCAGGGATGGTCTTTGTTCCGGTTGTGTACCCGGAAAACATCATCAGGACAGTTTTGACAAACGTGCCTCTTGGCATGCCTCGGTTCCCTTGGAGCTTGTGCATAGTGACTTGTGTGGTCCTCTTCTATTTGCTTCCTTTTCTGGTTTCAAATATTTCTTAACTTTTATTGATGATTACACCAGACGCACTTGGCTTTATTTCCTAAAACTTAAGAGTGAAGTATTTTACATGTTTTTGGCCTACAAGGCCCTTGTTGAAAAACAATCAGGTCATCAAATTATTAAGTTAAGATTTGATAATGGAGGAGAATATGTTAAGAAAAAGTTCACTACTTTCTGCACTGAACAAGGAATCCAACAACAACACACTGTTCCTTATACACCACAACAAAATGGTGTAGTTGAATGGAAGAATTGCACTTTAAAAGAAATGGCTAATTGTATGATCCAATCTAAGGGACCAAGTCTTCAATTTTAGGCTGAAGCCATAAATTGTGCAAATTACATAGTTAATCGCATCCCCACTAAAGCTTTACAAGGTATCACACTAGAAGAAGCATGGAGTAAAACTAACTCTGATGTAAGTCACTTCTGTGTGTTTGGTAATGAAGCATGGGCTCACATTCCGGATGAAAAACGGAAAGCATTGCAGCCTAAAAGTGAAAAGTATATATTTGTTGGATATTCTGAAGATGTAAAAGGTTATAGAATTCTTCAACCACATTCTTATGATATAATCATCAGAAGAGATGCTAAATTTGATGAAAATCTCTTGGCCTGTGAGCCTAACTCGACAATTGTGCCATCTTTGGCCTACGAGCCTGATTCGACGATTGTGCCTTCTTCTACTTCCAAATTCTTTGACAGATTTCCAACTCCAGTTTCTGATGATGACAGTGAGGATGAAAATCCACCGCCGCCTTCTCATGTTCCTCTAGTTGTACCAACACAAGTGCTTCCTCGATGGGTCCGTTCAACATGTGAAGCAGCTAGTGATCTTGTCGGTGATCCTAGAGATCAATGTCGAACACGTTCTCAGTTTTAGCGAGCCTCTTCTCTTTTGGCTCAAGTTTCCAAGAATCATGATCCATAAACTTTTGCAAAAGCTTCAGGAAATCCAGATTGGGATACAGCTATGGATGAAGAATATTGTTCCTTAATGGAAAATGATACTTGGGATCTTGTACCTCTTCCAAAAGGAAGAAAACTTGTCAGATGTAAATGGGTCTATAGAACTAAATATGTATCAGATGGAAGTGTTGAACGACTTAAGACAAGGTTAGTTACCAAAGGTTTTTCACAAGTTGAAGGGATTGACTACAATGAAACCTTTGCTCCTGTCGCAAAAATTAACTCCATCCGCCTTGTTCTTTCCCTTGCAACCTTACATAACTGGGAATTCCACCAAATGGATGTCAAGTCTGCATTCTTACATGGTGATTTACAGGAGGAAATTTACATGGAACAACCTCCTGGATATGTTCAGAATAACTCTAGCCTTGTCTGTTGCCTTAAGAAATCCTTGTATGGCCTTAAGCAAGCTCCTAGATATTGGTATGCCAAAATGGATAGCTTTCTCCTTGACACTGGTTTTTTTAGATGCCATTATGAACCCAATGTCTATACCAAGAAAGTAGGAAACCATCTCATCATACTTGTTCTATATGTTGATGACCTTATTCTTACTGGTAGTGACCCTAATCTTTTAACCCATGTGAAATCCAATCTCAAGCAAAATTTTGAAATGTCAGACTTAGGACATTTGCATTATTTTCTTGGTCTCCAAGTCTTGCAAACCAAAGAAGGAATCTTTCTTTTTCAGTCTAAGTATGCGTGTGAACTTCTTCGTCGCTTTCACATGGAAGATTGTTCACCATCCCCTTCTCCCTTCTAGTCTGGAGTCAAACTTTCTGCCACTTGTACTTCACCTGAAGTAGATACCACCTTGTATCGTCATCTTGTTGGTAGTCTCTTATACTTGACTCATTCTCGTCTCGACCTTTCCTTTTCCATTGGTCGTGTTGTCCGTTATATGCAAACACCTCATGAAAGTCATTGGAAAGCAGCTAAAAGAATACTTCGATATATTCGAAGTACAATTCAGTTTGGGATTCATTACAGTATAGGGGGGAACTTTTATTGGTTGGTTTCACTAATTCAGATTGGGCCGGCGATCCTGATGATTGAAAGTCTACTGCAGGTTATGTTTTCAGTCTGGGATCTGGATCTATCACTTGGGATTGTAAGAAACAACAAGCTTTTGCTCTTTCTTCAGTAGAGGCAGAATATCGAGTTGTAGTTAATGCCTGTCAGGAAGCTTTATGGCTTCGACAGATCCTTTCATAGTTTGGATTCAAGCAGCAGTAGCCTACTCCACTTTGGTACGACAATCAAAGTGCCATCAAGCTCGCCAAAGATCCAGTTCTACATCAACGCAGCAAACACATTGAGCTACATATGCACTTCATCAGAAATCTTATTCATGATCGTGTTCTTGAAGTGCTCTTTTGCCCTACAGATAATCAAGTTGCTGACATCTTCACCAAGTCTCTCACAGAAGCGAAGTTTTCTAAACTTCGATCTATGTTAGGAGTTCAAGAATTTGTCATTAAGGGGGGATAGGCTCTAATGCCTCCTTCCTTCTCCTAATAGTGTCACTTTTATAAATCCTTCAATCCTATCCCAAGTTGTTCTTAATGGGGGATGTTAGGATATTTAGACACTTAAGAGTTAGTTAAAATCAACTTGTGTAATATATCCGTTAGGTAAAGTGTGTTTCTTTAGTATGCATTTGTAAATATTTAATCCGACGGTCACGATATGCTATAGACATAGAGTGATCCTACGAATCAACTTTTCTTAGATCATACCTACCCTTGATCCATGGCTTAACACCCGATTGGTCCATGTCTCTATTTAAAGAGCATGGAGGGTCATTGTCTAGTTGATTGATTATGAGAAGCTCATTTGTAACTTTATTTCTTTTGCATAATAAACTGCTCCGTAGAAGCTATTTGGCCGGGCTGTGGAGTGTTTCCCTCTCCAGGGTTTAAACCACGTCAAAACATCGTGTGTCGATCTGTGATCTATTTGTGTGAAGTGGTTGCTCTAGGTGTTCGATCTTTTGGGAGTACCCTGTGTACCTGAACAAGAAACCTATATTTCCCCTACAGCCAGTCATAGTTCAATTCCCATTCGAGAAGTGGGGCTTGGATTTTGTCGGACCCATTAATCCTCCTTCTTCCCTACAACACAAGTATATTTTGACAGCTACAGACTACTTTACCAGATGGGTAGAGGCAACCCCTCTTAGACAAGCAAACAAAAGCCAAGTGATTTCATTTCTTGAAAGTCAAATAGTCACGAGGTTTGGTGCACCTGAATTCCTAGTGTTTGACAATGCTTCATACTTCTCCTCTATTGAATTAACTCAATATGCCCTTGAAAAAGGGATAAAATTAAAATTTTCTGCCAATTATTATCCACAAGGAAATGGATTACTAGAGTCTTCTAACAAAAAATTAATTAATATCTTAAAGAAGAAAGTGTCTACTCACCACAAAGATTGGCATACCCAGTTATACAATGCTCTTTGGGCAGACCGTGTCACTCCTAAAACAACCATTGGCAACTCCCCTTACTATTAGGTTTATGGTGAGGAGGCTATCTTACCAGCCAACCTCACGATCCCTTCATTATAGGTGGCACACTCAGTACAAGAAGATGATTCTTCCCCACTCCAGCACATAATTGATACATTGCTCAAGATGGACGAGGATGGGGAAAAGTCTAAAAACAAGTTGTATCAACACCAGCAACTAGTAAAGAGGTGGTTTGATGAGAGATCTTCAACTGATAGGGATTTATCTGTGGGGGACTTAGTGTTAAAGTGGGACAATCAACACAAGGACAAGAATGATTACACCAAGTTCCAACTCTTATGGCTAGGACCTTTCATTGTTACATAAAAGATTGGTCCTAGTACTATCCGGTTATAGATACTGGAAGGTATTTCAAAAACCTACCCAGTGAATGTCTAGCTGCTCAAAAAGTACTTTGTTGGAGGAGAGCATGTTGGTCTACTTGTACATAAAGTGTGGTTTGTTTTCTTTCCTTCAGTTTTGATTGATTTTTCTTCTATGATTGATTTTCTTTTGAATAAGTCTACATATTTGGCAAAGGCTGTTGATCAGTGTGTCTCGAGATTAACATAATCTGGAGTTTTCTGGTAGCATGCCAGTTATTATTTCATTCATCCTATATCAAAAAATGCTTTTCATGGAGTTAAACAGTCAATATTTGCAGGGCCTTCAGGTGAAAACATGAAGTTGGGAAACAATTTTGGCTTGTTTTTTACAAACAAAACTGCTAAATTTTATGTGCTTCAACTTAGACCTCTTCAAACTCATATCTCCCTTAGGAATTTAAACTTGAAGTAAACAAAAAAGTTTTAGAGATTTGAATTAGCTTTCTACTCGTATTTGTTTTAATTTTTTTTATGGACATATCGTGGGACAAATTTGTTGTCAACCAATGGCATATACTTGAAATTTTTAGGTATGGATAATGAGTGACCTTTGTTGACGTCAGTGTTTTGATAGATGGTTATTCATTTTAGGGAAAAATATTATAGGCTCATAATATACACACACTACACTTGATCATGGACTATATTCTGATTTTTTTAAGACTTGGGAACTATTTTTAATTATTTATCGAAAGAACATATGTTTAGAAAATGGTGCATTATCGACACATGTTTTTGTCTTCACGTTTTCTTTCAAATGTGACTCTTATTAGAAAAAATAAAAGTACCGTTTTGAAGAGGACGAGCCAATTATGATCTTTGTGAAATTTCAATTTTTTTGGTGTTGTCTTTGTTATGATATTGAATTTTCATTTCAGGTGATTTTCAGAGTAATAAAATTCTTAAGGGATAAGGTTTAGAAAAAATTTATTAATAAATAGAAATTCAAATCAAGATGAAACAATTATTATATCATTGGAAACTAGATTCAGAGTTGAATCCATTGCTACCAAGTCCAACAAATAATACTTAAAATTTGCAGGGGTTTGGGCTTGCTGAAGTTGCAAGTTCTAGAAAGATGCTAGATATTTTCGCAGGTTTTGTTGACCATAAACTCTCGGCTGAAAAATACCTTCCAAACTCTCGGCTGAGAGTTTAGTTCAATCTCTCGTTCGAAAGTTTTTTTTAAAATACAGCGTGGCGATTGGTTCAAACTCTCGGCCTAGATTTTTTTTAAACTCTCGGCCTAGAGTTTGAACTCTTAAAACTCTCGACCTAGAGTTTTTTAAACTCTCGGTCGAGAGTTTGAGGTTGACTTTTTTTCCCCTGTTCATCTGCGCGCCCTCTTTTTTTTTCACTCCATTGTCACGGTATTTTTTTTCACTCCATTGTCATGGAATTAAATATTTGTCTGATTAATTGAAGTTAAAGAGAAAACTAGAATTTATTTTCCTTGTGTTTCATTAGTGAATGGCATAATGTCTTATAGCCTAGTTAGACTTATCTATTTTGGATGCCATTCTGATCACCTTGATCATAATTCGCTTAAATAAAAGTAGATTACAAGATGGGGGGTCTTATCACAAGCCAACCCATTACGTTCATAGATGTTTAAGTGGAATGACATCTCCACATCTGGTCACTAAGCTAGGGAGATGACTTTTAGCTAATGCTGGAGGGTGGGAGATCCTATCACAGGTCAGCTCACTCATGAGCTGCAAAACATTGGTGAGTAACACTGCTAATATATGGTCACCAAGCCATGGTGGTGTCTTGTAGTCTATTCATCACTAAATTTCCCCTTTGTTTTCCTTTCAAGGCAGTCTGTTGTACATAAGGATGGGGGTGTCTTATTATAAGCCAGCCCTACCATGATCATGGATTCAATTTTGGACTAGAATTTCCACTTATGGTTACCAAGCCATGGTAATTCCTTTCAGCCTAGAAAACTGAAAGACAAGGAGTCTCCTTACCGAGCTAGCTTGTTCAGTTTCCAGGTCAAGTTTGTGAATGGCATTGCCAGGATCTGATCACCAAGTCAGGGCGATGGCCTTGTATCAACATAAGTCTTATTTTATTACAAAAAATAAAATATGAATATGTATATGTATATATATATATATATATATATATATATATATATATATGGACGATGCATTTGTGCATAAATGAATAATTAATAAAGTCAAGGTGATGCATGTATTGTAATCTAGAACGGCTCTGAGTTTATTCCAAAGGTCAATTATAAATCTTCCTTTATATGATTGCATAATGGTATAGGATTTCTGTTTGCTCCTAGACTACTTTATCAGATTAAATATCATCATTAATTGGTTTTGGATGGGAATGTATCGATCATATGACTAACTCTTCTTTTTTTATTGTGTTTTCATGAGATCATTTTGTAGATTGTAGGTTGAAACATTAGTTGGCTGGCGTATCTTCCTTATAACTAAGGATTTCATTCACAGAGATAATTGATTCTTCCCAGCCAGTTGCCATTTGTTGTAGGCACAACAGATCCCATGTTTTATCCAAAATATGGGAGCCCCAATTTTACATCAAAGATTAACTTAGTCGATTTTGGGGTTGTTCAGCCTATTTTCCATTCATTTTTTGCCTTTGACTTAATTTAATTTAGTTAGTAATTTTCCTTTTTGAAAATTTATGCATTTTTGTGTGTTTTGTGAGTTGCAGAAAGAAATCATTTGTCCAAATTTTCGATCTTTCCGTAACCCGCAATGTGGATTGCGGATACTTTTTTTTGCACATAAAGTTTTTCTTTCCGAAACCCGCAACCTGCAAATGCGGATTACGGAATGCGGAAAGGTTTTTCAAATAAATGCATTTTATGCACCCACAACCTGCAATTGCGGATTGTGGGAAGGTTTTTACTGCGCATTGTGTTTTATGTTCCACAACCTGTAATTGCGGATTACAAATCGCGGGGTGTTTTAGTTGCTTTTTGAAATTGTTCTCTCCGCAAACCGTAACCCGCATTGCGGATTGCGGAAAGGTATATATATTTAAAGTTAATAAACGCCCTCAATTGGCATCCTGCATCGTGCATCCCGACCGTTGATTTAAGATGATCCGACGACCCTGATTGCATCCGGTAGAATGGTTTAAAATTTTGATTTTATGATGTCTTGTTGTCATTTCCAAGTGTTAATCAGGTTCTCAACTGCGTTTTTTTAATCAGACATGAAATCATTGAATCCAATGATTGCTTAATGATTAAAACTTTGAGATTTGATTGTTAATCACATGCATTATTATGGAAATTTATCTGATCTTACACCAAATTCTGATTGATGCATGCTGACTGATATTTCGCTTGCAGTGATGATAATTGCAATCGGCAGACTGTAAATTTGCAATCATGCTAAATAGTTACGCTTAGTCGACATCAAATCTTGTTGTTTTATTCCTTATAAAGATTTATAAGAACAATCTGCTGGTTTATAATGTCTCATACAAGGTTTTGTTAATTGATTCTCTGATATTTTCTTCTAACAATTGCATGCTGTAACCAAAATGCAAAAGAATTTTAAGATTTCAATCAAGCTTTGTAATGAGAAAGAGCCTCAGCCAGTGGAGTACTCTGAACCTATTTCTCCACCATTTGAAGCTGATGTTTCTGATGACAACACATATAGCGAAGAGGAAGACTATGAGATTCAATTTATGCATATTCGACTCCCTCTCAAGAAGCCAATGAAGAGTGATGAAGAGTGCGTTGATCAAGATAATACAATTGTTCAGGACTTAGTCATCAACTTTCCACCTGTGTGTCCTGCAATTCTTCTAAAGGAAAATCTGATAGTTGATTTTTCGGTCTTTGAAGATATGTTTGGCCATCATGAATTCAAGGAAGCTTCTATAGTTCTCTTGTCAGCTGCTATCAATAGCTCATGATTTGTCTAGATCTTCCCTAGTTTACGACAGGATGCTCTCAAAAGCGTGTGGTGTGATCTTTTTCAAACTATATGATGTCAAATTGGGAGTCGAATTGGCTTAATCCAAATGTATGGGGGATGGTTGTATGTTTGGGCCAAGTGTCAGTTTATCCTCAGTCATTTTTAGAATAATCCCATTTTTGTAATCCCTCTTTTGTGGGATATTTCCCTGGTAAATATTATTTTGTAATTATTATTTAAAGGGTTTAGATCTCATAGGAAGGGTAAGGTTGGTTGGGGACAGAATCGCCAAAAGAGACGGAAGATGCTCTGTTGTTGCAGACTATGTAATGTTTTGCAGGCCTTAATACACAGTTAGTTTTTCTTCAGCTACCTCTTTTGTTTTAATTTTTCAAATTAAATGTCTTTGATGAATTGTGATTTTTCTTCAACACATTGCTAAACACTATCTATTGTTTGCAATTGGTAATATGCATTGATCTGTAGTTCAGATTTCTCTCTACTCATGATCTTTGTAATTGATGTTTTAAATGAATGTATTTATCCAAAACATTTTATCTATTTCTGCAAATGATTCTCAAAAATTAGTAAATCAATGTTAGTTTGTCAATTAACAGTCCAGTTACAGGGCTAATTTGTATGCACTTAATTCTTAAGTTATCGATGGTTAAGTGTGTTTAGCTGATTATATCTTGAGCTACTGAATCTAGATCCTTTTTTGCATGTCTGTCTAATTGGTGGAAAGGTTTGGTATTTTCTGATCAAGTTACCCTGTGCACAACCAAAACACTCCTTTTAGATTAGATTTAACTTAATTTTAGATCCTTTTTCAAAGTAAACTAACACTTAGGATTAGTAAACTCTTGTATTTCTTTATAGGAAGATAGATCCTTTCTAGGATCAAACACTCACAAGTGCCAGTGGAGGCCTTTGTATTCGTGGGTGTTAACCACACCAAATAGCTCGAGGATAGGGTAATACTTACATAGGATTATCTGAAGCCTTTGGCTGGGTTTTCATCCCCTGTTGTTTTCTTTGGTCACCATTCCAGCACCTGCACACCTGAGGCATCAACAGGCTGTAAATTGTCAGGACCCATTTTTTTATTTCTCATCTAATGAAGCTTATGGCGGGTGTTAGAGCTAAAAACCTCTCCATATCATCATTCTCCTTTCTAGTCACCTAGATCTTGACTTTATGACTCCCGAGGGTCAAACCACACTCATTTTGAACACCTCATTCACCCTAGATATTCTTTTAAACACTAAGTTTTTTTACCATCTTATCTCCCACTTAAATTAAAACCCTAATGACCAAACTCAGCTAAGCTAGGCTCATTCCTAGTTTTTGGGGCACCTTCCTTGATTTAGGGAGTGTTTACTTAACATTAGGAATGCTAGAGTTCATTCTTAGTTGGTTACTAAAAGTACTTTACTAAATCAACTCCTAACTAACCATTCATACCCTAAATTAGCCATTAGTGCCTTCTTTTAATCTAATTAGGGGTTTTGCACACTCTTTTAGTTAGTGAACTAAATTTTCATCCAGTTAACTAAGAAATCCATCAAATAACTCAATAATTGTGAAGTATTATGTTAGTGTAACTCAGTTTAGGAGAGTTAGCATGGATAACTAAGAGGTCACATACCCAAAAATTTGAATATTTTATGTTGTGAGAAAAACATTTGTTATAAGTTATTGTAAAGTTTTTATGATTATTGACCAAGTGGGGTCAAGGATGACTGTAATTAAATACTCTACCTCTGAAAATAATTGGACTTCACCACTCATCCAGGACACATGAAATATATCATTATTCTCTTTTTTTTTTCTTCTAATCTCATGTAATGATTAATGTTATTTCATTTATCACATGATTAATTGATGACTGGTTTTATTTTCATAATATATCTCAATAGTTTATGTACCTATATCTATATATGTTCAAATTTCATATGGTATTAGAGCATAGGGGGTGCTAAACTAGTTAGTGTTTTAGTGATTTCTTATCAGTAATCTTAATTTTGCATATTGAGGAAGCGCTTTTGTAGCCATCAAAAGAGCACATTAGTAGCCATGGATCTACCTTCTAATAAACTCTTGACCCCCTTCAATTACATAGAATGGAATTCAAGAGTAGAAATCCTCTTGAGAATGAAGGGGTTGTATTGGATCACCATGGGAACTGTGATGGAATTCATGGCTCTTGTTGAAAAGTCCAAGTATCTAAACCAAATAGATGAAGCACATGGGCTACTTTGTTAATTTATTTCTCCTTATTTTCTCTACCAAATTCAAACGAAGAAGACCCCCAATAAAATATGGTCCACCCTATCCTCGCTCTTTCGTACACAAGACAAGATGATAAGGTGGAGCTAATGAACCTAAGGCTAAGTGAGTTTGACTTTGTTCAGGAATTCTTCACCAAATTCAAATATGTACTCTTCAAGATAAAGATGTGTAATATTGATAAATAAAATACTCAAATGGTGCTATCTGTCCTTTCAAAGATGGGTCCCGAATTAGTACTTTTGTCTCATCATTTCATTAGACTACTAAATTAGCACTTGGAGCATCTTTCACCATGCCTTCTTTAGATTTTTTTCTACCTCTCTTCTTGAAGATTAGGATAAAATTTTATAGATGGTCCTAGAGAGGACTTCAAATTATTATGCATTTGCAACAAATCAGGCCAAGAAGAAATATAGTAAGCAAAAGACTCCATACAAAGGTAAGAGGGAGCATAAATCCAATTTTTTTTATGACAAGACCACCTCCAAAGAAGGGAATATTGAGGAGGAGGGTCCCTACTGTGGAAAGGGACCTCACAAAGAATAAAATTGAAGATATAATATTTTTTTTGAATAAAATGAAGACAAAATATGCAAGCCAAGATCTCCTCTCGAAAGAGGACATGCGCTTGTGACAATTTCAACTTCAAAATCAACCACTTGGATCCTATATTCTGGAGCATAAAATCACATGGCATCATCTGAGGAAATGTTCACCTCCATGTAGCCATCCTTTTTTCAATAAGTACTCATGAGAGACAAAACTCTAATCAAGGTATGTGGAAATGGAGATATTCTACAAGAATATGGGCAATTTTAAGATGCATTTTATGTACCTAGTTTGTCCAAAAATCTTCTTTCCATCTACCAAATCACACACTCGGGATGTGGTAAGAAATTTATGTTCACCAAGGACACAATAATCATTTCATAGATAGTTAATGGTTCAAATATTGCACTTGGGAAGCTGATCACAAAAACAAGTTGTATGTTTTTTCGAAATTTTTGCCAAAATCACCTGCTTTGGTTCTAGTAATGCATTCAAATGATGTTAGTAAACTATGGCATTAGAGGTTTGGGAACCTTAACTATAATTACTTGTATCAATTAATCAAATAAGACATGGTATTAGAGCTTCCACCCATCTCCTTTTTGGATGGTGTTTGTACAGGATGTGATTTTGGTAAGCACCCTGAAGAAACATTTGAGAAAGGATAGGAGAGCCACATCCCTTCTTGAATTAGTCCACAATGACATTAATATGCCTTTTCCTCATTTATCTAAGAGTAAATATAGATATGTAATGACTTTCATTGATGATTTTTCTAGATACACATGGGTGTACTTTGTAAGGCACAAAGATGATGTATTGCGTTGTCTTCAATATTTTAAAGCACTTGTAGAGAAATGTTATGTCACATCCTCACTGGACTCCTTAGGCCATAGGACACCCTGATACATTTTTTTTTCTCCAAATCTGACTGAGTACACACACACATTTGAAATAGATAGGATCCGCAATCCGCAACTGCAAATTCGCAATCCGCAATCCACAATCCGCAGTTGCGGATGTGGAAGTGTGAAATATCACCACCGAAAACTTACCATTCTGCAATCCGCAATCCGCAACTGCCGATGCGGAAGTGCACAACTCCACAACCGAAAACTTACCTTTCCGTGATCTGCAATACGCAATCCACAAATGCAGACGTGGAAGTGCAAAACGTAACTTTGAAACATTTATGTTTCTGCAATCTGGATTGCAGATGTGGGCATGCGGAAACACACCCCTGCAAGGTAACTTTCCACACGATTTTATGAGGGGAATAACTTCCCCATCCTTGGTCCAAATGAGACAAGGTTATTACCATTGGAAATATCAGAGAAATGGTTTGTCACATCCCCACTGTCCTCCTTAGGCCACGGGAGACCCTGATACATTTTATTTTTCTCCAAATCCGACTAAGTACACACACACACAGTCAAAATAGCTCGGATCCACAATCCCCAATTGCGGATACGGAAGTACGAAACTTCACCACCGGAAACTTACCTTTCGGCAATTCGCAATCTGCAACGGCGGATCCGCAATCCGCAACTGTGGATGTAGAAGTGCACAACTCAACATCCAGAAACTTACCTTTCCGCAATACGCAATCCGCAACGGTGGATCCGCAATCCGCAATCCTCAACTGCGGACGTGGAGTTGCAAAATGTAACTTCGAAACTTTTATGTTTCTGCAATCCGCATTGCAGATACGGGCATGTAGAAACACACCCCTACAAGGTAACTTTCCACACGATCTTCTGAGCGGCTCAACTTCCCCATCCTTGGTCCAAATGAGACAAGGTTGGTACTGTTGGAAATCTCTTGGAGATATCTATCCTATGGTGAAATCCCTGCCCCATCTGAGCACTCATACCATGTTAAATTTCCCATTGAAGTTATATTCATAACTCCTCTAAAAGGGACTTAACCTTCTTCATGCCATGACCTTCCCTTCCACCTGACCCACAGAGGGGTTCTGAAACATTTCCAGGGCATTCCCCTCCTTCCCAAGGATCATATGTAAGCATACAACTCATTCACATGGTTAATCAAACATAACATGACATGTAAAGTGCATAAAGTTAGATCTGACAATTATATCTATCACATGCAAGACTTATAATGCATTAAACTCATGCAATACAATGATATACATAACAATAACTCAATCTTCTACTCAGGCCTGCACATGTCTCCTTGTCAATCAAATTCATATAAACATGCATTCCACAATTCCACAATTGAGCATAAGAAATCATTTCATAACAATGAAACACCATCATTTAACATAACAAGAAGTACTTATCTTTCAACTTTTGAAGCTGCCAAGCAATTGGCTAAGTGAGAGCAACATTCCACCCAACTTTAGATCTCTGTCCAACCTATAGTCTTTCAACTAAGAGATCACCTCCCAAGATGGGCCGTGTATCCACTAAGGAGGGCTATCAGGTTCTCTCACAATCAAGGTTCCATCCCAATGCTAAGCCAGTTTGTAATTGGGTTTATCAAGCATACATGGATATACTGGTCATGCTAAGCCAACTTCCAATTGGGTTTATCAAGCATACCAAACAACAGGGTCATTCCAAGCCAGCCTACATTTGGG
Organism: Larix kaempferi; assembly: GCA_027924585.1. Classification (NCBI taxonomy): domain Eukaryota; kingdom Viridiplantae; phylum Streptophyta; class Pinopsida; order Pinales; family Pinaceae; genus Larix; species Larix kaempferi. Next base: position 12,892,545 of record BSBM01000878.1, on the reverse strand, counting down.
TTTATCAAGCATGCCATACTACCTGATCATGCTAAGCCAACATGCAGTGGGTTTATCAGTCGTACCAAGCAATACAATCATGCCAATCCAATCTACAGTTGGGTTTATCAAGCATACCATACAAGATGATCATGCTAAGCCATCCTGTAGTGGGTTTATCAGGCATACCAAGCAATACAATCATTCAAAGCCAGTCTATAGTTGGGTTTATCAAGCATACCAAACAAGCTGATCATGCTAATCCAAACTGCAGTTGGTTTATCAGGCATACCAAGCAATACAATCATGCCAAGCCAGTCTACAGTTGGTTTTATCAAGCATACCAGACAAGATGATCATGCTAAGCCAACCTACAGTGGGTTTATCAGGAAAACAGGGACAACAAGGGAGGCATTGCTAAGCTAGTGAGCTCAACCACAGACCTGCAGGAATCTCAACACTCATCCAACCTTGCACCCACATTACCTACCACATCCAACACAAGGAATACCCTCTTCTCTGTTGTATAGTCCCTCAAGGGTTCTTCCCTTCCAGTTCTATTCTAGGATGGGCATAGAAAGGTCCAATCGCTATTTTTATGAGATTACAGCCTTCAATGGGTTTATCAAGGAACCCAACCTTATTCCACAGTTCAACAGCTGACTCATTTTGGACTTGCGGGTAAGGCTCTTTTCTGCAATCTATTCTCTGAGACCCACTCCCAGGTTCTCATGGTTTCTCTACACTGTTCAAGCTTGTAGTTTCCTCGGGTTCTTTCCACTCTGTCACTGGCAAACTGGATTCTCACACACAGTTTTCATGACTAACAACTCTTTGGTATTTTCTATTACACAGGGAAACACGATTATATTCATGATTTCCCCCTTGGTTGGCTCTGCGTATGTAGGAATGTATGAGAAATCTCTCTCCTGAAGGGTTGATGGATCGTGGAAGTCTAAGGGAGTGAATGGTTCGTGAATTCCTCACTGAATGAGTGAATGTGTGAATGTTTTCTTCCCCAACGGGTAGTTAAACCAGTTCTGCAAGTTTCCATTTGTTGAGTGCCTTCCAGGACAAGAAACCGGATCCATGCTCTGCCATATGAAATCGCAGGCATGCTCCATACTCCATCGACTTCAGCAACAGGGTTCTCAACCACCCTCTGCAACCGAATTAATGCCAGTAGGGAGTTCAAATGGGTTCACCGTCGGACATGTGGCAACATGGGTACCAATCCCATAGCCCCCTCACCTCTCCCTAGTGGTTACACGTGGCCCCTTCTCATTAGTTGCCTCCTTAGCCAGCTTCTTGGTTATTTTATTCATTAATAATAATTACATCATTTACATTTCTTCATGGCTTAACATCCCATGAATAATCAAACTGTCAAATACTTTCCTATGCAATAACCTTAAACATCCACTAGTGGGGCCTTGGCCTTAAGCTCCACACTAGGGTGAATACATACACTGGATGTACACATTATTTACATTGAAGCCATTAAACATCAAGAGAAAAATGGGGTATTACATGGTCCAGTAAGGGGATCAAGATTCTCCACATGTACAATAGAGGAGGGTATGTAAATAAATATGTGCATTAGCTATGATCTGAAGCTGGTATAGATCTGAAACATACCATTCCTTATACTCCTCATCAGACTGGGGGTGCAGAGAAGAAAAACAAAACATTGAAAGAAATGGAAAATTGCATGTTGCAATCAAAGAATCTTCCTCCAAAATTATGGGCTAAGTCATACATTGTTCTAACTACATTCAAAATAGAGTACCTCAGAAAAAATTGAAAGGAGTTACTTCTTTTGAAGCATGAAATGGTAAAAAAACAACAATAAATCACTTCAAGGTGTTTGGATCCTACGCATGGATTCATATTCCTTCTAAGAAAAGAAGGGCCTTAGAACCACAAAGTGAGGAGTTATTTTTTGTGGGATATCCTAAAGAGTAAAATTTTAGAGGTTTATCAATATTAATACTAAAAAAATCTATTGAAAGAAGTGTTAGAATTGAATAAATTCCTATTGATAAAACTAGTTCTCCTACTAATGCACAACTAGTTATTCAAAATGAATTCTTTGATTCTTCTTCTAATGTTTCAACTGAAATTTCAGATTCACATATAGATTATGAGGAGGATATTGAAAATGAGAGTGTTGCAAAATCAGCAATCCATCCTCGTTGGGAAAATCAAACACTTGAATCAATTGAGGAACTAGAGGGTGATCTTGTTGATACTCGAAGAACCCATTCAAAGTTTCATGCAGTAACCCACACTGTTGCAGCCATAGAGACATTGCTTCCCACAAATTTCTATATGATGTCCACATATGATCCTCAAACACATGTATAATCCTCCAGCAATCGTCATTGGAAAGAAGCCATGGACAAAGAATATCAATCCCTTATGAACAACAAAACTTGGAATTTGGTACCTCTTCTGAAGGGAAGAAAATTGATTCGATGGAGATGGATTTATAAGACCAATATGGAATCCAATGGATTTATCAGAAAGTATAAAGTAATATTGGTGGCCAAAGGATTCTCACAAATTGATGGCATTGACTACTGGCATAAAATTTTGCACCGATTGTAATGATGGATTTAGTTCGACTTGTTCTTGCCATAGTAGCAGCACAACAATGGGAGATTCAGTACATGTGGTGAGCTCTTAGAACAGATGCCTAATGAGGGAAGCTAGACCAGGAGCCTACTTTAATTATCAACACGGGGGACGTACAAACTTCAGAGGTGCTGGCACTATATGTGCTCTTATAGGATAGTCTTTGTCATGGTTGGGTGTCAGTATCAATGTTTAAAGGTTTTCCTAAAAATGAATTGAATAAGCTGTGAAAGGATTACCTAATCTATGGATGAGAAATACTTATGCTAAGAAGTTTCAATGTTGAAAGCAGTAAATATACCTAAAGAATTAACTTGCAGAAAACAGTAAATCTATACTATGAATTTAAATGCTGAAAACTTGGTAGATCTATTCTAAAATACCAAAAGGTGGATTTTTACTTTAAGAAGTAAATATTGTAATTCAAATACATAAACTGGAAATCTGATCTAAAATATTCAAATTCCAAAAGCTAAATTGAGAATGCAATTATCTAATGCTACGAATTAATCATCAATTAACCAAAGTGCCAAAAGTAATCAATCTTCATGAACAACTATAATAATGGAAAAGTGCATGAGCTTCAAGATCTGGATCACTGTTTCATAAGTAATGCAAGCACACAGGAAAATAAGTGTCTAAATATGTCTTGACAAAATGCTGCTACAGGACTACAGAAATAGCATTACCGAACTACAGAATGCGCTATAACTTACTACGGAATCAGAATGGTCGCTTTACTATAGAAATCAAATCGTGCTATTTGAATGCCATAAAAAATACTTTCACATGCGATATAGATTAAGTCAATACAAAGCACATAATGAAAAATACCTGAACAGTAAAAATCCCTTGACTTACGTGTTGGAGGGGCCCTCTCCAACCCGTACTCAGGAGTGGATAAAACTTATAGATGCCGAATTGAAAGCAACATCAATATCTTTATTCAAAATAGTAACTTCATAGTTCCATAAAGGTCTGTAACACGAATTCTCTCGGCAGTATAAAAATGTAAAATGATGGTTCTAAAAAATGGCAGCAGGATCCCCTCGCTATCCGAGAGGTCCATATATAAATGCCTCTAATGTTTAACCTAACTATATGTCTAATTGTCTTTCCTGCTGAATAGGAGTTCTCTCTATAAATCAGGGAAAAAGGCGCTGAGCTTTGCATGATCTTTTAGTCCTTCACTTGATTTGCGTGTTTGTCCCTTAGTGTACCTGCACCTGTTCAATCATATTTGTTTTCATATAATTAGTTTACTAAACATGCTTTCAAACATAAAAGAATAATGTTTAAAACAACTTCATTAAATAATCAAGGTAAATCATTTCTCCCACAAAACAAGTGTATTTATTCACGCTTTCTTGTGCTTCACTGTGGGAAAAAGGTTATTAGGATACCTATTATTCAGGCTTATCATCTCCCCCATGCTTGAAGGATTCACCCATCCTTGGGTGACATATTCAGTTCTTCAACAGCTTCTCTGATATCCCATGTGACTACCCTGGGGGTTCCTTCCTGCCTGTAGTAACCCATGCATTGGTCATCTTTAACCCAAGCTCTTTTCTCTTCCTCCTCATTAATTTGCTCCTTAATAACTAGGGGAAGGAAAAATGGGGGCTTTAACCTCATTCCAATCCATCTGAGTTGGTTATTTATCAAGGATTCCCTATGCAGTTTAGCTTTGATGAGAGCAGCCTCAAGTCTGAGAGGGGAGTGAAGCTCCCTTATTTTTAGATCACTTGCTACTCTGCGCCATCTGTCATTAATAGACTCATGAACCTCTTTGTGTATTCTTGAGCTCATTCAATTTCGTGATTCATCCATGAACATAGTGCCCTCAACTGGAAATTGCCCATGTAAGGGTTTGGCGACCAATTGGGCGAGCTAGGAACTACAAAATTGTGCAAGAAAAATTCACTTAGCTGGTCCTTCTCCAACTTTGTGGAGTTTAGAGATGTATCCACAAATTCCTTGGGGGAGTTTATCTCTATCGGGAGTCCCTGTTTTAACCTTTGGAGTTGGAATTTGCCCCATTTTTATTATAGCTAAACTGCATAAATGGTTGATGGTGGCCTGAGCTCTAGTAGTTTATCATACATTGTAGTGGTAGTAGCCAAAACGTCCCTCAATTGAACAATCTCCTGGTCCTTTTTGGTTAATTCCTCTTGTGCCTCAGCCAATTTCTCTTTAAGTGTTGAATTTTTCTACTCAGCCAGTTTAGCTCCCTTGCATGATGCATTTTCAAAATTTGTGTCTTTTCAGGTAAAAACAGTGGAGACGTTGGCTGGCTTCCCTGCATTCTGGAATCAACTTTCAATGTTGCCAGCTCCTCTCTGAGCTTTTCTAGTTCTTCCCGTGCCTCGGCAAGTTGGTCAACGACCCCAGGGTTTTCATTGTGCTCAAGAGGGTTCCCCTGGAAGTCGTCTTGCTCTTCTTGTGCATTTTGTTCTTCTTCTACATCCTGTCCTTCTTGTTCATCCCGCTCTTCTTTTGCATCTTGCCCTCTTGTTCATCCTGCTCTTCTGGTGTAGTGGGATCTTCCTAATCAACCCCAAGATCATCGTCATCATCAGACACATTTTGAACCAGGGGGTTGGGTTCCCTTTTAACCTCCTTGGTAATTTGGATTTTAGATGCCTGTGTGAATATTTTACTTCATCTCTTCGACCCTTGCTTACTGGTGGAAATCCCTAGTTCCGTTTTGGGGGAGTCATCTCTTGAATGCTTTATCTTCATCAGGGTATCAACCACGCTGTCCAGGTCGATTTTCCTCTTAGTCCCTTATGTAGAGGCGATCTTGTCCTTTGATCCAGGAGGTAGGGGCATGCCGACTGTGGGTGTACCCTTCATTCTTTGAACATCCTCAACTGTTACCAACATGAATTCTTCCCAAGAAAGTTCTGGGATTTGCATTTTTAATTCCTCACAAATGATCAATTTGATCAACCCATGGTGGGATAATGCATTCTCTTTTCCCTGAATCACTTTCCTGCTCATTTCTCCCAGGGACAGGAGAAGATAGTATGGAATGATGATGTTGTTGTTTGGTGGAAGATGGCCCCTATGCCTTAGCAACTCCATAATTCGAAAATGAAAAATAGGGACATAACTTAGCCTACCAGTGCATGTAATGTATTTCTAGACGATTGCAACCATTTCATCCCATGGTACCGGCATGGAGAGTCTTTTGACTCCATTTTTATCTTCATTGTAGACCTCTCCTCGTTCAAAGAATGCTATCTTTGCTTCATGGATTGCCTCCCGGTCGTCTCTGCTCCAATGCAGACCCATTGTTAGACCAATGAATTTGGAAATTGATTCATCATCCAACCTTATACGTAATCCTTTCACTCGGGTGATGTACTGTTCATCCTTGATGTGCTTTATATTTCTTGCAAATTCTAGAGCCACCCCTGTATTGTATCCTTTCAATCCTAAGATGAAAGGCATCCAGCCCGCACTGCGGATGATTGTTAAGATTCGCGGGTTTTGATAGATAGCACTGTGTTCCTTTGGTTCACTCTTCTTGAACCCTTTTGTCATCCTGAAATCCTTTACTACAAAAATCAACCAACACTTGGAGCATGGCTATCTTACCTCAAATGGTCGAGGTTGATTACAGGTTCGAGGGCTGGATTGTTGGCTGCGTGACCACACTAACTTCCAGTTCCTTTCTTTTGGAGAGTTCTAAGAGGTTTTGTATATGCAAGAACTGGCTCTTTTGGAAGATTATGCCGCCTTACTTAACTTCCTTTTCGCACTTATCCTCATCATTGCTCCTTGTACTTGCTGCTTTATCCATTTCTTTCCATAATCGAGCCCTGTACTTCATTTCATCATTGTACATTGCCCCTTTTGCTCTGATTATTTGGAAGTATGGTGGCTAGATGCGGGTTTATCATTTGCTGACATGACAAAGGTAGCTAATCATGATTTCGTGAGGTAGTCTGAACCTTTCTGCCGACTTAATTTAAAAGTTGTCCTCAGCTTCAGAAATAATTGTCTTGCGGGATAATGATTTGACCTTAAAAATAAAACAAAGATGTTTAGAGATTACCTTTGTATGCTTAGCGTACCTAAGTGCTTGTTGCAGACTGATTTCGTGTGCATTGGATTCTGTAGTATATTTTTTCCATGTCTGTAGTTATTTTCGGCATGTCTGTAGTTACACGTGTTTGCTTTTTCTGCTTTCGTTTTTTTGAAAATGCTCCATCTGGATGGTTTTGATTTTCGTGCCCATTTCTTATTTAGTGCTGGCTCAATTGATGGTATGGCATGCTCATGTGAATAAATGGTAGGCTCGCTTGAATAATGGTAGGCTCGCTTGATTGAATTTTGTAATACTTGATATCTTTGCTGGTTGAATTGAATACATTCCGGCTCGCTTGAATATCAATACCTGGCTCTCTTGATTTGATTGCTAGCTCGCTTGTATTGTGATGACTAGATTTATTTTATTTATTTGCAATGTGCATTCTGCTTCTTCATGGGGATGTATGATGCCCTACAATTTTACCTGTGATTACCTAAATGCATCATGTTGGATCTTTATTTCAGTTATGTCTCTTTTTCTTTCTTTTTTTCGTTCATTTTTCTTTTTTCTCTCTTTTTCCATATCTTTTTTTCTTTTTCTTTTTCAAATTTTTCATTTTTTTTTCTTTCGTTTTTATCATTTTATCATTTTTTCTCTTTTATCATTTTATCATTTTCTTTCTTTTTTCTATGAACTGGATTTCAATGGTCTTCCATGTTCTCTATCAGCATTAGTTGTTGCTGGTAGAGCACCTGTGTGAACTCCTCCTTTGACTGTGGCTTCTTGTAAAGTTTGAGCCAATGTCCATTTACTATCATGGGAAACTCTTCTTAATCAATTGTAATGATCTTGACAGCTCCATTTTCATAGATTGTTTCAATAATGTAAGGTCCAAGCCATCTTGTTGTTAGTTTTCCCTTGAAAGTATGGAATCTGGAGTCATAGAGTAGTGCCTAGTCACCCTCCTTGAACTTTTGATCTTTTATGTGTTTGTCATGCCACTTCTTCCTTTGTTGCTGGATGATTTCGGTATGGGAAAGTGCTTGCTGACATTGCTCATTGAGTTGATTTAATTGTAGCATGCATTCTTTTTGGATCTCTGATAGTTCCATATTAAACTTTGCTGCAATCCTTAATGTCTTTATTTCAAATTCAATTGGCAGCATGACTTGCTTTCCATAGACTAACTCATAAGGTGTGAAGCCTGCTATCTTCCATGTGGTATTGTAAGCCCAAACTGCCTCACTTAGCCTGTCTGCCCAATCTCTTTTGTGGAGTTGGACAGTCTTTGTCGAAATCCTTTCCAATTCTCTATTTGTTACCTCAACTTGACCATTGGCTTGAGGGTGATAGGAGGAGGACTGTCTGTGCTTGACATTGTTTCTTTTAAGCAAGTCTTCTATTAGATTTGATGTAAACTGTGGCCCTTAATCAGAAACTAGTTCTCTTGGTACTCCAAACCTGTGAAAGATATGCTCAGTGAAGAATTTTTCCACGTTGGTTTCATTTGCTATAGCAAGTGCTACTCCCTCAATCCACTTTGTGAGGTAGTCAATCCATACTAGGATGTAGCTCTTCTGATTTGACTATGGGTTTATTGGACCAATGAAATCAAATCCCCATTTTTTGAATGCCTCCAAGGCGATTTGTGGATGGAAAGGCATTTCTTCTTTTTGTGTTGGTTTCTCCATTTTTTGGCAGTCATCACAGTGTGAAACATATTCATAAGCATCTTTGTGGAGTGTTGGCCAATAATGCCCTATTTGCAAAATTTTATAAGTTGTCCTCTTTGTAGCATAGTGTCCTCCACATGGTTCATTGTGAGTGGCATGCATTATGTCATGCACTTCATCTTCTCTAATGCACCTTCTAAGTATTTGATCTGGTCCTTGTTTGAAAAACATACCTTCTATCCATGTGTATGTGGCACTTTGCCTTATTACTTTATTCTTTTCTTTGTAGCTGTAGTGTGCTGGAAATTTTCCAGACACTAAATAGTTTGCTATGCCAGCAAACCATGGGCTCCTTGTAGAGATGGCTTAAATGTGCTCATCAGGAAAACTGTCATTCACCACTTTATTGTCTTGTCCATGGGTGAGTCTAGATAAAAATTCAGCCACTACATTGTGTTTTCTTGGCTTGTCCAAAATTGTGATGTTAAACTCTTGCGGGAGGAGTAGCCACATGATGATTCGAGCACTTGTATTAGGTTTGTTTGTGAGATACCTTATTGTTGAATGGTCTGTATGGACAAAAACTTGGTAACCTATTATGTAGTGCCTGAACTTGTTAATGGCATGGATGATAGCCAAAAATTCCTTCTCTGTAACAATATAATTTAATTTTGCCCCTGCCAAATTTTTATTGATATAATATTTAGCATAGGGATTTTTATCTCTTTCTTGTCCAAGGACAGATCCAATGGCCTTATCTAATGCATCTGAGTGGATGTGGAATGGAAGTTCCCAGTCTGGTCCTTGGAGTACTGGAGCTGTAATTGTTTTCTCCTTAAGTTTATCAAATGTTGTCATGCAATGGTTTGTCCATATGAACTCAGTGTCTTTTGTGAGAAGGGAAAACATTGGTGCAACAATCCTGCTATAATTTTCAATAAATCTCCTGTAGTACCCTGTTTGCCCAAGGAAACTTCTCACATCCCTTTGTTTGATAGGTGGTGGAAGCGTTTTGATTACTAAAAATTTTGCTTGATTAACGTTTGTCCCCCTCTGTGATATATGGTGCCCAAGAACGATGCCTTCTTCCATTAACATTCTGCATTTGTCATTGCTAAGACATAAGATCATCTCAATACATTTTTTCAATACTATTTCAAGATGGTTCAATGCCTGATCAAAGTTTTGTCCATAGGGTGTGAATTCATCCATGAAGACTTCCATTTGATCATTTATGGAATCAGAGAATATACTTAGTATGGCCCTTTGGAATGTTGCTGGAGTATTACATAACCCAAAGGGTAGTACTCTGTATCCATAAGTACCCTAGGGGCATGTAAACGTTGTCTTATCTTGATCAGCTGGATGTATTAAAATTTGGTTGTACCCACTGAAGCCATCCAAAAATGAGAAATACTTGTTCCCAGCTAATGAGTCCAGCACCTGATCGATAAATGGGAGAGGAAAGTGATCTTTCTTGGTTGCTTTATTTGACTCTCTGTAGTCCACACAAATTCTTCATTTGCCTCCTTTTTTAGGGACTATAACCAGTGGTGAGACCTGTTCGCTATTAGAGATGGGATATATGAACCCAACATCTATTAACTTCTGTAGTTCTACTTTGACAATGTCCTTTAATGTTGGGTTTAGCCTCCTTTGTGGTTGCATGATAGGGACAAAACCTTCTTTGATGTAAATGTAATGTTTGCAGATATTAGGATGTATATCCTTCATGTCTGCATATGTCCATGCAAAAGCTTGATTTTGTTCTGATAGTACCTTCGTTAACTATTTTTCTTGCTCTGGCTTCATATTGGAATTAATGTTGACTGTCTTTCCAGGAATAATTTCTACTGTCTTTGTTTTTTCTGATTGTTCTTCCAAAGATAGCACTTCTGCCTAGATTTTATTTGAGTTCTGATGTGAACTTTCGCCTTCTTGCTTATGGTCCGTGTCAAAAAATTCTTCAAGAATATCATTGTTAGAAGATGCATTCTATGTAAACCTATATATATGACCATCTTCGTCTATGGCTTTTAGTGATAGTGCAACATCAATTGTTAGGACAGGTCAAGGGTTTTGATTTGGTGTGTCGTTATAATCATCAGTCCAATTTTGATATTCTAAGTCTGAAGATTGCCTTGCTGGTGGGTAAATTGTGATTTTCTTCTAGGCATGTCCACTGGTGATAGTCATGTTTCCTGATTTGCAACCTATGTAAGCATCTGCAGTTGACAACCAAGGTTTTCCTAGTATGATTGGATAACCACTAAGTTTACTTTTTACTTCTATGACTATGAAATCAGTTGGGTATTCCTAGGATTCTATATTGATTATTATATCTTCGAGCATTCCTTTATGTCTCATTGTGGATGTGTCAGCTAGCTGGAGTACTGTAGTTGTTGGTTTGACCATTGATTGGAGTCCTAAGTGTATCATAGTATCCTTGGTCATCACATTTATGGAAGCTCCCAAATCAATTAAGCTTCTATCTATTTGTCTGTTATTGATTACTACGTTGACAATGGGGCTGCCTGGATCCAGATATTTAGGGTTAACAATGATGCCTACCATTAGATCTGCCAACTAGCCTACTACATTGATGGTTGGCGGGTCACGCTTTCTTATACCAGGTTTCTTCATACAATTTTCTTTAATAATTTTTTACAGATGGGCAAATCCCTTATGGCTTGCAAAATCGGAATTTGGATGTTTAAGTGCTTCAATTCATTTAAAATTACATTTTCTTCTTCCTCTTTTGTACTTCGTACCAGTTTTTCAGGGAATGAAGGGTTTCTGTTTCGTGTGAGTGGTTGAATTTCTTCCTCCTGAGGGTTTGGTTCATCTGGATGCTGAATATGGGGTTGTGTCATTTGTTCGTGAGCCTCAGGTTCTTGGATATTCTGTATGTGTGTATTTTGCAATGTTTTTCCATATCTAAAATTAATTTCATTTATCTCTAGCATATCTACAACGTAGGCTGGGAACTGTACCATTTCAGTATTATAGGCTTGTTGTGGTGGTGGCCTGTTGTTGTTAGGATTGGGAATTGGCTGGGCGAGAATTGGTGGAGGTCTAGGGGGTGGTTGATTTGGTGGTGGCTGCATGATGAGTGGTTGTTGTTGCTGCAATGGAGCTCTCCAATTCGATGCGTAAGGGTATGGATTTCCATAATTCGTAGTTGGCTGAGCAAAAGGTGGGGGGTATGGAGAGTAGGATTGTGGGTAATAAGCCTGCTGATATGGTTGGTTTTGCTGCCACTGATTTGGATTTTGCTGAGGTGGCCATGGGACTAGTGCAGAGTTCCAATTCTACTGGTTATTTCCCTGATTGTAGTAAGGTTGGTTGTTGGGTTGGTAAGGTCTAGCAAAATTGTTCCTTCTTTGATTCACAAGACAGAGCTGTTCTATTGTACCTTCTGTTGTGGGATCTTGAATGGAATCTTTGCATGAGGGTAAGAGAGGACATTTATCAGTGGAGTGATCTTCAGTGCAAAGACCACATATTTCTATGGTGTTTAATGTGCACTGCCCCTTCTCATGCTTCTTTCTACAACGAGGATAGAATACTACCAAGGCTTGGTTAATTTCGTCCTGCTTCTTCTTGATTTGAAGTGCATCAAGATGCATGGCCAGAGATTGTAAGATGTCGGTCTTCATGTCATCTAGAAGGTTTCCTAAATCAGATTTGGTAAGGTTTGGTCCCGAAGATGTAGATCCCCCAGTAAATGTGTGTGTATCCCTGGTTCGATTTTTACTTTTCCTAGATCTAGAGTAGTTTTTGAAGATTTGTAGGATTTGGTCATAAGTCTTCTGGAATATATCTCCATCCCCCAGAAGGTTTAAGACTTCAAAATTTTCTTCTTTTACACCTCTAAGAAAGACAAGTTTTAGTGATTTAGGATCTAAGGTGCAGTGACTAGCTCGTTTGTAGCTGAGTTGAAACCTTTGGGCATAATCCTCTAATGATTCTCTTTCTCCTCGTTGCATCCGAAAGATTTCATCTCTAGTATCATTTGCTTTGCAGTAGTCCCTATTTTTTTCTAGAAATCCCTGTTTCATTTGGTCCTAGCTGAAAATACTATTTCCTTCTAAACTCATGAATCATCTAAGTGATATATCTTTGAGTGTGGAGGGAAAAAGCCTCAGCTTTTGTGCATCAGTAGTGTAATCAAAGGATCTACAAACTACCTCAAACTCAAACAGGAATGTGTCAGGATCTTCTGAAGTCAAACCATGGAAGTTTGGTAGATTGTTACGGTTGATATTCTTCATCCTGGCATCTCCAAGAGGTATGCTAATGGGAAAGGTGAACAACTCTCTAGGTTCCTCTTCTTCGTCTGCCATGGTGGTGTTTGAGATGGAACTAGCAATGAAGCTGTCTCTGTTTGGATCATATGTAGAATTAGTTTCATCTTCAAAGTTTAGGAATTCAAATTGAGAGTGGTCAGAGCTGTTGTTACCATTGTTACTCATAGGACGCCTAGGTAGAAAGTGTCCAAACCTATCCCTCTGTCGACGAGGCATTCATTGGTAAAATAAATTTTTTTTTTCGTGTTTTATGAATGTTGTTTTTTTTCTTTTTGTTTTGTTTTTTAAGATGTCTCCTAAAATATTTAGCACCTCCCCAGCAACGACACCAAAAAGTGGTGAGCTCTTAGAATGGATGCCTGATGAGGGTAGATAGACCAGGAGCCTACTTTAATTATCAACCCGAGGGACATACAAACTTCAGAGGTGCTGGCACTATATGTTCTCTTATAGGATAGTCTTTGTCGTGTTAGGTTGTCGGTATCAATGTTTAAAGGTTTTCCTAAAAAGGAATTGAATAAGCTGTGAAAGGATTACCTAATCTATGGATGAAAAATACTTATGCTAAGAAGTTTGAATGCTGAAAGCAGTAAATATACATAGAGAATTAACTTGCAGAAAACAGTAAATCTATACTATGAATTTAAATGCTGAAAACTTGGCAGATCTATTCTAAAATACCGAAAGATGGATTTTTAATTTAAGAAGTAAATACTGTAATTCAAATACATAAACTGGAAATTTGATCTAAAATATTCAAATGCCAAAAGCTAAATTCAGAATGCATTTATCCAATGCTATGAATTAATCATCAATTAACCAAAGTGCTGAAAGTAATCAATCTTCATGAACAACTATAATAATGGAAAAATGCATGAGCTTCAAGATTTGGATCACTGTTTCATAAGTAATGCAAGCACATAGGAAAATAAGTGTCGAAATATGTCTTGGCATAATGCTACTACAGGACTATAGAAACAACGTTACCGAACTACATAATGTGCTATAACTTACTATGGAATCAGAATGGTCACTTTACTACATAAATCAAATCGTGTTATTTGAATGCCATCAAAAATACTTTCACATGCGATATAGATTAAGTCAATACAAAGCACATAATGAAAAATACCTGAACAATAAAAATCCCCTAACTTATGTGTTGGAGGGGCCCTCTCCAACCCGTACTCAAGAATGGAGAAAACTTATAGATGTCGAATTTAAAGCAATGTCAATATCTTTATTCAAAATATTCACTTCATAGTTCCATAAAGGTCTATAACATGAATTGTCTCAGCAGTATAAAAACATAAAACGATGGTTCTCAAAAATGGCAGCAGGATCCCCTCGCTACCCGAGAAGTCCATATATAAATGCCTCTAATGTTTAACCTACCTATATGTCTAATTGCCGATCCTGCTGAACATGAGTTCTATCTATAAATCAGGGAAAAAGGCACTGAGGTTTGCATGATCTTTCAGTCCTTCACTTGATTTGCGTGTTTGTCCCTTAGTGTACCCGCACCTGCTCAATCATACTTATTTTCATATAATTAGTTTATTGAACATGCTTTCAAACATAAAAGAATAATCTTTAAAACAACTTCATTAAATAATCAAGGTAAATCATTTCTCCCACAAAACAAGTGTATTTCTTCACCCTTTCTTGTGCTTCATTGTGGGAAAAAGGTTATTAGGATACCTATTATTCAGGATTATCAACATGGATGTGAAGAGTGATTTTGTTCCTGGGGACCTTGAAGATATATACATGGAGAAACCACCAGGTTACATTTAAAACTCATCTTTGGCATGCAAATTAAATAAGTCTTTGTATGGATTAAAACAAGCTCCTCAAGCTTGGGATGCACAAATGGATTCTTTTCTGTTAGCACAAATTGTTTTGAGTAGTTGGGAGCCTTCTTTATCTTACACACATTCAACTAGATAAATCCTTTGCTATTGGGGCGATTTCTAGATACATGTAGGAACCACCTGAGTTATATTGGAGGGATGCCAAAAGAATACTCCGATATGTAAAGGGGTCATATGACTATGTGAAGAACCTACAATAATTAATTAACGAAAACACACGAAATAGCAGAAATAATAGAACTCATAATCACTTTTATATTGATCGCAGGCCACTTCGAGGGGGCAACCTCCTTTGAGCAAGCTCAATACAAATAACTTCACAGTGCCTTCATTGGTCTCAATTACTATGGATCAACAATTACTACGGGATGACTTACAAAGCATATGCATCCAACAACAATAATACAAACTATGGATCAGCAAATACTATGGGATGACTTACAAAGCATATGCGTCCAACAACAATATACTAACAAAGTAGATAGAAGGGTTTACATGGGTTCCTAACATCCCCTCTCCCTTAGAAAAAGCTTTGTCCTCAAAGCTTTAGATGTGGAAATTGATGCAGAATCTGAAGGAGTGGTTCCCCTGTAGCATCCTTGGGTTGCATTCCGGCCCACTGATGCCTTTTGAGTTTCAGGGAGGATTGCTTGGAAGGCTATAGATGAAGAAGGACCGGCATATCACTTGCATGAAAAGTGTGCTCAGAACAGTGCTGATCGGCTTGTTGTTTCAGTCGAATTCTTGCGATGTGAAGATTGTCTTGCAGAATGAGAAGAATCTGATCGCAGTTTCGAAGGACCGAGTCAATTGCCTGAACTGGGGAGCTGCTGAGTGTGTATGGAAGAAGAACTGGCGGTGCCTGTCCATAAACTGCTTCATATGGTGTCCTTTTAGATGTGGTATTTTACCACTAGAGCACTTCTAGGAAATCCATAGAAATAGCTTTCCACATCTGTGTAGGGATGGGAAAGGGTTCGAGCAGTCCCGAAAGGAGTGTTGTTTCACCCTTGTTGACCTGGAAAGTATCACACTCAACCACCATCTGGTGAATTTTCATATTCAGTCCCTGCCAAAAGAAGTTACATTATTCCCGGTCATAGGTTTTGAGGAACCCAAAGTGCCCTGCCGATGAAGAAGCATGGAGTTCATAGAAGAGATAGCCTTGTTGAATAGATTGCAACCAATTTTGAACAAGGAGAGAAATACCTGGAAGAGAAACTGGGTCATCAAATTGGAGAGAAGGAGCATATGCCACCATATTATCCTTACCCTTATTGCAAGTGATCGCATAGTCATAACCCATGAGTTGGATAACCCATTTCTGGTGTGTTGGTGAGGGGACCCATTTTTCCAGACTTTGGAAATCAATCTTGATGCAGAAATAATTTCCTAATAGGGATGGTTTCCACTTTGGTACTGCATGCAAAATAGACATCATTTCCTGCTGAGATGTAGATGCGGCTAAATTATTGCCACTGGTTCAGTAAGGACACCTGCATATCTATCCAAGGAAGTAGGGGAGACCATTGATGGGTGCATTTGAATGGAATGGAGTTGAGTGATGACACCATGTGAATTCTTCTTAAGGATCTTTTCCAAGCGATGTGAACTGATGATGCGGAGAGACCCTTGTTGTAAGCCCTTAAATTTGTTTTGTTTCCCATTGACTTAAAACTGCATCCAAAGTTCAGCAAAATTCCATAAGAGGGGGCCAAGTGTGCATAACCATTGAACGCCCAAAACCACATCACATCTGCCTAGGGACAAGGCAAACATGTCAGAGCACAGGTTATAATCTTCTAGAGAGAGACGCACATTGTGACACTTCCCCTTGCAAGGTAAGGTGCCCCCATTGGCAACCATGACTTCAAAGTTGGAGCAAGGATGGACAAAACAATTAGCATGTTTGGCGATCCGAGGGTCCATGAAGTTATGAGTGCTACCAGAATCGATGAGTATTGTAAGAGGAAGCTTCTTGAAGTAACCCCTAACCTGCATTGTTTGGGGGGTGGTGACGCCGGATATAGCATGGAGAGATATATTTGGTTGTTCATCCTAAGATGGGGGGTCAATAGGAAACTCTTGAATGTTGACTTGATCATCCATTGTATCTGTAGCTTCTTCACCAATTTTAGAGGCAGGCGAAGAATCCATATCCAAGAGATAGAGATTTTGTTGAACACATCTATGTCCCTGAGTGAATTTCTCATCACAATTATAACAAAGCCATTTTTCCCTGCATGCGTGCATCTCTGTTTCATACAAATGCTTGATAGGAGTTGGTTGAGGAGCTGGCGGGATGGGAGGTCGTTGAGAACCCATATTTTGGAAGGAAACAAAATTGGGTTTAGAGCATTGTTGGGTTGCAATCTTCTCTTCTTCCAACTTAGCCAACCCTAGGACTTCCATCATTGTGTTCGGACAGAACATTTTAACCTCTGACCGGATTTCATCCTTAAGACCATTGATAAAACAACTCCTGTAGAATTCATCAGGCAATCCTTCTGTGTGATTGGCTAGTTTCTCAAATTCTGTCTGATATTCTCTCACAGTGCCACTTTGATGAAGTTTAGTGAGTGCTCCATTGAAGTCATCAAAAGCACTAGGACCAAATCATTGCAAAAGGAGTTGGCGAAAATCTGTCCATTTTGGCTCGTCATGCGCCTTGATGTACCAACGGTACCATTGAAGGGCTTCCTGTTCCAAATGAAAGGATGCAAGTGGAAATTTTTGGACATCAAAAGTATTATGTAGACTGAAATACTATTCTGCACGATAGATCCATCCAGTCGGATCAGTAACATTGAAGCAAGGAAATTCAAGCTTCGGACCACAGAAATTGCTGGAAGAAGAGAACCCATTGGCTGCAGAAGATTCTTGTTGTCGATCATTGCTCATGGCTGAATGCTGAAGATGGAGGCTGAGAAATTTTTCATCCAGATCTTGGAGTTTAGTTTGGATGGCTACAAGTGCTTCCTCCATGGTTTTGCTCCTGTGCGGGTGACAACCATAACTAGGAGTTTTTTTTTTTTTTTTGGGGGGGGCGGGGAATGGATAGAAAAAAAACAAACAAAGGCTTATTTAGTAAAGAGAAATTTAGATTTGGGAAAAACTTGGATGGGTAATTGGGGTTTGAATAGGTTTTGGACACTTTTTGATGGATAAGGAAGCAGAAAATGAGGATTTCAGAAGCGGGGTGAAAGAATGATAACATTTGGCAGAGAGGGACAAAGAAGCAGAATTAGGAAAGGAATGCTGTGGTAAAATTTGAAGGCGATTGGGTGAAATCTGAAGAAGTTATGGAAAACCCTAAAAATAGACAAATGTGGGATTTTGGGCTTTGGGGAGTGGAATTTGGGATAGGGTCCTCAGGAATGAAATATGTAAAATGGGATTACAGGGGTGTCAAGTAAGTTTCGAGGGAAACAGAGTGAAAACAAGGGAGATATGGCTAAAAAACAGATTTTTTTTTTCAGAATGGATCTGCTACGACAAAGAAGGGAGCAAAAATAGATGGATCTACAACGACGCGGAAGTGATCGGAAACAAATGGATCTCAAATTGCGCCGAATGGATCGAAAATGGCTGGATCTGAAATGACTTTCAGAATAGATTTGAAATGGATGGATCTGGAATGGCTTTCAGAATGGATCTGAAATGGTGCTAAAGTGATCGGCAACAGTTCAGCTGAAAATAGATATGGACCCCAGGTATGTGCGGCTTCCTAACAATTCAGGGGTTTCACTCGGCCACCAATGCTGTTTGACGGCTTGCGTATTGGGGCAGTACCCCTCACTCCACGGCTCAGGTAAAACTGATAACCGCTTTGCCACAAACAATATCTCTTGGTTTACCTCATGGGTGGGAACTAGTCAATCAGGTAGGGGTCGTTGCCCTTTTCGCTGGTAGGTTCTCTTAATGAGCCAACTACTTCGGGGTTCCTGTGGTACTCCTCACAATGAGTTTTAGGGATTATGCCCAAGTACTTCCCACAGTTAAGTGGATAGGGATTATTCCCATATCCAAAGCTGCAACATATGCAGAAAAATAAATAAGTTTGGGCATAAATTTCACCCAACGAGCCCAAGAAAGTGCTCTGATACTAGATGTGAAGAACTTGCAATAATTAATTAATGAAAACACACGAAATAGCAGAAATAACAGAACTTATAATCACTTTTATATTGATCGCGGGCCATTTCGAGGGGGCAACCTCCTTTGAGCAAGCTCAATACAAATAACTTCACGGTGCCTTCATTGGTCTCAACACAAACTTATATACTAAGTTTATGCACCAATACCATGGGTCAATACCATGTGTCAATACAAACCATGGGCCAATACAAAATATGGATCAACAATTACTACAGGACAATTTACAAAGTGTTGATGTATATGTAACTTCGGAATGTATTTCATATATATTTATTGTACCCTTATTAGAGATGTGTTATTCCTCTATAAGGAAGTGTCGTCATGTGGATTGACAAGTGTCGCAAGTGTGTGTACTTGCCGATGGGTTATTAGACCACCATGTGTGGGTTCGGCCCTGAAATATATAAATTATAATGTGGATGTACCTAGCTAGACAAGTCGGCCCCATAAAGTCACTGGGCAAACAGGTTAGTATAAATAGAGATCAGGAGATCTCTATTTAGATCATTCGGAAAAGCACATCTCTCTCACTCAGAAAGTGGCGCACTAGTGAGGAGGAGGATCATCTGCTCTAGGAGACTATCTCAAGTGTATTTTGGTTGTACTTTGGTTGAGCCATTGCTCTCTCTATCTCCGAGGAAGTTGTGGGGTTTTTCACCTTAGGATTTTCCCCACGGAAACTTTGTGTCTCTTGTCTCTCATGCTTTTGATTCTTGTGATGCTTGTCATGCTTATTGTGATTGTCATGCATTGATATACTGTATATGTTATTATCTCAGTAAAGATCCTAGAGTATTGTGAATTAATGCTCAAAATTTAACATGGTATCAGAGCTAACCTGAGAAGAAGACATTTTGTAGTGACGGAAACTTGAGTTTCTTGTTTATTGGGTTTCTCTCCACAGATTTTGGAAAAGCAGTATAGTAGATTGACTCTACTCATCACGGAGAATCTATCTGTCCAATCAGAATTCAATTCTGAGCATTTTCAGATTTGGCCCTAAAAATTAGGGTTTCCACAAAAATAAGAATTTATGAAATCTAAAGACATAGCTGGAAGATCCTTGAAAAAATTGAAGTTTAGAGATTTGGATCGAGATTTTTGGCTGGGTAGATCTCCGGGAAACTCAAACCCTAATTTAGGGCTCTCGCTAGTGAACCCGGAAGGACAAAAAGGTAAATCTGAAGGGTAAAGCTTTGCTGATCTCAAATTCTAAATACACCAGGCTAATCAGTTCATCAAGGCGCATCTTTCTATCCTTTCAGAAAATTGAAATTCGCATTTTGAATTTTTAGGGTTTTTTCGACAAACCCTAATCCGAGACCAGATCTAGTTTTCAGCATTTCAAGTGGTAAGACCTAAATCTTTTCTATTTCCATTTGAAGTACTCTTTAATATGTCTCACCACACCAAGCTTGAGGATAAGCTCGAAGGAGTTGATAACTTCTGAGCTTGGAAGTATAGGATTGGATTAATCCTAGAAGAGAATGAGTTGGACTCATATGTAAAAGAAGACATCCCTATCCCAGAGGATGAAGAGACTAAGGTATTGCATAAGAAAAAATTGGTCAAGGCAAAGAGAATCATTGTTGATTCTATCAAAGACCATCTCATACCCCATGTGTCTTCTCTAAAGACACCCAAGGAGATGTTTGACTCTTTGACCAAGCTATTTGAAGGGAAGAACATAAATCGAAAGATGACCTTGCGAAACCAATTGAAAGGAGTAAAGTTTTAGAATGGAGAAACCATTCAATCTTATTTTTCAAGTGTCTCCCAGATCAAGGAACAACTAGAAACAGTGGATGAAATGGTGGAGAATGGTGAAGTGGTGATGACCACTCTAAATGGCCTACCCAGGTCATGGGATTCCTTTATTCAAGGAATTTGTGCAAGGAAAAAGTTGATCTGCTACAACAGATTGCGGGAAGAATGCTCTCAAGAAGAAGCTAGGCTTGTGGCCCGAGAAGAAAATATGAGAAATGAAGATCAAGCTCTCACAGCACATGCGAGGAAAGGAAATTCCAAGAAGGAATCATCTCATAACAGGAGATTCTCACACCGCCATTATCATAAAGATAAGAAAGATCTCAGATGCTTCAATTGCAATGAGAAGGGACACTTTGCTTTATATTGTCCCAAGAAGAAGAAAGACAACAACAACTTCAACAACAAGAAGAAGAATAACAAAAGAAGATATCATGCTCATGCTGTCGAAGATGATGAACCCCCAAAGAAGAAGGCTAGGGCAGAAAGTGATAGTGATGATGACTCATCAAGTGAAGAAGAATATGTTCTAATTTCTGCTTTCATAGGTACTATCTCCCATGGTTGTAATGATTGGTTGATTGATAGTGGGGCTTCCAAACACATGACTGGGTTTAAGGAATCTTTTGTGAATCTATCTGAACATGAATCACCCCATAAGGTGAAACTTGGGGATGATTATCAATACCCAATCAAAGGAAGTGGTGAAGCCTCCTACAACCTAGATTCTGAAAAATCTTTGAAGATGAAAGAAGTCCTTTATGTACCTGGGCTCAAGAAGAACTTACTCTCCATCTCTGCATTGGATGCAAAAGGTATGAGGGTTGCATTTGTGGATGGCCAAGTCCTAATGTGGCCAAAGGGAAAGAATATAGATGATGCAGTAGTGATTGGAGAGCAAGAGGGAGGGTTGTACAAATTGAAGGGACAACCTAAACATGCCATGGTACATGAATCCATGGAGCCAAGTGAACTTTGGCATAGAAGACTTGCTCATATGCACTATAGGGCACTTCCAATTGCAAGCACGGCTGTAGAGGGTCTTCCTGAAATCAAGACCAAACATGAAGGTGTTTGCAAATGATGTTTAAAAGGTAATAACATTAAGAAGGTTTTCCGAAGTAGTGAAAGCAAGGCAAAAGACATCCTGGAAATCATCCACTCAGATGTATGTGGTCCTATGTCATCCAGTTCTCTGAGTGGGTATGTTTACTATGTCTCATTTATTGATGACTTCTCCAGGAAGACTTGGGTATACTTCTTGAAGAACAAAGATGAGGTGTTTGATAAGTTCAAGGAATTCAAAACCTTGATGGAGAATCAAAATGACAAGAAGATCAAAACATTCAGATCCGACAATGGTGGAGAATTCACCTCAGGTGACTTCAAGAAGCTTTGTAGTGATTCAGGGATTAAGAGGGAGTTGAATGCTCCTTATAATCCTCAACAGAATGGAGTTGTAAAAAGTAAGAACAGAACAATCATGGAAGCAACAAGGGCAATGCTGCATGACCAGGATCTACCTACGCATCTATGGGCATAAGCAGCTAGAACAACTGTATATGTGCAGAACAGAACACCCCACAAGATATTGGAAAACAAGACACCAGAAGAGGTCTTTTCTGGTAAGAAACCTGAAGCCAGCCATCTCATAATATTTGGTTGTCCAGTATACACTCATGTCCCAAAGGAAAAGAGGACTAGACTAGATCCTTCAGGAAAGAAGGGTATCTTTGTGGGTTACAGTGAAAGCTCGAAGGCTTACAGAATATACTTTCCAGGGTTCAAGAAGATTGATGTCAGCAAGGATGAATATAAGTTCAAGGACAGGTAATCCAGGAAGCAAAGATCAAGAGGGAGCACACTCCAGCAGCTCCTGCAAGGATGCAGATTTTCAAAGGGAGTTGACCATCTTCCTACATTCCACAATAGAAAGGTGTAGAAGAAGCTACTTTAGCAGCTCCTGCCAGGAAGCAAAGACTCAGAGTGAGTCCACCCAACAAACAAACAAAGATAAGTATTTCAATTATCATTTATTGCCTATTTTGTTTGTTTAAATAATATTATGCTTATGTTCCTAGACTTAGGAGATGTATTGTGCATATTAGAATGATTTCATTAATGAACAGTATACTACTAATATGTATGTGATGGGTAAGTGGCCTATGGCACTGTACAACATTCCATTGCTACTTATCTAGAATGAAACCTCTTTGCTGACATGTTGGGAGTAGTGCAAACTCTTAACAATGTTCTGGTAGAGACTGGAAGGCATCTATAAAGTTGTGGAACATGGATAAATGTTGTATTGAAGCACTGGCTAAGATAACTGCATGACTGCATGACATATTTCTTTATGTGTAAAGAATTTGTTCTGAAAATTATGAGATGTTTCTAATCATGCAATTTAACTTGTTTTGTAGGAAAGACCGTATATCTTCACCTACAAAAGGACTACAACATTTGTTCCTGCAACAAAGATATCTATTGAAGATATTGAAGTTCCCAGGATCTAGGATGAAGAATGGAATGCCATGATCCGTCGATCATGAAGAAGATGTTTGGGATGCAGTCCCAAGACCTGACAGGGAGTCACATGTGTGCAGATTGAAGAAAGCCTTGTATGGCTTGTAGCAAGCTCCCAAAACTTGGTGTGATACAAAGAGGAAGCTTGCTTCCAAATTCGATATGAAGAACTTTGGGAATGATGCATTATTTCCTAGGTATGGAGGTCTGGCAGAGTGCAGGTGTGATCTTCCTTGGTCAAGGGAAGTACACAGTAGATATCCTGAAGAGATTCGGGATGATGGATTGCAAGGCCATGGCCACACCTATGGCATCGAATCTGAAGCTTCTATGTGATTCTTCATCTGAGCCGGTTGATGTCTCTATGTATCGTCAGATGATTGGGTTCTTGATGTACCTGACGAACACAAGACCAGATATTTGCTTTGCAGTGAACACATTGAGTTATTTCCTGACAGATCCAAGGAGTGTTCATCTGGTTGCTGTAAAGCATGTTCTGAGGTACCTGAAGGGTACAATGGATTATGGGCTCAAGTATGAGGCGAATCAAAAGTTTAACCTGCAGGGTTATGTTGATTCAGATTGGGCTGGCAGTGCTGTAGATAGGAAGAGCACATCTGGGTGCTGCTTCAGTATGGGATCAGGTGTGATCTCTTGGTTTAGCAAGAAGCACTCCTGTGTAGCACTGAGTACAACTAAGGTAGAGTATGTTGCATCCTGTTCAGCTAGTTGTGAGGCAGTATGGCTACGGAAGCTACTGTCTGAATTATTTGATCTCCCGTTGGATGCTACTGGTATGTTCTGTGATAACCAGAGTTGTGTGAAGCTGTCCGAGAACCCAATGTTTCATGACAAGTCGAAACACATAGAGATCAAATATCACTATATAAGGGATATCTTGCAGAGAGGAGCTGTGAAGCTCCTGTATGTTGCGACGGACGAGCAAATTGCAGATGTGCTGACGAAGCCACTAGTCAGGGTGAAGTTTGAGTACTTCAGAGAGAGACTTGGTGTTCTTCGGATTGATGACACTTCGAGGAAGAAGTGATGGACACATTTGCTAAAGCCATTCCAAGCATGTTGGAAGGAGGATCTTTCACATGGTTGTGGATGTAAGCACTGGATGATGAGCATCAGGATGATGTTCTGGTATGATCAGTTGGATCATTTTTATATGTATGTATGTATGCATCATGTTGGATGCTGGATATGATCAGTTGGATCATTTATATGTATGTATGCATCATGTTGGATGCTAGATATGATCAGTAGGATCATTTGTATGTATTTTGTATATGCATCATGTCGGATGCTTGGACCATGTATCTGTATATGTATCAGGTGGATACATTGTATGATCAGGTGGATCATGTATGGTGATATGTATCATGTATTTGTATTTGTATCAGGTGGATACACTATATGATCAGGTGGATCATGTATGATGATATGTATTAGGTAGATACTTGGTATGCATCAGGTAGATGCATTGTATGATTAGGATGATCATGGATGACGAGCTTCAGGATGTTGCTCCAGATGATATGCAGTAGGATGTTGTAGTGATGATGATCAGGATGATCATGTGTACATCAGGATGATGTATGGTGAGTATCAGGTTGATACTTTGTGGCCGTGGAACAGGTTGTGCAGATAAGCATGTAATTTGTGCCCTAGGAGATTTGTAGATAGTCTTTCGAGGTTTTGCCTATGGCATGTAATTTGTACCCTGGGATATCTGGAAAATGCTCTTTCGAGGTTTTGCTTGGGAGGACATATAATTTGTGCCCTTGGAGATCTATAGATAGTCTTTTGAGGTTTTTCCTATGGCATGTAATATGTGCCCTGGTATATCTGGCAGATGCTCTTTCAAGGTTTTGTCCTATGGCATGTAATTTGTGCCTTGGGAGATCCGATAGGTTGATCCGTGTGCTCGTAATCAGTCCTGGGATGCTCTTTCGAGGTTTTTCCATGACCACATGTAATTTGTGCCCTGGGAGATCCGATAGGTTGAGCCTTGTGCTCGTAATCAGTCCTAAGATGCTCTTTCGAGGTTTTGTGATGACCACATGTAATTTGTGCCCTGGGAGATCCGATAGGTTGAGCCTTGTGCTCGTAATTAGTCCTGGGATTCTCTTTCAAGGTTTTGTGGTGGGGTCACATGTAATAAGTCCTGGAGATCTGGACAGGATGAAAAAGGCCTCAGATGCTCTTTAGGGTTCTTGCTAGTCAAGAGACTCTTTTAAGGTTTTGTGACGCACGTAATAAGTCCTGAGATTTCCATAGTAAGGCCAGTGATGATGAAGACCTACAGGTGGTGGGCCTACATCCAGTATGAAAAAGGACTGGCTCTGTAGAACTTCCTATGACGAGTAGAGTCAGATATTGGTTGAGATAGTAGCAGCAGTGACGATGATGATGACGATGATCCCGAGAAGAAGACTTGTCTAGCAGATCTGTGTCGAGAAATACCTTCCTAGTTAAGAGGGAGTATTGATGTATATGTAACTTCGAAATGTATTTCATCTATGTATTTCATATATATTTACTGTACCCTTATTAGAGATGTGTTATTCCTCTATAAGGAAGTGTCGTCATGGGGATTGACAAGTGTCGCAAGTGTGTGTACTTGCCGATGGGTTATTATACCACCATGTGTGGGGTCGGCCCTGAAATATATATATTATAATGTGGATGTACCTATCTAGACAAGTCGGCCCCATAAGGTCACTGGGCAAACAGGTTAGTATAAATAGAGATCAGGAGATCTCTACTTAGATCATTCAGAAAAGCACATCTCTCTCACTCAGAAAGTGGCGCACTAGTGAGGAGGAGGATCATCTGCTCTAGGAGACTATCTCAAGTGTATTTTGGTTGTACTTTGGTTGAGCCATTTCTCTCTCTATCTCTGAGGAGGTTGTGGGGTTTTTCACCTTAGGGTTTTCCCCACGGAAACTCTGTGTCTCTTGTCTCTCATGCTTTTGATTCTTGTGATGCTTGTCATGCTTATTGTGATTTTCATGCATTGATATACTATATATGTTATTCTCTCAGTAAAGATCCTAGAGTATTGTGAATTAATGCTCAAAATTTAACACAAAGCATATGCGTCCAACAACAATAATACAAACTATGGATCAACAAATACTACGGGACGACTTACAAAGCATATGCTTCAAACAACAATATACTAACAAAGTAGATAGAAGGGTTGACATGGGTTCCTAACAGACTATGTGATCCACTATGCAACAACTTACAAATTTGATCTATTTGGATACATAGATTCTGGTTGGGATGGCAATGGGACAGACCACAAGTCCACCTCAACTTACTTTTTTAGTTTGGGATTAGGGCCTATTAGTTGGTCAAGCAAAAAGCAAGCCACTATTGAATTATGGACAATAGAAGTAGAGTACAGAGGAGCATTTAATGCTACAACACAAGCCATTTGGTTGTACAAAACCATATTTGAACCCAAAATCTGACAACGCCCTCCGACGAAACCCAAAAAATTGATTGTCATCGGATATTACCTTTATAATTTGGAATTTTCTTCCTTTTTTTCCTAATGGTAAATAGTCAAAGGTCGTTGGATTTCAGATGAAAATTTATTTATAGAAACTTGAAATTCTAGAAATATTCTAACATATTTTCTATACTAGCGATGGTTTGCGGATTTTATAACATTTGCACAGACTCTTTTTTATTAAAAAGTGAAAATTATTTCAGTTGTTACTATCATTGCAAATAGTGAAGTGTGGAACTTGATTTTTTAAGATCAATAATCATCATTCAAGCTTAGTAAAATAAAATGTCACATAACAACATTCCTAATCCAGAAGAACAAAATCGAGAACTACTTGCTAGATTGTGGGATGTAGTGAAAAGAAAGGGTTGATGGGAAATGTTATTGTCCTTGTAGTCAATGCGGGGGATTTAAAAGGAGAAGAATAAAAATCACAACAACTAAAATACATTGTAGGGAACATGGACACATTGGGGGGACATGAATATCGTCCATTGGTAAGTTGTTCATTATATATGTCTTTATATTGATCGTTTTGGTAAATGTATTTATCATTTTAATATTTGTTATGTTTACACTAATATCTCTTGATGGTTTCTAATTATAAATGAAACGCCTTCTAGGGCATATTTTCCAGAGAATGTGCTTGCAGAACAAGCACCAGAGGAAGATGGAGCTACGAATATTGACTCGATCAAGTTAATGATCATATTGAAGAAGATGATCATATTGATAACATAGTTGAAGATGATGGTACAAATACATTGATCCATGATACATTTAATGTTAGAATGGATGATGATGATCATGAAAATGGTGACTTTGATGATGTTCATGATTTGCCTCTACTTGAGAAGGAATACAAACCCCTTAATGTGTTGATGTATATGTAACTTCGGAATGTATTTCATATATGTATGTTGTATGTACTCCTATAGAGATGGTATTATTCTTCTATACGGAAGTGTCGTCATTTATATTGTAAATGTCGTGACTTATACTTGATGGGTTATTAGACCACCTTGTTGGGGTCGGCCCTGTTTAAGTCATGTGGGTTAAAGGGTTATTAGACCACCCTATTGGGGGTCGGCCCAGTTAGCATTATGTTATGTGGTTAAGTTCGAGCCTACATGATTTATGTAAAAGGCAAGTCAAGTCAAGTATAAATAGAGTGCGGGAGGCACTCTATTTAATCACTCACTTCTCACTCACACTTGGGAGAGTGGCACACTTGTGGAGGAGGAGGCTCTGCTGCTAGGAGAAGACTATCTCTTGTATTCTGGTTGTATCATTGCTCTATCTATCTCTGAGGAAGTTATTGGGGTTTTTCACCTTTATGGTTTTCCCCAAGTAAAATCTGTGTCTCTTGTGTGCTTGCATTATTGTGTCCATGATTGATATGCTGTACATGTTGTTCTCTCAGTTAAGATCCTAGATCAGATTGAAGTAAATTCTGAAAATTTAACATGGTATCAGAGCTAGCCTGAAAGAAGGCATGATATGGCATGTAGGACACTTGTTGCACTTACGATGCTAGGGCTTGATATAGCAAAAACCAGTCGTCGTAGAACTTTCGCTATATATCCGTTTTGGCAAAGGTCTCGGATCTAAAACCTTTATAGGTCGAACATCAGATCCCCATGTACCTTGTGTCCAAAGGAAAACCTCTAATTCATTGTACTTTGTGATTTATGATATGTACAATATAGGGTTTCTGCCTCTTCCAGATCTGAGCAAAATCAGGTGACCTTGGGAAAAAGGTCATAACTTGGGCTAGGAAGCTCCAAATGAACTTTAGTAAAAAGTGAAAGGTAGTGCATAGACTATACTATCTCAGGAAATATTTTCAGAGGCCGAAGTTGAACCAGTGACACATGGCACACCGTACAAGTTCGCTCTCTTGTATTATCCCATAAACAGGTCACGTTGCGACACTTAGCATAACTCTGTCTCAGAGAATCCAATTGAGGTTAGACCTATTGGGATGGAAAGATAACAGGTCAGGATATCTCAAGAAAATGTTTTAGAGGCCGAAGTTGAAATAGTGACACGTGGTACGCCGTACAAGTTTGATCTCCTATATTATCCCATAAACAGGTCACGTTGTGACACTTGTCATAACTCTCTCTCAGAGAATCCAATTGAGGTCAGATATGTCAGGATGGAAAGATAACAGGTCAGGATATCTCAAGAAACGTTTTTAGACCCTGTAGATCGAAAAGTTCAGAGTTACACCAGAAACAATCAAGTACATATTTCTATCAAAACAGAATTTTTTTTAGTACCTTCATTCATGGCTTCCAGAATTTAGGGCTTTGGAGAAGGTTGGAATTTTTGTAATCGGAGACCACAGTTGAATGCTACTTATCAAAATAAAATTTAGAGACCAATATTAGAACTTTTGGTTGGGCAGAAGGCCGGGCTTGATCAGACCCTAGTTCGGGACTTTGATCAGAAAAGTGGAAAATTAGGGCTTCTGTAAAAATGGGAATTTTTGAAATATGTGACCACAGCTGGAAGCTCCTCAGAAAAATAGAAGCTTAGAGCTTTGGATCAAACCTTTTGATTGGGCAGGAGAGTGGGCTTCATCAAACCCCAGTTCAGGGTCACATCCAGTGAATCGAGAAGTTTCAAAGGAAAAATTAAGGAGTGAAACTTTGCAGTTTTCAAATTCTGAATATACCAGCTTGATCAGCTCATCAAGGCGCATATTTCTATCCTTTCGGAAGTTTGAAATTCAAAGTTTGAATTTTTGGGGTTTCTCTGACAAACCCATATCCATATCCAGGTCCAGTTCTTGCAAATCAAGTGGATTGGGTTAATCCTAGAAGAAGATGGATTGGTCACCTGCATAAGTGAAGAAGTTCCTGTTTCAGAGGGAGATGAGGCTAAGGCCTTACATAAGAATATTACAAGCGATCTCGATAGGTATGACTCATCGAGGTATGTTTCGATATTTGTTCATGATTAAGTTTATGGTATGTTTGTCTTCATGTTATTATGGTTAGTACAATCTTGATTTTAGATTTGTCGTATCACCTTAACAATATTATGAATGCATGATAAAAGATATTCATTGGTTAGGGTGTTGACACTTATGATTGTACTAATGCATTATGGTGTTGTATGAGGTTTATGTTGTCTGCTAACATAAAAGGTACACCAAGAAAGACAAATCATGTTCTACTTCAAGAACGTATGATCATGGTGACATGAAGACAAGGATTCATGGATCACATAGAAGATCTGCTTTCGAGGTATGTATAACTTGGTTCTACAATGGTTAACTTATGAGACATGCAGGTTACTAGCACAAGTCACTGAAGAGAACCAGAAGACATTATACGGGTATGTTAGACATAACTAGCTAGCATGCTAATCCAGGTATGTTTTTCCTATATCAAGCTAGAATCCTACCTTGGGTTAGGATCTTATACTATTGTGTTGTTGATAATGATTATTCATGAAGTCATAGGTTTGAATAATCATGGTTGTATGCATATTATGTTTCTTACTATAATTGATGATATGACTAACCAGAAGAATCATGAAGGTATAGGTTTGAATAATCACGGGTTTTATGCATATTATATCTCTTATCTTGATTGATGATTCAACTAACCAGAAGAGTCCTATGATCAAATAAGAATATGTATGAGTAAAAGAAGACTTCCCTAAAACCTTGAATAATAATGTTTATTATCTGTGAATGATCATAAATATACATGTTTAAGATTATTGTGTTTTGATAAGTATTAAGATTATACTAATAAATGTGTGATTATGTATGAGACCTCAAGGATAACACAATGATGATACTAATAAGAATGCATAGTGATTAAGGATGGATGTAAGTTCAAGGACAGGTAATCCAGGAAGCAAAGATCAAGAGGGAGTACACTCCAGTTGTTCCTGCAAGAAAGCAAAGGAGCACACTTCAGTAGTTTCTACAAGGATGTAGATATTCAGAGGGAGTTGACCTCTTCTCACAAAAGAATGGAGTTGCAGAAAAGAAGCAAAGACTGAGAGGAAGTCAACCCAACAAACAAACAAAGATAAGTATTTGAATTGTCATTACTTGCATATTTTATTGTTTAACTAATACTGTTCAATAATGTATATACTGATGTTCCTAGAATTAGGTTGTGTATTATGCATATTAGAATAGTTGCATTGATGAATATTATACTACTAATATGCATGGGTAAGTGGCCTATGGCACTGTTCAACATTCCATTGCTACTTATCTAGAATGAAACCTCTTTGCTGACATGTTGGGAGTTGTGCACACTCTTAACAATGTTCTGGTAGAGATTGGAAGGCATCTAGAAAGTTACGGGATATGGATAAATGTTGTATTGAAGCATTGGCTAAGATAATTGCATGACTGTATGACATATTTCTTTATGTGTAAGAATTTGTTCAGAAAACTATGAGATGTTTTCTAATCATGCAATTTAACTTGTTGTGTAGGAAAGATCGTATGCCATCACCTACAAAAGAAGAACTACAACATTTGTTCAGCAACAAAATTATCTATTGAAGATATTGAAGTTCCCAGGTTGTGGCTAGAATGCCATGATCCGTCGATCATGAAGAACGATGTTTGGGATGCGGTCCCAAGAGCTGAAGGGAAGTCTGTTGTGACTTCCAAATGGAACTATTAGATCAAGCACGTTGCAGATGGCAGCATTGAGAAATATAAAAGTGATCAAATAGAAGATGCACCAGATGGATTTCAAGACAGCATGGTGTAGTCATATATGTGTGCAGAACTTGGTATGGTAGGATAGACAACTTTCTATCCAGTTTGGGCTTTACCAAGAATAAAGCAGATTCCAACCTTTTCTACAAGGTTGAGGAAGGCAATCCAGTGATACTACTTTTGTATGCGGATAACCTGTTTGTTACAGGTGAAGATAGATTGATTGCCGACATGCAGCGGAAGCTTGCTGCCAAGTTCAAGATGAAGAACTTGGGGATGATGCACTGTTTGTTTTTGGCATGGAGGTGTGGCAGAGTGCAGATGGAATCTTTCTTGGACAAGGAAAGTATGCAGTAAGAGATCCTGAAGAGGTTTGGGATGATGGATTGCAAGGCCATGGCCACACCTATGACATTTAATCTAAAGCTTCTTTGTGATGCTTCATTTGAGCCGGTTGATGTCTCTATGCATCGTTAGATGATTGGGTCCTTGATGTACCTGACGAACACGAGACCAAATATTTGCTTTGCGGTGAACACATTGAGCCAGTTCCTGATGGATCCGAGGAGTGTTCACCTGGTTGCTGTAAAGCATGTTCTGAGGTACCTGAAGGGTACAGTGGATTATGGGCTCAAGTATGAAGTGAATCAAAAATTTAACCTGTAGGGTTATGTTGATTCAGATTGGGCAGGCAGTGCTGCAGATAGGAAGAGAACATATGGGTGCTGCTTCAGTATGGGATCAAGTGTGATCTCTTGGTTTAGCAGGAAGCAGTCTTGCGTAGCACTAAGTACAGCTGAGGCAGAGTATGTTGCATCCTGTTCAGCTAGTTGTGAGGCAATATGGCTACAGAAGCTACTGTCTGAGTTATTTGATCTCCCATTGGATGCTACCGGTATCTTCTGTGATAACCAGAGTTGTGTGAAGCTGTCCGAGAATCCGGTGTTTTATGACAGGTCGAAACACATAGAGATCAAATATCACTATATCAGGGATATGGTGCAAAGAGGAGCTGTGAAGCTCCTATATGTTGCGATGGACGAGCAGATTGTAGATGTGCTGACGAAGCCACTAGCCAGGGTGAAGTTCGAGTACTTCAGGGAGAGGCTTGGTGTTCTTCAGATTGAGGACACTTCGAGGAAGAAGTGATGGACACATTTGCTGAAGCCATTCCAAGCATGTTGGAAGGAGGATCCTCCACATGGCTGTGGATGTAAGCGCTGGATGATGAGCATCATGATGATGTTTTGGTTTCTGCTTGGATATGATCAGTTGGATCATTTTTATATGTATGTATGCATCATGTTGGATGCTGGATATGACAAGTTGGATCATTTTTATGTATGTATGTATGCATCATGTTGGATGCTGGATATGATCAGTTGGATCATTTATATGTATGTACTCATCATGTTGGATATTGGATATGATCGGTTGGATCATGTGTATGTATTTTTGTATATGCATCATGTTGGATGCTTGGACCATGTATCTGTATATGTATCAGGTGGATCATGTATGGTGATATGTATCATGTATTTGTATCAGGTGGATACATTGTATGATCAGGTGGATCATGTATGATGATATGTATCAGGTAGATACTTGGTATGCATCAGGTAGATGCAATATATTATCAGGATGATCGTGGATGACGAGCTTCAGGATGTTGCTCCAGATGAAATGCAGCAGGATGTTGCAGTGATGATGATCAGGATGATGTATGGTGAGTATCAGGTTGATACTCTATGGCCGTGGATTAGGTTGTGCAGATGAGCATATAATTTGGCCCTGGAAGATTTGCAGATAGTCTTTCGAGGTTTTGCCTATGGCATGTAATTCGTTGCCCTGGGATATCTTGCAAATTCTCTTTCGAGGTTTTGCTCTGGGAGGACATATAATTTGGCCCTGGTAGATCTGCATATAGTCTTTCGAGGTTTTTCCTATGGCATGTAATTCGTTGCCCTAGGATATCTGGTAGATGCTCTTTCGAGGTTTTGTCCTATGGCATATAATCTGTCCCTGGGAGATCCGATAGGTTGGGCTATGTGCCCGTAATCAGTCCTAGGATGCTCTTGCGAGGTTTTTCCATGACCACATGTAATTTGTGCCCTGGGAGATCCTATAGGTAAAGCTGCATGCTCGTAATAGCCTAGGATGCTTTTGCGAGGTTTTGTGGTGACCACATATAATTCGTGCCCTGGGAGATCCTATAGGTAGAGCTGTGTGCTCGTAACAGTATGGGATGCTCTTGCGAGGTTTTGTGGTGAGGTCACATATAATATGGCCCTGGGAGATCTGCAGATAGTATTTCGAGGTTTTTCCTATGGCATGTAATTCGTTGCCCTGGGATATCTGGCAGATGCTCTTTCGAGGTTTTGTGACGCACGTAATAAGTCCTGAGGATTCCACAGTATGGCCAGTGATGACGAAGACCTGCAGGTGGTGGGCCTACATCCAGTATGAAAAAGGACTTGCTTTGTAGAACTTCCTATGACGAGTAGATTCAGAGATTGATTGAGATAGCAGTAGTAGTGACGATGATGATGTCTCGATGACGATTATCCAATGACGATGATCTAGAGAAGAAGACTTGTGCTAGAAGACCTATGCTGAGAAATACCTTCCTAGTTAAGAGGGAGTGTTGATGTATATGTAACTTCAGAATGTATTTCATATATGTATGTTGTATGTACTCCTATAAAGATGGTATTATTCCTCTATACAGAAGTGTCGTCATTTATATTGTAAATGTCGTAACTTATACTTGATGGGTTATTAGACCACCTTGTTGGGTTCAGCCCTGTATAAGTCATGTGGGTCAAAGGGTTATTAGACCACCCTATTGGGGGTCGGCCATGTGGGTCGAAGGGTTATTAGGCCACCCTATTGGGGGTCGGCCCAGTCAGCATTATGTTATGTGGTTAAGTTCGAGCCTACATGATTTATGTAAAAGGCAATTCAAGTCAAGTATAAATAGAGTGCGGGAGGCACTCTATTTAATCACTCACTTCTCATTCACACTTGGGAGAGTGGCACACTTGTGGAGGAGAAGGCCTTGCTGCTAGGAGAAGACTATCTCTTGTATTCTAGTTGTATCATTGCTCTATCTATCTCTGAGGAAGTTATTGGGGTTTTTCACCTTTATGGCTTTCCCCAAGTAAAATCTGTGTCTCTTGTGTGCTTGCATTATTGTGTCCATGATTGATATGATGTAGATATGCTGTACATGTTGTTCTCTCAGTTAAGATCCTAGATCAGATTGAAGTAAATTCTGAAAATTTAACATAATGAAGGCTCCAACACAACTCTTCTCTCTACTATATTGCTGATACTGAACTTGAAAGTTATGAATGGTCTTTCAAACACATCAGTCACATAGATGTTAAGGTATGTAATATATTCCATCAAATATATATGATCATGATAAAGGTTTTATTTGATCCTCTAATCATTTTATTGTTAGTTCATAAGTAAAATTAATAGGAATCAAATATGTTTCATTAATATTCTTTATATATTATACTATCTATTTTTTTTTAATTTGTTATAGCTTGATAGTTGAATTTTTGTTACCACCATCAAATATTTTACCTCACACATATTGAGATTTATCTGCCATCATGAAATTTATTGGAATGCATTATCAAGCAATCGATGCATGCCCCAATGATCATATTACATATTATAAACATCATGAATTTCAAACATAATGCTCGAAATGTCATAGCAGTAGATATCAAACAGATTAAGTAACAAAAAAGGTGTCTCCCAAGGTTCTTCATCATATTCCCATTATTCCATGTTTAAAACAAATGTTCAGGTTCAAAAACATAGCAGAATTTATGGATTACCATGCATGAAAGAGAAGTGAAGATGACATTCTTCAAATTCCTACATATGGTTATGCATTTAGATACATGGAGGAAAAATGGCCGCACTTGAAGAACCTCGTAATGTTAGGCTTTCTTTGGCAGCAGATAGTGTCAATCCATTTGCAGAGATGAGATCTATTTACTTAGTGTGGCCTATTTTTGTTATCAACAATAAAATTCCTCCATGGATGTCAATAAAGATGGAGCACGTAATGTTGGCAATGATTGTTCCAGGTATTTTTTTACAACATTTTTTTTAATGCAGTAGAATCTCATTTGTAGTATTTGTTGCATAATGTCATATATATTTTTTCATTTACTCATATATATTATTTATATATCTAAAATTGTTGTACTAATTATGTAGTGTATATGTTCAAATCAATTAGGTAAGTACCAAGTTAAAGATATGAATGTATATATCGAGCCTCTTATTGACGAGGTACTAAAGCTATGGAATAACATCACTGTGTATGATGTCTCTAGACCAATATGACAAAAGCAATTTCAATTCCATGCAATGCTTGTATGGACAATTCATGATTCCCTAGGGCGAACACATTTTTGTCATATGTAATTATACTATCCACTTTAATAGCATTTAATTTTATGAAGTTGATATATTAATCATGCATGTTTTTTAAATAATCCATTCATTATATATAATTATGATTTCCATCGTGATCATGAAGGAATTAATGGGAATACACAACGAATGTAAATTTATCCCAAACAATTCAGTAGGTTTCCCTAGTATGAGCACCTACAAATCGTTCATTTGTTTGACACAATGCATATCGGAAAGAATGTAGCTGAAACATTATGGAGAATATTGGATGGAAGGAGTGTCTAAGAAAAAACTGTCAAAATTTGCAATGACATTCATGAATCCAATCATGTAGTGAAATATGTCATTCAATTAAATAGAAATGGAGACCAAATTAGTAAAAGCTCACTTACATGGTTGTTAACAGAGCAACAAAGCAATGGTGTAAAAGAAGTCATGCAAAAAATTAATTTTCCCATGGATTTTGTTCGAACATGAAGAATATCTTAACAAAGAAATGTGGATTTGGGGGGGTGAAAATGCATGATTGGCATATCTTCATAAGGTAATTATTCTGCTATATATATTGCTATATTTTTTATACTGGTGCATGTTGTTGGTGTTTTTGTCTACTTTTGGAAAAATCAATGAAACGATTTTATTGTTACAATATGTTCTACCTCTATCTCTCCGAGATAACTTGGACAACAGTGTCAAACAAGTTATATATGATCTTGGAAAATACATGTGGTAAGTAGTGATATTCAATCATAAAGTGTTTGTTTAATTCATTGTAGAATTTATATTTGACATTTGTTTTACTAATTTTTATGTACTATAATTTTTATTTTTGTTAAATCTTGTGATTTTCTCGCATCACTTGTAGATGGGTATCATCTAAAGAAATCCGTAAAGAAGATATAAATTATTGGAGGAGAGAAATTCCTTGTCTAATATGTGAAATGAAAAAGTATCTACCTTTGACATTTTTCAATGCACAAGAACACTACCTCATACACCAAGTTGAGGAGATTGAATTGTGTGGACCTATACACTCAAGGTTAATGTGGATGGTTGAGAGGCACTTGAAATTTTTTAAGGATTTGATTAGACAAAGAGCACATCCTGAGGGTTCTATGGTGGAGGGATATATGGTATACCAAAACATGGTGTATATTAGTGAATATCTTCCTAAATTAGCGTCAAAGATCGATATAGGTTGCATTTGTGATCCGAACTCCATTAACAAATTTGAAGGGGAGTACCTGATGGGGAAAGCTAGATCGAGGAAGGTGAAAGGTAATTATTAGATGGTGGATATTATCTATAATACATTTGAATGTTGATTTTTATGTATATATCATACTTATTTAATTTTTAATATTCAATATGCATCAATTATAAATGTATATCATGTTAAGTAATTATACATTTGTGAATTACAATTTTATTTTCATCATGCAACTGGTTGAGAGTGGGATGCACTAAATTTATATGTCACAAACGATCTTGATTGGATGAAGGTATGGATTGAACGATGTAAACAATATGGTTATGTAATATCATGGGAAGGTGTGGCTTCATTTGTTAAAGAAGCTCATCGCAATGGAGATACCAATCTTACACAAAGGGAAATCAATTTAGCATATGTATGGTTTAAAAGATAAATAGAAAGCATATTAATCAACCATACTATTTAATTATTTCTGATCATATTGATGTACAAGTTGATTTTTTTTTTCTTTGCATACTTTCCAAGCATAAATATGTACTTAATTATCAATTGACGATGTAATTTGTATGTGTCTAGCATATTTCAGGTAAAACACCATAAGGCTTTGTGGTGCAATGGTCGTAAATTTCGCATCAAAACATTGGATGAAACGAAGAAAACATCTGATTGTGGGATAATTGCAGTCTTTGAGGTGACCAATGTTTCCTCTAGAAGTGACATACATCCAAAACTTCCAAAAAATTGATACTATGGGTATTTGAAAGATATTATTCAGTGTGACTTTAAATCCTTCAAATTAGTTTTGTTCGTTGTCGAATGGTACGGGTTACGATTGAATTAACGTGATCCTGATAGAAATATTATTGAACATGATAATGGATTTACCATGGTTAATACAAGGTTGTTTGAGCTAGGAACAAAGCCCTATGTTCTTCCAAGACAATGTGAACATGTATTTACTCAGAGGTTCCAGGTAGAGGGGGTTGGTCATTTGTTGTGAGACATGATCCAAGGGGAAGGACGGTAAATTATAATGTAGAGGAATATCAAGAGGGTCTTGAAGAAGAACATGATGTAGAGGATAAACATGAGTTAGATGATCATGTTCCAGAGGAAGATGTCTAGGATCTAGTTGAACCATATGATATAGGAGACAATGTTCATGAATATGATATCGACGATGACATTATCGAAACTAACATTGACGACGGTGATGATATAACCAATCCTTACAATGTTGAATCTGGATTGGATGATACATATGTGGACTTGGATGGAGAAGATAATCAATTGCATTGAAGGGTATGAGGTATTCCTTAATATATCTATTCTATATATATTGAATTAATATTGATAGAATTATTGACTTGTATTGGTACGTATAAATTAATTGTTGTTAAGTTTTTTGCCATTTTCTAGATTGTTGGCATATGTTGTAAGAGATGTTGTTTCTTAATTATGAAAAAAAACACAACCATTTATTTTCTAGTACATAGATTTTGTCGGGTTATGGGGAATTGAGAGTGACGTGAGAGGGGGGGGCAGATGAGCTTCCACCTTCATGTGGTTGTCCCTGTTCAGTAGAGAATATTAAACTATTCTCGAAACAAAGAGACGATCTCTAAGGTAATGCACAATTATGCTTATTTCACCTTCATTATTATATGATATTTCATAACCCAAAAATAAGGCGTGCTTGCTCATGTACTTGACCCCGCATATTATAACTGTCATGTAAATGGGGCCAACATTGAATTTTTTTCAATTTGTGCTTAAATGGATTGAAATTTGGAATGGTTAGACTAGACGCATGCATTGACGGTATGGGAGGGTTTCCAGACTCAAATATGACTCACATAGACAATCTGACAATCAAACAACAAACCTATAGAATAATTAATGTACTGAATGGGGCCAATGTTGATTTTTCTTCAATTTGCACTTGAATGGACTGAAATCTGGCATGGTTAGACTAGACATGTGCATTGACAGTATGGGAGGGTTTCCATACTCAAACATGACTCACTCAAACAATGCATCAATAAAACAACAAACCTATAGAATAATTAATGTACTGAATGGGGCCAACGTTGACATTTTTTCAATTTGTGCTTCTATGGACTGAAATTTGGCATGGTTAGCATTAGATTCATGCATTGATGGTATGGGAGGCATTATCAGGATAATGAAGCAAATTGCCAATTCACATTTAAGTGGTACAAAATACTTGTTAGGATAATTAATACTCCATCCTTGTCGTGCCTAGAATTATTTATTTTTCCTAGTAGTTGATGATGTCATTTCCCCCCTAGTGGTGTGTAGATGTCATCTAGTATACATAAATCACCTAATGCACCTTGCATGCATCATTTTAGGACCACCTAAGTCAGTTCCCTATATTTTAGGAGCCAACTTAGTGTTCCATTTTAGTCCACCTGAGTTAGATGACTCTTGTGGGGGGGGGTATGCTCCGATTTCCACTGATTGTGGTCCCATGCACCCTTTTCTAAGTGATTTGCATGCCAAACTCACTAATGCGCCCCTTTTGGTCAGTTAACTGATTGTGTCTTCATTTAACTGAGATTTGGTTGAGTTTAACTAAGTTTGGCAGCTTTGGAGCGCTGATAGAGGTGACAATTCCTATGCTAGACTGAATGAGACTTGAATTATCCTAGGTGATTCGAATTATCTCCATTGTAACATCATTGTTGAATATACTGATTATTGGATCATGTGACATTATTCTGTTCCTATCTGAGTTCTCATGCATGATTAATTATTTTTTCACCGTAATTCATCTTTTCTACTCATTCTTTCTCTGTGAGGTATACTCAACTCCATGACCTGTTGTGATTTAGAATTTCACATGGTGTCAGAGCTCAGTGAGCATAGGTTTAGAAACTCCCTTCAGTAGTGCACCAGAAGCCTCTAGATTTCCATAGCAAATCCTATTGCCATTGCATTGAATTCATTGGAGAAATCCTTTGAGGTCCAGCTAGGTGTGAAGGATCCAAAAAAATGTGCCTATTGTCCTAAAGAAGTGCTCAGTAATCTCCAAAATTGAGATTTTTTTGCAGGATATTGAAATTTTTTCAATGTAGCAGTAACAACAATTCAACTTGTATTCACTCTAGCAGTAATTCATATGGAGAATTCAAATGTTCCTATGTCTCCTAGGATCTTGACACCCTTCAATTATCTTGATTGGAGGGATGATATGCAAATGGTATTGTGCAACAAGTCACTGTACAGGGTCACAATGGGAAATGAGGTCGAACCTCAAGCAACTGTTGATAAGGCCAAGTATCTGAATCGATTGGATGAAGCATTTGGTTTCATGTGTATTCATATTTCCAGAGATCTACTCTTCCACATTGATGGATTGAAGAATCCAAGAGAGGTTTGGTTGAAGTTGGAGACCCTCTTCACAAAACAAGATGAGCTAAGGGGCCATATTTATGGAGAATGAGTTAATTTCTCTTCAACCCAGCAATTTCGAAACTATACAACAATTCTTTTTTAAATTCAAATCTTTGGTCATGCAATGTACGCAATGTGGCATTGAGAAGAAGGATGAGTAGCTGGTGCTATCCATTCTGAGCAAGCTTGGTACTGAGTTCTCCATCTTTGTTTCTACCTTCCATTCAGGGAGAGTGTCAATCCCTGGTTGGAAAATGTCATCCTTGGATTTATTTACGGAATCTCTCATCCAATAACAAGACAAATTGATTCAGATGGGTACCTTGAAGGCCTCCAAAAATCAATCTCTTATGAATGGAGATTCAAAAAGTGCAAATTCAAAAGAGAATAAAAAGGGAAAAGAGAAGAAGCAATTTGAACCCAAATAGAATTCCTAGTGTAGCCCATCGGAAGGAGCCTCCAGCTCCAAGAAGGACAAGCAAAATAAATTTGATAAATGCAAGTGTACATACTACACGAAGGGTAAACATCCCGAGAGTTCTTATATGAAGAAGACCATAGATCAAATGGAAAAAATCCTTGAACAACACAAAATTCCCCTCCCATAAGGCGCAAGGAAGACTGATCTAGGTGGCAAGTCAAAAGATCATGAGAGATTCCATGCATTGAAGGATGGATTCTCACAATCCCAAGATTTTATTATTGATTCTGGAGCCTCCAACCACATGGTTTTCTCTAGAGATCCATTTTCTTCATTAGATCTCACCGATGGCCCTAGCATAAACATGGGAGATAACTCTCAAATCTTTGCTGAAGGGAAGGGAACAATACAACTTGAGCATGGAAAGTTCAACAATGTCCTATATGTTGCTTCTCTAGCAACTAATTTGTTGTCTATTTATCATATGACACACACAGGTTCACCAAAGAAAGTAGTATTTGGAATTGACACAGTTGAGGTTGCAAAGATCTCATCTGGGAAGCTGATAGCTAAAAGAGTTTCAAACCATGCCTCCAAGGCATATGATTTATCCTACTTATTTACATATTCACATCAAAGTGCTCTCTTGACTCATGAAAATGAGACAAGCAAACTCTGCCATGAAATATTTGGACACTAAACTTCAAATACCTACAGTAGTTGCACAAGGAAGAGATGGTTAAAGGTTTTCCAGACATAAATTTCTCTCAAGGAATCTGCAAGGGTTGATTGGTAGGGAAGCACCCAAAGCAAAAGTATGATGTTGGGAAGGCAAAGAGAGATTCCTTCATACTTGATATGATTCATAGTGATGTTTCAGGACCAACGCCCACTGCTTCAATGAATGGATCCAAATACCATCTGACCTTCATTGATGACTACTCTAGGTTCTGTTGGATCTACTTTCTCAAACAAAAATCAGAGGTATTCGAAAGCTTCAAAATTTTCAAATCCTTAGTTGAGAACATTGTTGGAAGGAAGATCAAGGCACTCAGATCATATAGTGGAGGGGAGTACATGAAGAAGGAGTTGCAACAACTATGTGCTTCCAAAGGTATTCAAATGCAACATTTTGTACCATACACACCACATCAAAATGGTGTAGCAGAGATGAAGAATAGTTCATTGAAATAGATGTCTACCTACTTGCTTGAAGAAATATATATCCCATCAAATATCTAGGCAAAAGCAGTGAACTGTGACACATACATTCAGAATAGGGAACCCCACAAATATTTGATGGGGTCACTCCATTCGAAGCATTAAAGGGACACAAAACTGATGTCTCTCACCTGAGGGTTTTTGGATCCAAGGAATGGGCCATAATCCCCTCCAACAAGAGGAAACCACTTCAACCTCAAAGTAGATAATGCATTATTCTTGGATATGCAGAAGATGCACTAGCTTACAAACTGATGGATATTTCAACTAAGAGATGATTAACTGAAATAAGTGTTCAATTCAATGAGGATCCATTTCATGATCT
This sequence comes from Larix kaempferi, assembly GCA_027924585.1. Classification (NCBI taxonomy): domain Eukaryota; kingdom Viridiplantae; phylum Streptophyta; class Pinopsida; order Pinales; family Pinaceae; genus Larix; species Larix kaempferi. Next base: position 12,850,305 of record BSBM01000878.1, on the reverse strand, counting down.
ATAACCAGTTGAAGAATAGGGTATAACTGGTTTACCTATTCCATTTTCTCCTAATGATGTTTCTATAGATGATCCACATTCAGATTCCGAATAAGATGATAAATATGATTTAGATCTAGATATTTAGTATGAATATATACTAGATCCGGATCTAGATCCAACACCTGCTCCTAATCCAAAGCCTAAATGGGCTCAAAATCTTATTGAGGAAGCTGGGGACATTGATGGAGATCCATCTGACTATAGAAGAACAAGATCTCAATACCAAGATGCAAACATTGCAATTTTCCATACAGATCAACTTCTCCCTGAGAGGTGCTTCATGATGGTGTGGTCTGATCCATAGTCTTATAAAGAGGATTTCTAGGATATGAGATGGCAAGTAGCCATGGATGAAGAATATGAGTCACTGCAAAACAATGAGACATGGGATCTTTTCTCCCTTCCCCCAGGGAGGAAACTAGTTTAGTGAAAATGGATCTACAAAACAAAGCTTGCATCTGATGGATATACAACCAAGTACAAGGCTCGGTTGGTTGCAAAGAGGTACTCACAAGTTCAAGGTTTGGACTACAATGAGACATTCTCTCCTATAGCAAGCATGGATTTAGTAAGGGTTATTTTAGCCATTGCAGCTTCGAATGCATGGGAGGTACATCACATGGATGTAAAGAGTGCCTTCTTGCATGGTGAATTAGAAGAAGAGATATACATGAAAAAACCTGAGGGGTACACTAATGGTCCTTCCTTGATATGCAAACTGAGGAGATCATTGTATGGGCTCAAGCAAGCCCCAAGGGAATGGTATGAAAATATGTATTCCTTCTTACTATCAGAAAAGTTTGAAAGATGCAAATCTTATTGCAATGTTTACATGCAAAAAAAGGGAGGATCTATACTGTTGATTGTTTTTTATGTGGATGAATTTCTCATCACCAGTGTATCTGCTACTGGGTTGAAGCACATAAATTCTTCCTTAAACAAAGCATTCACTATGATAGATCTAGGATTGTTAAAACAATTCATTGGTCTTGAAGTAACTCAAAATGATTCAGGGATCAAGATTTCACAGTCAAGGTGTGCATCTGATTTACCGATAAAGTTCCATATGGCTGATTTCAAAGCCACATATTTTCCCTTCCTGTCTAGCATTAGATTGGAAGAAGGTGGTTCTACTCCCTTAGTTGATAGCACTCTTTATAGACAACTGATTGGTACCTTGTTGTATTTGACACATTCAAGACTAGATCTATCATATGTTGTTGTGTTGTGGCAAGGTAGATGCAGGAGCCACATGAGCTGCATTGGAATGAAGCAAAGAGGATCTTACACTATGTGCAAGGTACGAGAGAGTTTGATATTCATTATTTTCCTAGTGCTCAGCTAGATCTGGTTGGTTTTATTGACTCGGACTGGGCTAGAGACAATACTGATAGGAAATCTACTTCAGGGTATGTATTCATGTTGGGATCAAGACCAATCTATTGGTCAAGCAAGAAGCAAGCAACACTCGCACTTTCTTTAACAGAGGCAGAGTACAGAGGGGCTATGAATGTAGTTATCCAGGAAGTTTGGTTGCATGGGATCTTAACAGAGTTTGGCATTCACACTTCTCCTTCAATAGACCTTTTTTGTGATAATGAAAGTGCCATCAAGATCTCCATTGACTCATTTCAGAAGCAAAGGACCAAACATATTGAGGTTCACATGCACTACATCAGGGAGCTAGTGCACAACAGGACCATCTCACTGCATTATTTACCTACAGAGGAGATGATTGTAGACATATTCACTAAGTTTTTCACTCATAAGAGATTTGTTTATCTCATATCTCTACTTAGCGTGAAAGTTGTTTGAGCTCCCTGCTGTATTATTTTTCAGGGGGGGTTCCCATGAGGTTTTCCCCATTTCCTTTGTTCATGGAAAATTATTTTATTTTCATCATTTATTTTATTGTATGGGTGACCTTTGTTCTTAGTAACCAGGGCCTAGGATGCACAAGTTTGGATTAAGGGGGGTGTTAGGATAATTAATACTCCATCCTTGTCCTACCTAGCATTATTTATTTTTCCTACTAGTTGATGATGTCATTTCCCCCCTAGTGGTGTGCAGATGTATTCTAGGATCCATCGGCCACCTAATGCACCCTGCATGCATCATTTTAGGACCACTTGATTCAGTTCCCTATATTTTAGGAGGCAACTTAGTGTTCCAGTTCAGTCCACCTGATTTAGCTGACTCTTGTGGGGGGTTTACACTCCGATTGCCACTGATTGTGGTCTCATGCACCCTTTCATAAGTGATTTTCATTCAAAACTCACTAATGAGACCCTTTTAGTCAGTTAACTGATTGTGTCTTCAGTTAACTGAGATTTGGTTGAGTTTAACTGAGTTGGGAGCTTCAAAGCACTGATAGAGGTGATAATTCCTATGCTAGACTGAATGAGACTCAAATTCTCCTAGGTGATTTGAATTCTCTCCATTGTAACATCATTGTTGAATATACTGATTATTGGATCATGTGACATTATTCTATTCCTATTTGAGTTCTAATGCATGATTAATTATTTGCTCATTTATACTACAATTTTCACTGTAATTCATCTTTTATGTTCATTATTTCTTTGTGAGGTATACTCACCTCCATGATCTGTTGTGATTTAGAATTTCACAATTCTTAGTCTAATTCTATAGTATACTTCATTTATAGAATACTTAGTCTACTTCTAGAGTATAATGAAGAGTATTTTAGTTACTGGCTTGACTCAATAAACAAGTAATGTGTGAGTATTACCAAGTGAATTTATTGTAGAAATTCATGGATTCGAAGAAACTCTTAAGATTCTTGGCATCAGAGGGAGTACTGGACAATCCTTCATAACGTTTATTTGTCTTCAATTTAGCATACAACTTGTGGCAATGGAGGAGGTCCAAAATTGTCTAAACATGTTAGAAATGATGTATCAATGTTGCATTTGAAACCAAAATGTATTTATCAATATGTGGGTTAAAGTTCTTATCGATACATGGGTTAAATATGTCATTAATTATTCTAATGAAATTGTAATGGAATTAGTGGGGCATCAATTCTAAATTCGTCCTTTTAATTAATGCAAGCATAGGCAAAGCAAATACATTTGGATGCGAGCATATGATCCTCACAATGTTCGCTAATCGAGTAAGTTGCACCATCCTTGAACATAATGGACTCAAAGTGAATGTTTTCATAAATGACTTGTGATCCCAAAACAAAAATGTTATGGCTGAAATCCTATATTTTGGCTTGATACCATATCCTTATCCCTACTGTCAAATTCTATATGTGTCACAGGTGGATCTAGATTACTAGAGAAAGCTTCACTTAGAATTTACCAAACATTGAGAGGAAAATAGAAGAAATATGAAGAAAATATGAAGTAGAACACAAGAGAAAAACACTCATGTAGATTAATTTTCCATTACATTATTGTTCAACAACATGTGTGCAATATATAGATTCTCTCAAGAGGAAAAATTGAGAGACTTAGTGGAAAGTTGAGTAGCTCACATTAATGTTAGGCTTAGTGGAGTAATTCCCCCAATCTATGACATTGTGCCAAGTGTAACTCCTATATTGGGCCATAATGAGGTCAAATGAACCTATGAGGACCATCAGGAAGTTAGGAAAGTCAATAAATGTGTAAGGAATCATTATGAGGGAGAATTAGGTGGTTTAGGGCTTTGGTAGTGGCCATTAATGAGCAATTTGACCATTTCCAGTACATTAGCGACCTTGGTCCAACCTTATCCCATAAAACAAGGAAGAAGTGCAACTACCTCATTAAATTCATTAAGTAGGGCGCCTTTGACTCCCCAGAATAAGGAAATGGGAACATTTGTGGACAAACATGGCTATAATGACAAACCACTAGTCTAATATGTGGACAAACCCCCTAGACTAGTCACTATGAAGCCAAACCATGGAACAACTTACATTAAACAATTGGAGCCTTATTCAACAATTATTAACCAAGGTCTAGATGGGAATTATGTTCCAACACCCCCCCTTAAGACAAAATGGTTGTGACAAAATAAAATTATTATGAGGGCCCAAGCAACAAAGGCTTATGGTCACCCTTTACATTATTAATCCATGTAAGTGAGGAGAGAGGAAAAACCACATGGGGAAAATCCTCCCTCTAGAATGAACATGAAATACACCAAAAATAAACTACTCCAAAACACAAGTAGGTGTGAACTTTTTCATATGTAAGGAGGAACCTTCTTCTTGGGAAGAAGAGGAATGCTCTCAACTAGATCATGTACATGTACAACTACATGATGGAAATTGAAGCCATCTAGAAAAACTGAGTAACATTGATAGTAGAGCGAAGGATTCTCTTTAGACTTTGTTTATGGACAATCTACTCAAGCGGACTCAAGCCAGATCTCCCTAGTCCAAGTGGATCTAGAACAAATAAATACAAAATACAACCTGCTTTCCTAGATCAATAAAGATGCAGGTTCACAAATGGGTCACTTACCTGAAGTCTGCAAATTATCTTCCTCTTTGTTGATCCAATGCTCCAAAGCCTTCATATCTCAAGCTACAAAACCATGTTGAATAGATGGAAACGAGCAAACAGTAAAAGCATATATATAATATGAACTGATCTAAGCTAACAGTTAAGGAAGAAATCTCTAAATATTATCAACACAAGAATATTTATGGAAAGAGTAACTTGTATTACTGTAAATGAAGGGAAATACATAGAGAAGGATAGTCACAACCTAAGCCTCAACGATGCAACTTCCATCCAAGAATCCAAGACAAGCCTACAAAGGATGATGTTTTCCTCCCAAAGGATGTGTAGGGATCACCTAGGATAATTCTTCCAGCATGCGAGTGCTATAGTCCTTCCTCCCTTCTCAATGGATAGAGAGGTCTTATTTATAAGGCCAAATGGATAGATTAAGTCGAGGATTAGGGGGAGAGGTCTAAGGGATATTCCCATTAGGTTAGGGGACCAAATACCAGTCTTCCTACCAACCAGGGATAGACCTCCATGTCACCAAGCTTCGAGAAGTCACTCGAAGCTCCTTGCTATCGACATTAACCAACCTTGTCACACCTTGCATGAAGACAACTTGCGCCAAGAAGGGGTAGGCGCAGCTTGCACAAGTTCAAGAAGAGCCAATGGCGTAGTATGCTAGAGAGCATCATGCCTCAGCCTTAGCCTGGCGCCTCTTGCTGAGAAGCGGGATGCGTCAATGCAACTAGACATTGTGGAATATAAGGGAAACAACTTGAACAAGATGTTTCAGCCAGGGAAACTTCAGGGATTAAGGAACTGAGTTGACACATGATTCATGATGACAAGATTTTGGTGTAACAAAATGTCCCTATTATCACTCGGAATTTACCTTTGGCTGTATCAAGGAAACCTCGAGGTAACCTCAAACCAATCTTTAGACTGAATGTTGGCCTCCTTCAGTCAGAGAGGGCTCTCTCTGCAAATCTACTATCCAATGTCACTACGATAGTAGCTTGACAATAAACTCAATGGCCAAATTTGTAAAATAGCAGTAAAAACTTGTAGAATTTAAATGATGTGGTTAGACAAACAAAAGAAAGATACCATTGGGCAATGGAGTCAAGATCACAAGATATGAAAGATGTACAGAACTTTGGCAATATAGTTTTTTCATTAGAGGTGGGATAGCTACATTTTTACAGTCAAGTTCTGGATTTCTGGTGATAATAGAGGAAAAGATGAGCAATCCATTAATATGGGCATCAAACTAGGATGAATCCAATATTAACTTGAGAGGAAAATTTTGGTGAATACTTGAATATAATGAACCAGAGCATATGATTATGAACTCCAATTCACTATAACCTTTATTCAAGTATGACAGACAACATAATGGAAAATATAATAACTAGAACAACATGCATAGGAGAAAAAGGAAACACGGACTGTAAAACTACAACACGAGAATCTCCATTCTTTAAAAATCCTTACTTGGCTCTACAATATTTTATTAAGCTTGAAAGTAACTCGATACCCCCAATGGATCTTCTTCTAACTGAAAATCGAACCCCCATCCCATCTAAGATGTTTGATATATATACAAAATATGACTTTAATCAATATTTAACAAATTACACAACAAATCACTAAAAATAACATAACAGAAAACTGTCTGTGTATAAATCTAGAACCGCCTCAACTCTTCTCTGTAAAATATCTCACGTTGGTGGAGTTGTTGGTCGAACCCATTTGTAATAGAAATGCATATATCTGTCATTTGCCACTTGTACTCTGTGGATATCTTCTGATTTCCATTTGTTCTAACTGATCCTGAAATTACTGATTTCTGCCTTGAAATCCGGGATGCCCCTCAACTGTCTCCTCAAAATCTGGGATGTGCTTTGACTACTAACTTTGTTCTCCTTGGAAATTTCTTTGAGTTGGAAGATTTTAATACTTTTGGTGCAATTAGTTTGTGAATAGTAACATGATATTTGTTATTTAAACTTCAAATTTTACACCTTCAAATTGCATTTGCCCAAACAATTTCAACGTCTCATCTCCAAATCTATTTTGTACATATGCTGCAAGACTCAAAAAAAATTCCATCGTAATCTACTCTTTCTTAGAATATGAAATAGATGAATGTTAAATGTTGTGTAGCAGGTGTATCTAGGTTACAACACAGAACGGTTCCTCCTTGTAATTGAATGCATCATTAAAACTTAGTCTATTTTTCAGTAACTCCACCTTTTGTTTGTTTCCATCACTCCCAACAACATAGCACCCTTGCATCTTTGCAAATTTCCCAACAAACTGTCCAACTGTTCTAGAAGAATTTAATAAATTGTGTGTGTATACAAAATAGAGTGGTGATTTCCTCAATAAATAGAGGATGGTTTCGGAATGCCATAGAAGGTGGTTTCGCACAGCATTTGACTGATTTCCAATACCATTTTTTAATATGCTAAATTCTTCAATGCCACCACGTGCACAACAATCTTGGATTTCACAACCACTCTTTTTATCATTTCTCCACGTATGTTGGTGCTGCGAAATGGCTACGAGACATTGATCTTCCATAACTTATGAATATGGCATCATTTACATAAGATGTATCACCAAAAAATTCCTTCTATGTTTTTTAGGATTTGAGCCCATGCATTCTTGTATTTAAGATATCATTTATGTTAAAGGCTACCTATGTTACTTTCACCATCTCCGGGCTCCCAAAACCCACCAGATTGACAGTGATTTGCAGTTTTCACATCTTCTGAGAACATTGTTTCTCTCCTTTCTTCATATGCCATGGCTGCAACCATCTTTGGAACATATCCAATATATATCACAAGGTCCGCCAAAGTAGGATGAGCTTGTAATAGTGATACAAGAGCTGCAGATAGCAACAAAGGCAGCTCTAGATCAACGGGTTGCATTTCTTTTGTTTAATGAGTAGCAGCAACTGTTGAGACATATTGGCCTGACATCCCTTCGAGGAATCTTTTAGGGTTTTTCAAAGGGAGCTTTGGATCTTTCAGAAACAGGCGTACATAAACACCAAAAACCTGTGGCTCATCTTTCATTTCCTGACCAGATGCATGCTCTGGAAGATCCTAGTCTACAACCCAACCTTTTATGTGTTTCACAATAAAGATCAGATGCCATGGTTGCAATCTGTGCTCTTAGCCGTCTTGGGTTTTCTTTACATCTGTTCTAGCTTCCTCCATATATTTGTGATACATAGGTATCCGCGATATTCTTCGATGGGCCATCCAAGCTTCAAAGGTAACTAGAACTCCATTCCACGTGGCGCATGAATAGATCGAACTTGCATATATAAATTGCCACAATCCCTCCCTTCCATGACACTTAAGCTCGAAGAGACACCCGGGTGGTGGCCTTGGCACCTAGCAAATCAACTCTTGGACAAATGGGTGATATCCTTCTTTAAACTTGGAGTTAGTTCTTATCATGCAAACGCTGTGTTTCACTTTTTTTTTTTTATCTTAGGGATTTATCCCACATTGAGAAGACTAAAATCTCCATTTATTGTTTAAATACATAAATTCTCACCATTCACTTCGATGAGATATGAGTGATATATATACGTTGTTAGCTAAGCATTTGGGCTTTGGGATTTGGCTTGCAATATTGTTGGCTTGACTCGTGGACCGAGGCTTCAATACTTGGAGATTGGGTGTTGCTACGAGTCCCAATAATTTTAATGAAAGAACTATAAGGACTGAATAGAACCTGAGACAATAGATTTAACTAAAAAGCCACAATTGGCTTGATAACCAAGTATTTTTTTTTATTTGCCTGCCAAAATTTTATAATTTTTTGCCCAAATTATAAAAATTTAATCCAACCAATCAAATAGAATTTATCCAGAAACCACTGATGATTAAAATTTCTCTTAAGCCAAACTTAAAAATTTATCAGGTGATAACAATTGGCTCCAACTGGGGATGCTATCCTTCCTGTGAGCTAGCAAAGAACCCCGTAGACCATGGGCCTGAACAATGGGCTGATCCCAATCCCGAAAAAATGCAACCTGTAACCTATACCTTGTGACTGGTCCTTCATTTGAAAATTGAAACTGAAAACCACTAACTGCCAAAGATTGAAAACACACATGCTAAAACCGAATTGAAAATAACACTGTACATACTGAAAGGATGCTCGCTCACCAAGCTTATTCATCCTACCTATTTTATTTTGCTGAAACGACTGCAATATCAAATGATATGGAATTTCCAGTGCAACCATGAAAGGAGATGGCTACTCACTGAAATTATGCTCACACTTTCCTTGAGAAAACAGAGAAAATAAAAACGTGGGTACTCAAACTCCAATTCGAATCCAATCCCTGTACTGGTGAACAAAACAAAGTTTACCTTTATTGATGATTCCAATGAGTAGGCGAAAGAATCCTCAAAAATATGAAGATAAATCTCTTGTTGATCAGAGGAAAGGAAAAGGTTGCCTTCAGTCTTATATATTGTTGCTCGTTTTATTCCTTTACACTCGCAATCATATTCAAATGAAGAAACAAAAATCTGGTCATATTTCACATCACCCTCAAGCTGAATAGATGTTGTATATTCTCGAACATGTTTAGATGAAAGAACTACCTGACATGTTTGAGAAAAAACTGAAAATGGCTCCTCATGTCCTCCAATGAAAATGTCATTTTGGTGTTTCAAAGAGCCAAACAACACTGTTTCTTGTTCTATTTTATCAAGCTGATCATCATAGAACTTGTGATCATTTTCAAATGAAAAGACAGTATACAGTTTTTCATCCTTACCATTCACAATGGGGAAGCACTCTGAAAGTTCTTGAGGTTTATCAAATGTAACCTCCATATCATGTGCAACAGGGCTTTCTAAAAGGGATCCTTCATCTAATACAAAAGAAATATCATCTTGAACTTCAAAAGGATCTGAAATAATCTGTTCTCCCTGAATGACCGAGTCAGAGAATAAATGAAGAGCAGAATCAACTGATAGACTACTTTCATCACAAACTTGGTCCCACAAAAGATGGCAGGAATATTGTAAGCTTTCATTATATTTAGGGGATGAAACATGACTGTCTAGTTCAGGATGCTGATCTATTTCATTTCCAACCATAGGAGAAACTATTGTTTGTTGTTGGGATGAATATTCACAAAGGGCTTCTATGATTTCATCATTCATATACTCTCCATCACCATACATGTTTTCCAGATACTGAATAAAGCTCTGAAAATGTTCACAACAGAGTTCCAATAAGCAATAAGGATGGGTATTTTTCTTTATATCTCTCACAAAATACTACATGAAAATCCTTGAGAGAATATAGACTACCAAATGGCAAGTTATCATACCAAGACTTTGTGTTTCCTTCTAAACTAGCCATGAACATTTTCATTAAGGAATCCTCATGCAACCTAACCCCAAGCTTATGTATATGCATATGAAATCTAACCAAATGCAAGGCAAAATTATCCCTATTTCCATCTCTGAATCTAGGCAAATAGGTTTGCCATTCTACATTAGGAATTCGATTCGGAAAGCCAGAAATGTGAGCACGATTCATAGGAGCATACCTTGTAGATGTAGAAACCGAATCAGCTCTTCAAACTTCGCAACCTTTTGATAGTGGAGTCGCCATAAGAAATTCTGAAATCTGGATTCTTCGAGGTTGGAGTCACTAGGTGAAAAATCCACAGCCTACTTGACATCTGACCATTGTTCACCATCAACAATCAAATTTGCAACTTCGTCGTTCATACCCAGGGAAGATTTGAACCTTCGTTCCTCGACAACGGTGCCAAAATGTTATCACTCAGAATTTACCTTTGGCTGTATCAAGGAAACCCCGAGAGAACCTCAAACCAATCTTTAGACTGAATGTTGGCCTCCTTCAGTCAGAGAGGGCTCTCTCTGCAAATCTACTATCTAATGTCACTACAATAGCAGCTTGACAATAAACTCAATGGCCAAATTTGTAAAATAGCAGTAAAAACTTGTAGAATTTAAATGATGTGGTTAGACAAACAAAAGAAAGATACCATTGGGAAATGGAGTCAAGATCATGAGATATGAAAGATGTACAAAGCTTTGGCAATATATTTTTTTCATTAGAGGCGGGATAGCTGCATTTTTACAGTCAAGTTCTTGATTTCTGGTGATAATAGAGGAAAAGATGAACAATCCATTAATATGGGCATCAAACTAAGATGAATCCAATATTAACTTGAGAGGAAAAGATTGGTGAATACTTGAATACGATGAACCATAACATATGAGTATGAATTCCAATTCACTATAACCTTTATTCAAGTATGACAGAAAACATAATGGAAAAGATAATAAATAGAACAACATGCACATGAGAGAAAGGAAACACGGACTATAAAATTACAACATGAGAATCTCCATTCTTTAAAAATCCTTGCTTGGCTCTGCAATATTATATTAAGCTTGAAAGTAACTCAGTACCCCCAGTGGGTCTTCTTCTAACTAAAAATCGAACCCCCATCACATCTAAGATGTTTGATATATATACAAAATATGACTTTAATCAATCTTTAACAAATTACATAACAAATCACTAAAAATAACATAACAGAAAACTGTCTACGTATAAATCTGGAACTGCCTCAACTCTTCTCTGTAAAATATCTCACATTGGTGGAGTTGTTGGTCGAACCCATTTGGAATAGAAATGCATATATCTATCATTTTCCACTTGTACTTTGTGGATATCTTCTGATTGCCATTTGTTCTAACTGATCCTGAAATTACTGATTTCTGCCTTAAAATCCGGGATGCCCCTCAACTGTCTCCTCAAAATCTGGGATGTGCTTTGATTACTAACTCTGTTGTCCTTGGCAATTTGTTTGAATTGGAATATTTTAAAACTTCTGGCGCAATTAGTTTGTGAATAATAACATGATATTTGTTATTTAAACTTCATATTTTACACGTTCAAATTGCATTTGCCCAAACAATTTCAACGTCTTATCTCCAAATCTATTTTGTACATATGCTGCAAGACTGAAAAAATTTTCCATCACAATATACTCTTTCTTGGAATATGAAATAAATGAACATTAAACGTTGTGTAGCAGGTGTAGCTAGGTTACAACACAGACCGGTTCCTCCTTGTAATTGAATGCATCATTAAAACTCAGTCTATTTTTCAGTAACTCCACCTTTTGTTTGTTTCCAGCACTCCCAACAACATACCACCCGTGCATCTTTGCAAATTGCCCAACAAACTGTCCAACTGTTCCAGAAGAATTTAATAAATTGTGTGTGTATACAAAATAGAGTGGAGATTTCCTCAATAAATGGAGGATGGTTTCGGAATGCCATAGAAGGTGGTTTCGCACAACATTTGACTAATTTCCAATATCATTTTTTAATATGCGAAATTCCTATATGCCACCACGTGCACGGAAATCTTGGATTTCGCAACCACTCTTTTTATCATTTCTCCGCATATGTTGGTGCTACGAAACGACTACGAGCCATTGATCTTCCATCACTTATGAATATTGCATCATTTGCGTAAGATGTATGACCATGAAATTCCTTCTATGTTTTTTTGGATTTGAGCCCATGCATTCTTGTATTTAAGATATCATTTATGTTAAAGGCTACCTATGTTACTTTCACCATCTCCGGGCTCCCAAAGCTCACCAGATTGACAGTGATTTGCAGTTTTCACATCTTCTAAGGACATTGTTTCTCTCCTTTCTTCATATTCCATGGCTGCAACCAACTTTGGAACATATACAAGATATATCACAAGGTCCGCCAAAGCAGGATGAACTTGTAATAGTGATACAAGAGCTGTAGATAGCAACAAAGGCAACTCTGGATCAACGGGTTGCATTTGTTTTGTGTAATGACTAGCAGCAATTGTTGAGGCATATTGGCCTAACAACCCTTCGAGGAATATGTTAGGGTTTTTCAAAGGGAACTTTGGATCTTTCAGAAACATGTATACATAAATACCACAAACCTGTGGCTCATCTTTCATTTCCTGACCAGATGCATGCTCTGGAAGATCCCAGTCTACAAGCTGACCTTTTATCTATTTCACGATAAAGATCAGATGCCATGGTTGCAATATGTTCTTTTAGTCGTCTTGGGTTTTCTTTACATTTGTTCTATGGGCGATCCAAGCTTCAAAGGTAACTAGAACTCCATTCTACATGGTGCATGAATAGCTCAAACCTGGATATATAAATTTCCACGACCTCGCCCTTCCATGACACTCAAGCTTGAAGAGACACCTGGGAGGTCACATTGGCACCTGGCAAATAAACTCTTGGACAAATGGGTGATATCCTTATTTAAACTTGGCGTTAGTGCTTATCATGCAAAGGTTGTGTTTCACCTTTTTTATTTTTATCTCAGGGATTTTTCCCACATTGAGAACACTGAAAACGCCCTTTATTGTTTAAATACACAAAGTCTCGCCATTCACTTTGATGAGATATGAGTGATATATATACCTTGTTAGCTGAGCATTTGGGATCTGGGCTTTGGCTTGCAATATTGTTGGCTTGACTCGTGTCCGAGGCCTCAATATTTGGAGATTGTGTGTTTCTACGAATCCCGATAATTTTGATGAAAAAACTATAAGGACTGAATAGAATCTGAGACAATAGAGTTAACTAAAAGTAAAAATCCATAATTGGCTTAATAACCAAGTATTTTTTTTATTTTCCCGCCAAAATTTTATAATTTTATCCCAAATTATAAAAATTTAATCCAACCAATCAAATAGAATTTATCCAAACACCACTGATGATTAAAATTTCTCTTAAGCCAAACTTAAAAATTTATCCGGTGATAACAGTCCCCCAAAGCATGAAGATGGTAAAAAAGACAAGTGAGTAAAATAAGATAGGTGAAATGGTTTGTAACGTGAATGATTGAAGGCAGGGATGTTGGTTTGGAGAAGTTGCTGCAGTACAAACAACTCTGAGATACAGGCCTCATATATCTCATAACATGGCTGCTGACCAATACACTGCAGATCCATGGTAGTAGAGACCGACTGTACACAATCATGGATACTGAACACAAGCGTAGATCCATGATGAGATGATAACACAGCAACGACCAATACAAAGTGGATCTATGTGATATGAATCAAACAATCTCCATCGCAACCTGGGAAAGATAAGAGTTAACCTAGGGTCTTCAAGCTAAACCCGCGATAATACGAATCTAACCACATGATTACAATGTCTTGGAGTCGAACATGGTAGAGACCACTTGATTACTGGTCATTGATGTATACCGTTAACAAGCGTGAGGGAAATAACCATTGATGTCAATGATCCCCAAGGTATCACAGTACATACCATCAAATGTGAATCAATAAGTTGAGGACAAACACTCGATGGGATCTTTCAATCAGGAGTCAATGATGTAAACTCATGTTGAAAGCGAGGTAACCTGCCATTGAGGCATGCAGGCCCAAGGTACTTGATTGGTTTCTAGATTCAATCCCTGGATGATGTGTTGAAGTCAACAAGGATGAATCCGTTGAAGGAGGGCCATGATGTATCCCCCATAATCGACACGAAACACGATCACAAATGTTTGGAATGAATCAAACAGTAATGTGTGAGACTAACTTAGAGACGACCGACATGATAGAATGCGACTGCAGATAATGAAATGACAAATGTATCTTGAACATGGGAATGGGATGACTTGGAAGTATTGACATGATGAGAATGATACCAACCCCCGAATGCAACTGATGATGGAAACATTCTTCGGATGACCCAAAGGAGTAACAAGACTCACAGAATCAATATGAATCAAAGACAAATGGATTGCTACTTCTGACCCTTGGTACAAATATATCACATTGTATCTCCAAACCCAATGCTTTGGTCCTCATTTATCCCATGACAAACATCATTGTATCCGTCACCACGCCAAATATTACCTAATCATTGGTGATACACTATACCGTCGTGGAAATGACTCCATTCTCCGATGTTGTTTAACTCATGAGGAGGTTGAGCATGTCTTAAATGATTTCCACTAGGGGGAATGTGGCGGTGATCTTTCTGGGATGGCTACAACCCAAAAAATACTACGCACTAGATACTATTGGTCGTGCATTTTCAAATATTGAATGGAGGCAGTCAAGAAGTGTTCTCCTTGCCATTTTTTTCAATATAAAAAGTGCTCACACCCATCCCCACTTCATCCAGTTATCGTCGTTGGTTCCTTTGCAAAATGGGGCATCGATTTCATGCATTGTAAGCCTACCTCGGCCGAGGGCCATGGTTATGTCATTGTCGCAGTTGACTACTTTACCAAATGGTCTAAGGCTATGCCTACATACAAGGAAGACGATGAAACTTCCACACTCTTTATGTTTAATCATATCATTGCAAGATTCAGAGTCCCTCAAGCCATCATCACCGATCACGGATCACATTTTAAAAACAATATGGTGGATGAATTAAGCGCCAAGTTGGGTTTTCGGCATGAAAAATCAACTCCCTACTACCCTCAATCAAATGGACAAGTAGAGGCCATTAAAAAGGTCTTGAAAACCATGATTCAGAACATGGTGGGTACACACAAGTCAATTTGACATGTGATGCTTTTTTCAGCCCTTTGGGCATATAGGACTTCCGTTAAAACCCACACTGGTGTCCCACCCTTTTAGTTGGTGTATGGACTAGAGGCAGTATTTCCTATTGAGTGTGAGATTTTGTCTCTGAAACTAGTTGTTGAACTTTTACTGAACACGACTGCTAAGGAAGAACGATTCTTATACTTGGAAAAACTCAACGAAACCCGTTGTGATGCAGCTCTAGCTAATGAAGCGCATAAGAAACCTATCAAGTCCCAGTACGATAAATTAGTAAAACCCCGTATCTTCAACTAGGGTGATTTGGTCCTTACTTATGACCAAAAAAATGATAAGATGGGGGTAGGAAAACTTAAGTCCATGTGGCATGTTCCATATGTAGTGAAACGTGTTTTGGAAAAGGGAGCCTACGAGTTAGTCGATTATGGTGGGATATCACTAGGGGAGACTCACAATGGGCTCTACCTAAAGTGGTACTATGCTTAATTCATTTTGCATTAGAACTTTGTATATATGTACATGACTTTTTTTTGGTTTGGTGTGACACTTTCATTTAGTGTGTTAGGATCTTGTCTCGATTTGCACGTATACCATGTTCTGCATGGATGTGGAGATGAAAACTTTCTATAGATTCACAGATAGCGCTAGCTAGCACACCCTCAACCTCGCTTTGGTGGCATGGGTACTATATTCCCCTACCAATGAACTGATAATCTTAGGAGGAACTTGCCTAGGTTTTGCAACCAATAACACCGTTGAGCATCACGTGGTGATTGGATCATTGACCGACGATGTTTCCCTTGGTGTGGACCACATTGGTATCTACCTTGATTCACAGTTAGTGGTCTCTCATTTGAACCATGTCTACGCCAGCTTGACCCCACATTACTCCTCCTATTTCAGTGAGTACGTCTCTTGAAAGGTCTTTTGAGTCCATTCAATACCTACATATTCCAAGGAGTATGAACGCAGTTGCCAATTCCTTAGGCAATTTTATATTAGATTGGTATATTGCACATTCGTAATTTTTGTTATCAAAGATGCATAAATTGATAGAACATGTAAATCACCCATAATGTATAAAGCAACATGCATAAGATCCAAAATCCATCATAAAGACACATGTATAAAACCGCTAGATAATGTCATATATATATATATATATATATCTAGAAAAATGTTATTCAAAAGTAGTACTAATACAAAAATCTAAATCTCATAAGCTTTCAGTAGATCCTATATACAAAAATATGAAGCCTATGGATTTCGGTACATCATCCTACATGCAACCTATCTCTAAGGATGCTCATGAAAGCATATAACGGCTCTATCCAGCTGTCCTGCATTGGTAGTGTCATGGAAGGTCATCTATGGATATGTCAGGGATATCGGCACTCAATCTCTCTAGGTTCTCCTCCACCTCATCTAACTCCTCCACTACCTCATGTTGGGATGCTTCCATCTCTTGCACGACTCCCCTCCTCTCAATCGGAGAGGAACCCACTGGTCGGGATGGGCCAACGTTTGCATGAAACATGTATGAAGTATCAATACTACACAAAAAAAATTAAAAAGTATAAAATACATACAAATAAAAAACGTTTATTTCTTACCTATGTCTCCCCATTGCTCTCCCTCCGGAAGAGCCAGATACGGATCCCCTCTAAAGTCAGTGCCTATGTATGCATAGTCCTCAATCATGAGGAGATTTCCACGAAGCAACTTGAAGAAGGTTGGCTCGTAGGTAATCATAGGTCCCCCGCCTCCATGGCGGGCCATCACCTCCGAACACCTCACCATGTGTGGATCCCATGGATCGAGATCATCCAGCTCAACTTGTGGACGTAGTAGTGGAACTCTCTCTAGGAAGAAAGAAACCACGATGGAACCATAACCGAACTATTTCAACTCACCCCTTTGTTACTTGTTGAGATGATCTCTCATGTTCACGAGGATTCATTCCCACCAGTTAAAGATTGTCGACGCCATGCACTCAATGGCGTATAACATGTGGGCCTTGGTGTCTTGATGAGCAACCCTGTTTCCTGCCACCCGCTCAATGGTAAAGGTCACGGTCCTCAGAGGTCAGTCTCACACATTTTTTAAGGGAACTTTACCACCTAACATATACAAACCCAACATACATAATTGTGCCACAAGGCTCTGAATAGACTAATCACTACCCCGAGGTATGGATAGTGATACAAGGGCCCCACGTCTCAATAACCCTGTCAAAGAATAGATGTCCTCCACATCTAGGGTGAGGATATGAGAACCTACCTTGAAAAAATATTGATCTGGGTCCCACAACCTGATCAAATAGTCTAGTAACTACACTTGTTACCTCATCCCTTGCACGTGGAAAAATTTTAGTAGTCCACACTGCCGCAAAGCATTTACGGAGTGTGGGCCATTGGCCTCTTGTGCATCTTCGATTTCGTGTTTACGTTATTTCCATTGGACCATCTTGGTGGCCAAAGTCTGCATAAACATCAATAAGATAATTATTAGACCCTCTTCAATGCTTTGGATTTGGTTTTTTGGGCCCCATTTTTAAATTTGGGCATCAAACTGCTCTGATGCACTACCCCAGGGCACGCACAATCCCCTCCAATACAAGCCCAAAACACCTAAACAATTACATTAAAATCAAAATTCAAACCATTGAAAAGCTTAAGGATGAGATTTAGGCCTACCTGCAACTAACGGGAGATTGATTGGCTGACCAAGGCTTCCGTAATCGTCGTCGAAACATCGAGCTCCAAAGAGGTTTTTTCTCCACTATTCCAACTTGGTAAAATGAATTGGTACATAATTTTTTACTATGCACATTTTTATATGAAAAAATGAAATATTCCTTTTTTAATATTTATTTTATGGGTTATTTTCTATAGTCGGTATCTTGTTTACGTTTTAAAACCTTATAACGGATCCTAACTCGGTTCTTGGAGCATGTAGATAGTGGAAGTGGTGTTTTGACTATGTTGGTGACCATCGTAGAATTTTTATGCTTTTCATCAAGTGTGAACAAGTCTTTGAGCCTTTTTTATACCATTATCGCGCTCGTTAAAACTGAGTATTAAAGGTATCGAGCTGAGTCTTTGTTCCTTCTTGTGCTTGTAAAACCATGAGAATAAGTCACCAAGTTGTATTTTATATCTTTTCCGGGCTCGTAAAACTCCCACGAAAAAGGAACCCCTCAGAGTTCTTCTTTAAGCTCTTTTTAGACTCCCTAAATAGGAAAAGATCAGCAAGAAAACTTGATTCTTTCACACTTGTAAAAGTATTTGAAGAGTCGTCTTTCTAGTGATAATTTACCCCTTTTTTGGACGAGTAGGACTATTTGCGAAAAATTAGCGCTCTAGTTAATCATGACTAGAAGAGTTCTCCCTCATATTGTTTTATCCTTTTTCGGATGAGGGGACTAACGTTTACGAAAAAGAACCATATGGACTTTTCTTTTGACCGTTTCAGACTCTATAAATATGAAACCTCACCAAGTTTACCTTCTTTGGACTCATTAAAATATGACATTGAAGGGCCCTTTTTGGGACGGACCCCTCCTATCTCAGGTTCGTTAAACATGTGAGATTAGACTCATCTGAAGGATCATGAGCTATACTGAGCATATGTTATCCTCCTCAAACTCATTAATAAACAAAGAGGTACTCGTCAATAATGATGAGGAATAATTAGAATATTTTGTGTTTATTTGTAATAGTGGCAATACTTAGTCACTATTGAGCATAGCACTCATTTGCATTTCATTCAAATCACTTGGATAATCTGCTTGTCCTTGAGGCTCACCAATTCACTGATTCATTTTACTCATTTGAGTCATCCAAAGAATGCTTCATCAGTTTCATTAGGTTTAGGTGTCGATCTCATCATATCAATGCTTCCAAGTCATGCCATTCCATGTTCAAGAGGGGTATGTTTATTTAGTCAATATTTGTAGTCATTATACCTTATATTATGTCGATCTCCCCTTAGTCAGTCTCAAACATTACTCTACAGTCCGATCCACTCCAAAACATATTTGATCCTATTTCGTGTCGATGATGGGGGAAACATCATGGCCCTCCTTTGACAGGTTTATCCTTATCGAATTCAACACATCATCTGAGGATTAAACCTAGAAACCAATCAAGTACGTTGGGCCTGCATGCCTTAATGGAAGGTTACATCGCTTTCAACAGTAAATTTGCATCATTGACTTCTGATTGAAAGATTCCACTGAATGTTCGACCTCAACTAATTGATTCACATTCGGCGGTATGTACTATGATACCATGGGAATCATTGGAATCAATGTCTATTTCCATCGTGCTTGTTAACAGTATACATTAATGACCGGTATTCAAGTGGTTTCTACCATGTTCGAATTCAAAACATTGTAATCACATGGTTAGATTCGTATCATTGCAGGCTTGGCTTGAAGACCCTGGGTTAACTCATGTATCTTACCTAGGTTGTGACGGAGATTTTTTGAGTCATATCACACGGATCCACTATTGTATTGGTCGTGGCTATGTAATTATCTCATCATGGATCCACACTTGTGTCTAGTAGCCATGATTGTGTTCAATTAGTCGATACTACCATGAATCTGCATTGTATTGGTCGACAACCATGTTATGAGTCATTTGAGACATATATCTCAGATTCTGTTATACTGCATGAGTATTTGTTCATCATTCCAATCGATGATCCTTTCCTCGATCCCTCATATTGCAAAGCACCTCACCTACCCTATTTTTCTAGCTTCATGCTTTGGGGGGCAGTCTATTACACCAAAATATCGTCATCATGAGTTATGTGTCCTCTACATTCCTTGATTCCTAAATCACTTGGTCTAAATAATAAAATGGCGAGTTGATGTTCCCCTTTTAACATTTTTTTGTCACCCCAACGCACCTTGCTCGTTGGAAAGGTGCACCAGACAGGCTTAGGTAACGTGCTCTGCACACTAACAGAGCGCGTCGGTGACATGATTTTTCATTGCACAAGAGGCGTCACCCTTCAAGTGGCCTGAGTTACTGGTGTTTAAGGTGCGTTGCTATTGGTTAAAATGGAAAAAGAGAAGCTTCAAGCGACTTCTCGAACCTTTGGTTGCATGGAGACTTATCCCTACATGTTAGGAAAGGTGGCACTCGATCCCCTTACCTAGTGGGATGATCCCTTAAGATTCTCCCATAAATCCTCAACCTCTCCTATCCTCTAAGGCCTATAAATATGAACCCCCTCTCCATTGTTAAGGGAGGAATGATAGAGTACCTACATGCTGGTGAAATTCTGCTAGGAGATCCTTTTCATCGATAGGAGGCAAGAAGGATTTGATCTTTTGAGGGTAATATCATTCAGATGGTGTTATGACGTCAAAGCTCAGTTGTAACTATTTCTCTTTGTACTTTCTGTAATTACATTAATACAAATTCTTCCCATAAATATCTTGTTCATTATAGAATTTAGGATTGGCTTCTTTGACCTCTAATCTAGATTGATTTCATGATTATATGCCATCACTACTTGTTTGTTTCCACTTGTTTCATGTTTTGCAGCTGAATATATGGAGATCAAGAAGTTGAATCAAGAGAGAAGAGAGGAATTGCACTTATAAGGTGAGTTCTCCCTTAACTTATCTTGCAATTTAATCAATCTAGGGAAGTTGTTTGTATTATGTACCTATTTTGTTCTAGATCCGAACCATTCAGACTAGGGAGATCCATTTATGTCCGCATTTATAGATTGTCCATAAAAAATCGCCTTAAACTCTATTATGGAATGCAGGGGAAAGAAAAATTATAATACAGGTGTAGTGTAAAAATAAAAGAGATGAAAAGAGAATAAATTTTCCCTAATTTCTGTTAGTCATGAGGTAATCTGTTGATTTATAGTTTAGTTAGTAAAAAATAAAATGGAAAATTTCAAGTGTCAAATCTTAAATATAAGGAGAGTGGTAATTGTCCACATTGAATGCGATCCATCAAGTAAATATCCATCAGCAGTCAAGTCATTCGTAAAATTGTTAGCATAGAATCAAAGCACAACCCAAGTCATCAAATCACCACCCCATCAACTGTCAAGTAATCATCCACTAATCCTTAATGAAGGGTCACCATCACTCATTCTCCAGTCATCAAACCATCACACACCCATCCGTTAGTCATCATTTCGATAACCGTGTCCCACCTGTTAGTCAGAGTTGGTGCTAGTCACAATCATCTTTTCTTAATTTCGAAAGATTGGTAGAGGATGTTACTATAAAGAGAAGGTACATTAGTTAAGGATAACTCAAAAAGGAACAACACAAAAGGCACAGAAGATTCGTTATGAATGCAATATAGACAACCTACATAGAAAGATAGGTAGGCCACATGAATGTAGGAGGTTCCATACAGAGGTAGAGAGATCCTTTGCCAAGTTGGCTCTCCTATCCAGCATTCATGGTGAGGGGTGCATAGATATAAGGAGGAATTATGTACAGCTTCCATCCCATCCAATATTTAAGAAGAGATACACGGGGGGAGGGAAAGTAGTTAAGTGTTGGAATATTATCACCATCATTCTTGTATTTTGCATGCCTGCATGCAATTCTGCATGCATCCAGTCATTTTCATGCATCTGCATTCAATTTCATGCATCCAATCATCAATATGGTAGTCTCCTAGCACCTAGTCCTTATTTTGTAGCCCCTAGGAGCCTGTTTCTTCTCATTTCTAGCCCTCCTAGCCACTGATGCGCCCTTCTTTTCATCACTGGAGAACAAGTGCGTCTTATTCCACCTATTTAGGAGTTACCTTAGTTAGTTGGTTGGTTGATGACTCAGTTCCTTGATTCAGGGGTTGATTGATTAGTTAACTGACCGAATCACTTAGATAGGAATCTACTGAGACTAGTTGAGCTCTACTGACTACTGACAGCTCCTCATGCACCCACATTGGAGTCTCCTTCCCTAGATCAGTGCCCATGCACTCAGTTAGACTCAATTAGACTCATTTGACTGAATGTTGTCCTGTTGTCTTTCAATGGGTTGGGTTGTGGGAGGTATTGAACTAGTCTCCTGTCTAGGGGACGCATGTGCAGGAATGGATGGTTGACCAGCTTCAGCAGAGGTCACGTGTTGCGTGGATGATTTCAGTGACTCGAAAGATAAAACACGACTTGGGGGTGGTCGATTGTCGAACCTTAGTTGAAAGTTTCGACTTCGAAACTTCTCATCCATAGCACGTAAATGAGCCAATTGCTCATGATAAGGTGCTAAGCGGTCATCGGGGCTAGCCCAACTGGGTGGGGGTGTAACGAAAAAATGGGCCACTAGGTGGCCTGTAGAAAATGTCCAATAAGCTATTGAAGGACCAGCAACTGCTATTGGGTCGTCCCAGGTTTGATTTATCCATTCCAATGATCCAGGCTCTCCCGGTGCAACGGGAGGTGAGTTTTGTGAAGTGGGGATTTGTGCTTCTTCACCCTGTGTTGGAGAAAACTTCCTATGGCTTGGGGTGGACCACAACAGACAGCTGACTACCAAAAATTAACTCAATTCTCAATGCTATTCTATATAAACGACAATGCTAAGATAATAAAGAGCATAACCAACCTCGATCCAAACGTTTGATGTAGATCCCCGTTGGAGCTTTCAATCCGTGCACTTGAACCTACAAATTAGTCTTGACAGCCAATATACAACAAACGCATATAATATATAAAGGGCATTAACATCATCAATAGCAATGGTTCATGATATTATAAGTAAATGCAACCCAATGTAATATAAACACATTCACAACATTGATGGACGAGAATATGAGTATTTCTATTAATAAATAACGAGAAGTACAATGTGATACGACCTCTTGTCAGCAACCAATCTGAACCAAGATCCGGGTCAATCCACTTGTGCCTCCACCACTTCAATCCTCCATGGAATGGCAAACTCAAACTATGATAGGAGTTTGGAAGGTGAACATAAAGGGTTCACAACGACAAGGATCAATGAGTGTAGACTCAAGATAGGGAAAAAATCCACTAGAGTTCTCTTGCTCTCCTTGCTCCTCCCATCCATAAACCATATGTGCTCAATATATAGTCCTCTCAAAGGTAGGTGAAAGGACACATCGAGGCATTTCTGGGGCAAATGGAGGGCCAAAGGTCACCCTATGACCGCTTTTTGTGAGTAAAAAGTAATTAACTAGTGGTTTTTACCATTTTACATGCTACCCGTGGGCTATAGTGATGCAACTCGCAGGTACGCCCACTGTAATGATGCAGCTAGCATACATGGGAAAAATAGCAAAAATAGTGTGTCTGAAGGATATAAAGTGGATCTGAGTCAGTAAAATGGATCCTGCAGGCCAAAGAGTACTGATGCTCACAAGGTGGAAAATTACGTTGTAACAGATGCCCCCTAATGTGTGAGGTTAGAGACTGATGCTACGATGGACGAAATACATTATAAATCTCAGAAGTGGAGTGATGGAGACACAAGTGGAAGGAGCAGCTCACTCGTCATAATACAATAGTATCCCGGAGTACATGTCGGTATAGTACAACAATCTGATACAATGGCCATGAATAGGTAGTACATAGTGAATACATGTCATAAGTGATCATAGCCATGATACCTCTATAGTAAGATATGGTCTCCTGTTGAAAAGTAAACAACTAGTGTGAACTGGAGGTACAAACTGCGAATATCTGAGAGGTGATATCGCAGATGTAAATTCATAATCATAAGTAGCATACTGAATGCCACTATTGCCTGGTGTCTTCTACACAAGTCTTCGACAGTGCAAGTCCCATCAAGTGAATAAAGGAGTTGAGGTCGAACCTGATGTGACATCGTCTGATTACCGGTCAATGATGTATACCGTTAACATACGCGAGATAACTCACCAATTTTGAAAATGGGCATCAAGGCACAGAGCACAATCATCAAAGTGTGAATAAATGTGTTGAGGTCGCACACTAAGATGAATCCATCGATTAGGGGACTTTGATGTATCCCCAAAACTGTTGATGGTGGGAGAACCTGCCACTAATGACTGCAAGCCTCAAGGTACTCAACTGAACTCTAATCCTCAAGTTCTGTAATAAATGGGTTGAAGTCGGCGGAACGAGACTCGCTGGAAGGAGGGAATTAAGGCATCCCCCATCAACCAGCATGAGGTACTAACTATGCTGAAATATTTGGAAGAACTCAAGTGAAATAGATTGACTCAATAAGGATGGCCGACATGCAATAGTCACGAGATCTAAGGAGTGGCCGACTCTGGTTTCAGGCAGCATAGACTCAGGAAGCATAGAATAAATATAAACTGTGTGATATAGGAGGCATCACAAAGGGCTCCATAATTACTGGAAGCTTAACCAATTGGTGGAGTAAACTGAGAAACAAGTACAGCTCCTAAGGTCCAACTATAGACCCGACTCATAATGTATGGAGTGGAATGAATGCTCTGTTCAAAGGCAACATGACAGCTTCCAACAAAAAGTAGTAGCCATAATCCCGTTCATATTTTTGGAATATTTAATTTTTTTGGTCTTTTTAATATTTGGAAAAACTTGAAAAGGAATAAAATTGCTTATAGTACAACAAGTGAGGGAACGAGTGTCAAATAGCGAGCAGACTAGTTCCAAGCAGTAGAACATACCTATGATCAATGCAAGGAAGCGTGTGTAGGATGTGTACACTAGGAGGGTATTCCCTCAGGTTCAAAAGGTCATCAAACTGTGAATGGAAAGTGTAAGCTCTGCAAGGCTCGATAGGGAAAGTGCTCGGGCACCAGGCTAACAATTGAGTAAGCAGGAGCCAGCACAAGGCTCAAGCGGCAAGCACGATGATGCAATGCAATCACAACTTGATATACATGGGGTATCCCTTGTGGGAGATGGCCAGCATAAGAAAAATTAGAGTATGAGTCTTTATCGCATAGTTATGGAGTAACTACGAAGGACTCCTAATCCTAAGGACAAACAACGACATGCGAACCATAATGCAAAAAGGGGGTTTTAACTAGGATACCCATGTTCGGAAAGGCCCTACCGCCACATAACGACACTTCTATAATAGTGTGAAGGTTTCGTGTCAGTTAAGAAGCGGGGTTGCACCTAGGGTTTATGAAAGTGGTCAAAAGGTCAAATTCATAATGCATGTGAAAATGACATCTAACCTATATCTGATGTGTGAAATATACCTGCCGTAGGTGTGAAACAATCGAAAACAACTCTTGCCGAAGAAATCTGGTCAAAAAATGCTACTCCATGACATTGTATTAGTCCAAAACAACATTAAATCTAGAAAACTATAGACAAGTGGGTTTTGAAAATTATAAATAGTAACAAAAATTTACAATTTACAATTCATTTTTACTATTCACCCATTTGGATTTTTGTGGTTAGTTTTCACCTTAAAGTTCAGTTGCTGATTCTGGGAGCTATGGGCGTCCGATCATCGAACCGTCAGGAGCAGGTTGGTAGTCTCATCCATACCTTCCATTTCAATGCTTTTATTTCAGTTTTCACTGGTTAAATTTTTTGTTTGGCCATGCCCTGCATGGTCACGGCGCTACCCGCGGTCTATAACTATGCGGGTCGCGTGTAGGGCTGGGTACCCACGGTCAACGTGTGCGTACAGCTGTGAAGCTAGTTTTTTAAACAAAACTGACTAAATTCTTTGGTTTTTCTCTCTCCAGGATGGTTCTAGAGTGGAGAGAGAGAGAACATGACCTAGTGGATGAGGTTGTCCGTAATGATGTGCATGCATAGCAAGTGCTACAAGCATGTGGTTTATACAAATTTTGGAGCATAGGCGGTTTGAGGGCCCAAAACCTATTGCTCCACCATTTGATAGACTATTGGGACGTTGATACACAGAACTTCAACCTAGATGGGAAAATACTCTCACTGGAAGTGGAAGATATCTACTTCATTATTGGTTTGTCCCACTGAGTTGAGGTGGCAAGCCTTCGATC
Source organism: Larix kaempferi (assembly GCA_027924585.1). Classification (NCBI taxonomy): domain Eukaryota; kingdom Viridiplantae; phylum Streptophyta; class Pinopsida; order Pinales; family Pinaceae; genus Larix; species Larix kaempferi. The sequence goes on along the minus strand of BSBM01000878.1, from coordinate 12,824,189 downwards.
TCGATCTGTGGGTGGTGGGATCACCATCCCCGACTATATAGAGCGGTATTGTGTTCCAAATACTTGGGTAGTGGGGAGTCAGACTCCCATCAGAGCCATAGTCTACCTGAGCATGAAGGTTGTCATGGCAACTTTAGTGCGGATTACTGGTTCAAAAGCTCTTCACCAGGAATCCAGGTGAGTTATGTTCTATGCATCGCAGTGTATGAAGCCTATGATATTTGACTAGTGTACCATGCTACTGGGGTCCATGAAGACCTAGCTGACAGAGTGCAAGCAAGGGGATGCAAAAAACTTCGGATATGACAGTATCTTTTGCAGCTTCTTCTTTGAGCGAGTTTCGGGGCTCAGTTTGAGGGTTGAGGTCCCTCCTCATAGTCTCCGTGACCCATCCATGACCCGGTGGGCCGAGGTCTTGATGCAACAGGGTGGTGGTTGTCAGGCATCACCATACACAGAGGATTTCTTTCACTGGTGGGACCGACAGGTCATAGCAATAGAGGACTGCCCCTATGTAGGGATAGACTTCCGCCAGGATCGTGACATGCCGCTTCCACTAGATGCAGCGTTCGGAGACAATGGTGAGTACTCTTTTTAGGTTTTCTGTATATTAAATTTTTATAGATTTTTTTATTATAGATGTAAATGCAAAAATCTTTTTGGGGGTAGTATCATGTATTAATGCTTGAATGTTTTCTCGCAGATAAGGGCCCAATCAGACTCGAGGGTTTCCCGAGACATCGTCGTTGGGGCAGGGGTGATGAGGTAGCAGGTGCTGCAGTAGAGATGAAATTACAGACTTTGCAGGCCAACCTATCACGGATGACCGCCAGGGTACCACAGGTAGAGGTGGTGCAGCTACCAGAGGATATGCAGTGCCAGGTAGTGGGGGTGTCGGGAAACTGGGTGCGACTACTGCAGCGTGTCGCAAATGCAATGAATTATTTCTATCAGACACATCCTGTCGGGGCAGCAGCTAGGCCTCCTCATAGGGATTAGACATCTCGGATTCCCATTTTGTATCGATATGTATATTTTGAGAGCTACGAGCTCCAGTTTTGTATCATGACACTACCATTTTTTGGACATATTATTTATAAAAAACTTTGGTTCTTTGGTTCTACTAGATGTGTGTATGTACAAATGTATGAATGTATCTTTTATTTGTGTGCTTCATTGGGAATGTGACAAATGCCAATCTAATACATAGTTAGTGTATGCATCAAATATATGATTAAAACTTCTCGGAACATGAAGTTATGTAATTGAAACAAAATTTCGTTCCACGAGTCTTTCCTTTAAGAATTTCCATAGTAATGTAGGATCCCTCAGACGGTACTGACCATTCAACTGAGACACAACTAGTTGTGAATCCAGGTGGACTTCTAAACACTGGATACCATGTGAAATAACATCCTGAAGTAGCTCAATTACGGCACTATACTCAACCACATTGTTAGATGTAGGACCAAGACAAGCACCTCCCGAGGACACAACTAGGTGGTCAGGTGAGAAAATAACCCAAGCAGTAGAAGCAAGCTGTTGCGTATGATGGCTAGCACCATCCGCAAATCCTAAGAATGTATGAGATTCTACTGACATCTGTCAAACAAACGGAAGCTAATCAACAGACCCAAAAACCAAAAGAAAGATAAACTATGTATAGAAGTAACTGTATAGTAGTATACAAAAGTATTAGCCTGAACTAGAGGTTCAAGCGTAATACTGCTTGAGGTAGAGCCCATTTCTAGGCTCCTTCAAGACAGTCCCCTCATAGTCTTCTAATTCATAGGCTCTTTTTTCTAGGACACGCCTCACAATGTAAGGACCGTGCCACATGGGGTTGAACTTGCCTGCCCCCAGGGGTTCTTTAGCTTGGTCATATAAGAGGACCAAGTCACCTTCAGCATATTGCCGGGGACAGACAGACCTATCATACTGAACCTTAACATGACATTTATTGGCATCTATAGCCACAGCGGCATCTCGACGTTGCTCGTCAAGTTGCTCAAGGTGGATTAAATGTTGCTCAAGACCCGTCATATCAGGAGGAGCTCTATGGCCAGTTTAAGAGAAGGGATTTCGCATTCAATCGGTAAAATCGACTCCACACCATGTACTAGCTAAAATGGTGAGAACCCGGTGGCAGTCTTGACTGTGGTTCGATACGCCCATAAAGTAGGATATAACATAATGTGCTAGTTGTTCTTGCTTTGTTGGATGGTACAGTGGAGAATGGTATTTAAAAAGTTATTGACTGCTTCAACTTGACCATTTGCTTGGGGATAGTAAGAGGATGAGTGTTCTTGATGAAACCCAAGCTTGAGAGACAAATCCTCCATCATTTTGTTCTGAAAGTGACTTCCATGGTCAGTGACAATCTCTTTCGGAATACCGAACCAAGTAATAATCTGATTGAACACGAAATGGGATGTTGTAGCACCATTGGATTTTATGGTAGGCATGGCCTCAGCCCATTTGGAAAAGTAGTCCACAACCACTATAATATGGTGATGCCCCCCAACTGAAGCTGGTTTTCAATCCATGAAATCCACCCCCCACTTGGTGAATGGACCGACGGTGATGACCGGATGAAGGGGCACTGGATGTGAGTGTATATTCCGAGAAAACACCTAGCAAGGGTGACATCTCTTCACAACGTTTATACAATCCTTAAAGATTGAAGGCCAAAAGTAACCAGCTTGCATAATACGTTGGGTTGTAGCAAGCCCAGATAAGTGACTACCACATGCCCTAGCATGGAAATCATTAAGCACCTGTTCCTCTTCTTCATGAGTTAAGCAACGATGGAGAATAGAATCCTTTCCTCAGTGATACAAAGTGTCACCAATGATAGTATAATATTTAGCGTGATGTTTCACACGCCGTCACTCGTCCCATGAATAATGCGGAGGAAACTTCAAAGTTTGGAGATATACAATGACATCCCCATACCAAGGGTCCTCAGATGAGATAATAAATAAGTGTTCATCCACAAAGGAATATTCATGGATGACATCCTCATCAAGTCTTGGAAGGTCCGACATAAGCTCAGCAAACACCAACGATTTCACCAACTTCACCGAAGCAAAATCGAGATCGAACTCCTGAAGGATCACAATCCATTTATTGTACTTCCCCCTATAAGGTGTCGTGATAGCACGAATTGAAACGGATTGATGTGCGCTACAAATGTGGTTGTTCTAAGCAAAATATAAAGTCGTAACCGTTGGACTTCATGTACAGTCGCAAGTGCCAACTTTTCCACGTGAGTATATCTTAGTTCAGCGTCTACTAGATTTCAACTGAGGTAATAGATGACATGCTTGACGAGCGCATCATCAACCTGAACCAAGACCATGCCAATCGACTCTTGAGATGAAGCCACATAAAGTATGAAATCTCATGCGAAGTCCGGTGGACTAAGCACAGGGGATGATACCAAATCTTTCTTAAGGGCATCGAAAGACTGCTGGGATCGCTCATCCTATATAAACGGTGTGTCTTTCTTCAACAAACGCATGAAACCTTTGGTAATATTAGCATAATTTACTACAAAACGACGTAGAAAAGTAGCTCTCCCTTGGAGGCTCTGAAGTTGAAACAAGTTGCGCGAAGGAGGCAACCGAAGTATTGCCTCGACTTTAAGAAGATCGACTCTAATACCCTCTTTCGAAACTATGAATCTTAGAAGGAGACTTGACCTCACCGCAAAGATGCATTTATTGGGATTCAATCGGATCTTGTAGTGCATACATCATTCGAGAATCCAACGAAGGTGCTTGGGGTGGTCCATTCTCTTACGAGAATGGCCAGCAAGATCATCCAAGAAAACCTCCATTATACTTTTAACGTCGTGAAAGGCATAGGTCATGGCACGCTGAAACGTAGCTCCGACATTTTTAAGGCCGCAGGGCATTTTCCGATATGCAACCGTACCCCAAGGACAAATGAATGCAGTCTTATGTTGGTCCTTGGGTTTGATTTGAATCTGGTTATACCCCGAAAAGTCGTCCATGAACGAAAAAATCTCACTTCCTACACAAGCATCCAATATTTGATCAATGAATGGCGTGGGGAAGTTGTCTTTCGGACATGCATGATTCAGGTCTCTAAAATCAGTGCATACACGGATCCTTCCCTGCTTCTTATCCATAAGAATGGGGTTTGACACCCATTCGGTAAGGGGAATGGGGTAGATAAAACCAGCTTTGAGCAGTTTCTCCACCTTTGCCTTGATGGCGGATGCCTTCCTAGGGTTAACAACATGAAGACGTTTCCGAACCAGTTTAACATGAGGATATGTCCTAATCTCATGCTCGACAATACTAGGGTCTATTCCTGGCATCTCCTCGTATGACCAGGTGAAAGCTTCCCAAAGTTCAGTAAACAATTCAGTGTAGATGGCAACTTCTTCAGGAGAGCAATCATCACCGATGTAAACATTTTCAATATTTTCGAGAGTGCGAGAGATGTTGATCGGTTGAGTCGAGGAAATATTAGCCATGTTCCCCTCCACATAAATATCATGTGAACCTAAAAGAGCCACAGGGTGACTAACCATCTCTGCAAGAGTCATCCTGAACTCTTCTTGCTCGGAGAGATCGAGGTTGGGAAGGAAATAAGAGCGATGATGCATATCCTTCCAAGGTCTCTCACTACCACACATGGCCTCGATAATAGCTTCATCTGAAGGTAAAGTACCATCAATGCAATCGTTCGAACAAGACGAGTTGACTGCCCAAACTGGCAACGTAACAGGATCTTCCTCAACTGTCCAAGAAGAGGGAGATCCGACTCTGCAGTGGCTTGTTGAATATCTTGATAATCAAGCTCAACAACAGAAAGTGGCATAGACATCCCGACGTGCTCAATGTCTCCAGACGTAGAATTCGTGGACGGTAAAGTCCATGGATCATCAAAATATGAAGTCCGGAACGGTACATTATGCAAAGTAGGAGGCGCATTGTCGGAAACGGTTCCAATAAAATTCACGGGTGTAGGGAAATCATAAGATCCCATTAAGGAAGGGTACATACCAACACCCATGTTCCCAGTTGCCAGTTGAGAATCTGTAACCTGCGGGACTACTAATCCCGGGGATACTTCAAGAGGAGGATTAATGAAATCCAGCTGATCGATGGTCACAATCCTTCCTTCGTGTGGAAAGCAAATGATCTTGATTAAAGTAGACGTGACAACTTTCATAGCGTACATCCAATTTTGACCCAGTAAAAGGTTCTAGTCGATGGGCGCATCAACCACTTCGACTTCAATAGGCACAAGTTTACCTCCCAAGTGGACAACAAGGGAAGGGATAACCCCATGCAGCTTAAATGATTGACCATCAAATGCAGTGAGCATGGCCTTAGATGTGAGTAGAGGAGGAGAACCAAGAGCTTTCCAACAAGCTAACGAAATCACTGACACGGAAGTGCCTTCGTCAACCACCATTTTCTTGACAAAATTCCACTCCACATGGATTTGAAAATCCACGTGGTAAGGTAAGCAAGGTTGAACATTAGTAGTGTCGAACTTGATAACATTGGGACTCCCTCCATCCTAAACTCCTAACGCACACAAAAGGGCATGCCTTTGAGAAGGACACGCTTGTAAAACTTCAAGAGCCGACATGGCACATGGAGTTGGGCCCAAATCTTCTACAATGGAGAAGTTCTGGGTGGCTCGAGCATTGGGATTATGCGTAGACCGCTTAAGCACACCTTTCGGTATCCGTGGCATAATAGAGGGCTTCTCGATACACAAGGAATTATCAGGAGGAGTGGGAGGCTCATTCCCCATATTAGGTTGTGGTGCACCATAATCGCGTTGACGAGTAGCAACACTAACCTCCGATTGGACCATATTCACGCATCCATAACCACTAGTATTGGAAGAAGACGTAGGAGTCTCATTAGGTCCATAACTAGCGGTGGGAGCATGCGAAGCCATGTTTTGATGATGATGAGGAAGGGGATCCTTCAACACAGCTGGGCTCTGTGCCAAATGCTTCGATGCTTCTTCGATTCAAGGACACAAGTGAGTAAGATGATCTTCCCCACAAAGCTTACACGGAAATTTCACCTTACGCCTAGGTTTATGGTCCTCACCAGCATTTTCACCTTCCCGAGGAGTGTTGGCATTCTCCTTGCGAGGGGTATTGCGATTGCTATTATTGTTCCCATTGTTTCCACCCTTACGGTTATTTCTCCCCTTCTTCTTACCACCAGGTTGCTGGTTACTGTTGGGTGGAAATATTTTCATTTAATTCCGTTGTAGTATTTTCCCAACCATTTAATTTGTCAATCCGAGGTTCATAGGCTTACGAAGCACACGCAAAATATATGCAGGACTAAAGTGAAATTAATATAATCCAACCCCCCTCGCTAATTGCTAATTGCTAATCTAATCCCCCCTTAAGCTGAAACACACAACTGCTAATCTAATGCTGGAAGCTAAAACACACGATTGAAAATAAAATTGCATAAAAGAAAGACAACATATGAAGAGCAACGAAGCAACACATGTGAGCTCACATTAACAATAAAAAAATCTTAATTTACATCACATGAATCAATGGCAAATCATGAAAGCATCAAAACTAAGATTATGAACAAAAGATAAGACTCCCCTTCTCCATATTACAAAGTCAAAACTAACTTCTACAATTTGAGACTAATCTCCTCCCAATCTACTATTAATCTCCTCCTCATCTCCCCTCCAAATGAAGAGAGAGCACTCTCTTTTATACATGAATTTCTTGGAGAAGAAGATAACCATCTCATAATGACAGATCCACTATTCTCTCAACCACTCTCAACTACTTTATTATTATTACAAAATATGACCCCTTCAAATCCTCCACATGTCTCTCACAAATTCTCCACATGTTTCTCATACATCCTAAATAAGATATGCCAACCAAATCTCCATGATCTTCTCCTTGGAATATTCTTTAAATAACTATCTCCTTGAAATGGTGGAGGAGATATTCGAGGAGTCTTTCTTTGAATTGATTCTTCCATATTCCTACACATTACAAAGCTCATCCATACTTGAGATATTAGTGAAAAACATGTTATTTCCAATATTTAATCATAAATTCACTTATAATACTAAAATGAATAAAGTGGAAAATAATAAGATGAAACTCAAGTATATGTAAGGAAATGGTATAATGAAAGATTAATGGGACGATGAAATGTGAAGAATAGTGAAAGGTAAAGTGGATGAAAATAGGACATTTTTGAGTCCCAACATACTCCCCAACTGAACTTGTTGCATGTCCTCATGCAACTGTGCATGGATATTCTTAAGAACTTTTGGCATCTGAATTTTGGCTTTGGTCGATGATGTCTTTCCAACAATGAATGTTTCCAGGGTGTGAGTAGCAACTGATATTTTCTTATGGTTGGTTCATGTGTAACAACCATGAATACAAAGAATGTTGGTTCTTGTGTTAACAACATTTATCTCATTATATGTTTTCTTGCTGCAATAATAATTTGACCATGTGCTCCTTGGAAATGATAAGATATCAATGTGCATAAGAAAGCATCAATGTGTATGAGAAAGCCTTTTCTTTACCTTTATGAATCATGCCAATATATGTATCAATCTGTATGAAGAAAAGTGCAACAGAGGATTTGTCGGAAAAGAAATGTTGGTGAATGATAAATGAGATGAAAAATGGAGTGATGGCAGTGGAAAAATGGACTGATGGTAGGGAAATGATGATAGTGAATACAATTCAGAGTTGCAGCTATGAAATGGAGAGTTTGGTGGAATTGTAGTTGTGAAATGGAAGGTTTGGCGGAGTAACAGTTGCTGGAGTAACAGCTGCAGAGTAATAGTTGCTGGAATAACAGCTGCAAAAGTGGGCAAATCTAGTGGAGTAACAGCTGATGTTGCAGCAAACTTCCTGAGATAATATCTCACCAACTACGATCTGGGTTTGGCTGAAATTTTGCAAGGAAGTTTCTATAAGTCCAATGCATCTCCACATCGAAAATCAGAAAAACCCACATCACGGATTTCGAGAAAAATGCAAATTGGATGTAGGTGACAAATGTTTGCAGGTAGGTGTTACAACTGGTTGAAACAGTTGAATTTCTCTCAATTCACAAACTGGGTTTGGCTGAAATTTTGCAAGCAAGTGTTGACTAGTCCAATGCATCTCCACACCAAAAATCAGAAAAACCCACATCATGGATTTCGAGAAAATTGCAAATTGGCTTTAGGTGATGATGGCTGTTTTTTCGAAATCCATGCGTTGGATTGAGCTAAAACTTGCCAATTTTGTTCATCATAATACTATCCATTCCCTGTCCAAAAATCATGAGGATCCAATGTGTGGTTTGTGAGATATACTCAATTCAAATTTTGCATTTTATATAAGGAACAATATGCATGAGAAAATGAATAAGCTGCCACAAAAGATTTCCTGTCCTCTGAAAATATGATTGCATTTGAGATCCCATAGAGTGTTCAGCAACCTCTATCACATCCTCCCCAACTGAACTTGTTGCATGTCCTCGTGCAACTTGGCATGCATTATGAAAGTGAAAAAGGAAATGGAGCATGGTGAGGGAATTTTCCAAATTATTCATTGCTAGCATGTAAGGAATTGCATGATTAAAATTCAGAAAACAACATACCTCCACTTACCCAAGAATGATGATGAACTATGCTATAGGAACATGGTTGGTGATGTTTGCTGGTGCAACTGCTGGATCAGAGAGGATGTCACTGCTACAGGATCATAAAAATGTAACTAAAATTGTAGCTGCTGAATTATGGAGAATGTGACTGATGTAACTAAATCGTGGAAGATGTCACTGCTGCAGGCTCATGAGAATGTAACTGTAAATGCTGCTGCAGCTATAAATGGATCTTGGGAAATGTCGAATGCAGAAAGTGGAACCATGGTACTCTCATATAGCTGAAGTCATGCTGCTATAACTGTTGAGGGAGTCATGAAAAAGTGTGTAGTCTTCACCCGCTACAAAACCTGATGGTACAATTCTAGTCATGCGAATAAATGTGTCGATGTCGAGCATGAAAAGAAGTTATTGGATTACCGGCCATTGATGAATGTTGTTAACCAATGCGAGGCAAACTCACCATTGATGTCAATGAGTTCCAAGGTAGCTAAGTACATCTTGCAAAGTGTGAATAGATGTGTTGATGTCGAGCCACTTGCGATATATGATCATCAAGGGACATTGATGTATTCCCATGATTGTCAGCGAGAGAACTTGCCATTAGGGCATGCAAGCCTCTAGGTACTCAAAAAGGAACTCTAGTCTATATCCCAAATAAGGTGCTGAGGTCGATGGGGCAAGACTTGTTGAAAGATGGGCCTTAAGGAATCCCACATTAGTCAACACGAGTTTTTACAAAAAAATTGGTAGGACTATAGGAAAGATCTTAGTAGCAACAGTGCTTATGGCAAGGAAATGTAATTATAGAGAGGGAACTGGATGTTCTTATTCAAAAGGCAGAAAGGGACTGAAACAGAAGGAAATTATGTATGCAACTCAGAAAGATAGGTGTGTGTGAAGTCACGACGGATAAGGCAATGGAAAGTGGACTTCAACATGGATGACTAATGTGCTTTGAAGGAGATATGTAGGTAAACATTCATGACGCAAATGGGTTTATGAATGGTTTTTGTGTAACAGCAAACGTCATGATGTTTTTGATGAGTAAGAGCTCCTTCAAGCTGTCTTATCAAAGCATGTTTCTCAACAAAAAAATTTGTGATTCTTGAAAAATCACTTTAGCATAAAAATTGATCGTCTGTACACCTGGAAATGCTTAGTACAAATCCTGCATGAAAAATGGTGAGAAGTTCGAAAAACATAGCATGCAGAAATAAGTACGAATGCAGCAAATTGCAAAAATAAAATATGTTTTATACCTGTTGCCATTGTGCACTTGTTTCGTCGTCGATTACTGCTAAAGTGACTCCAAGAAACAAATTAGCATTTAAATGTAAAAAAAACATGTTCGATATTCAAGAAATTGGAATGTCCATTTGCAATTTTGAATTTTGATTTTTATAATGTTTTTCTTTATTTTCATGATTTTATAATTTTTATGGTTTTTGTTTTATTCTGATAATACACACCAAAAGAAGAATGCAAAAAAAGTATGCGAAAGGAAAACAAAAAACAAGAATACTGTTCGGCTTCATCAAATCTTCCATGCGTAACAATTTGTTGATACTTGTCACTAAAGTTCGGGAATTCAAGCATTTGGAAATCGTGAAAGAGTATGATCCTCATTAATTTGCAGCATTAGTGCCAATTATTTTCCTTGCATGATCAGATCTGCCTCATAAGTATCAATCTGCTCCTGTCCACAGTTCTGAGTTATCTTCTTTACTTTTCATCTTCGTGCATGCAGTCATTCCTGCAAAGCCAACATTTTATGAAAGTGAAGCGCATATGATTTTACAAGTCAGAGAGATATCTCGAATGCGTATTACTCATAAATGGTGAAGTCTGTTAGTTTTGTGCATGTGAGTAATCGCCAAGATCATGGGAGTTTGGACCAATCAACAAGGATTTCGAGATAAGGTATGCTGCCTTCTTTCAACCTGCACCCACATACCACTATAACAACAAAACAATAAATGCAATACTATTCCCAATCATAAAGTTCGAAACCAAACGAAACCAGAATGCAGAATGATAAAAAAAATAGTTCATTAATACTCGTCTCATTTGGTGGGTGCTTTGCATTGCTATATGTTGGGAATGATGAAGATAAGGAGTGACAGAGGCAGCGTGATAGAAGAGGAGAATCTTGCATAGGATGATAATGGCCCTCAAACAGAACCCAGGATGTGTGATCACCACGTCTCGGAAAGATAGCACGAGTTTGTTAAAAACAATTATAATAATAACACGCAACCATGATTTCATTACCTTTTCTTAGAAGCATCCGGGAATTTCAATGACTGGGCAGCTGAGAAAATCCTTCATGAGGATGAGAAACCGAATTCCTAACTTGGAATCTGTTTCAACCAATTGCTAATTTATGAAACCGACTGCAACAGTAATCTGAGCATTACACGTCCAGAGCACCAGCTATATAACTCAAACCATTGCTTTGTTTGGGCGACTTCCTCTCATACAAGTAAATGAGGCCGTTGCACACAAAACCCATGTCCTCGATTTTCGCGAGTCGTCTCCATATTCCCGCAAATCGTGACGCAAAACAATGTGTTGTTATCTCGTCTCTCCCTCTCAACGTGCATTTGTCAGCATTCCAAACTTTGGCAAATATTTTGATTGTCAACGATCGCAGAAAACCATTAGCCAAAGAGCCAAGCTATATAAAGAAACATAATTGGATCTTGGGGTATTGCTTTTGCAAGTTTCAGCGTGGAAATTTATGCACTAGAAATAAACCAGACTGAAAAGACTCGATTCAAATGTGACACAGTTGCAGCCACTCTTTCAGCTCAATTCAAATGTGACAGTTTAAGCATGAAAAAGCTCAATTTTGTTTTATTCATTTTTATTTTTATTTTTACAGCACACAAATAAAAATGTCAAAAATACTCAAGATTAAATTTATCTGATCTGCATTCCTGGGCATTCAGCATTACTGTCTTGGCTCTTTATTTATTTTACTCGCAATCAATTCAGAGTATGCCACTAACTGTTCCTGTGTGCAGGTCAAAGGATAAAAATGAAGAGCTATAACAGACCGAAGGATAAATGCACCGTTAGGTTTAAATTGAGGTTTGAAGGATAAAGGCATGTCAAGGCGACTCCAACAAAAAATAAACCAAACCGAAATAGAGTTTGAGTGGCTGAAACAGTCAGATAAAGTTAATAAACATGAAATTCTGTGCACGCGAATGGACGAGAAGCTTACAGGCGTGACACTATTTCAGCTCGGAGTTGCAATGCTTCAGTTTGGAGTTGCAGCTATTATAATTTTAGCGACTGTTTTAGCTTAGAATGAATTTGCCACATGAATTTGCAGGCCAGTTTTATTTTACAAATTGAAAAAGTTTTAGGAAATGGAGATAAATGATTTGCAAATTAAGGATGAAATCGATTAGGCATAATTGAAAACATTAATTTATTCTTTTCTGAAAACGTTAGAAAACAACCTACTTTCTAATCCTCAGATCACACGAAGCGCGGAGGAGAGCATACTTATTGAAAACTAAAAACTGAAAATAAAATCCTACCTACTCTATGCTAATTAACATTCAGAAAATAGTTACGTGTAGTTAAATATCCAGTGTAGCCATTCACGTAACAATAATAAAAATATGTTCAATGTTAATTCTGGAAATAAAAAATGAGGATAAACAGAAATGTGTGAAATTAGTTGTTGTGACTGTGAATTAACTAGAAAGAAATAAAATCTAAATTGTTCTAACCATGTACTTGCTTGAAACCATCGTTCGATAAGGATTTCATAGGCATAGTTTTCACTCCTTAGATCATGATGCAACTTCTCGTTGTCCTCCTCAATCTCCTGCTCGCATAATTGTTCGCCATCAGATGTGCAGGATTCTTCGTCTGTTGATTCTTCATTTGTTTCTGAAGGAGTAATTAAGCTCTTGGCTGTTGTCAGGATCTCCTCTTCGTGAGAAGATGAGATCATTACTTTTGCAAGGATCTGAGTGAGTTGTTCCAAGCTTAAACTCATTGTTAAATCATTTTGAAAAAGGGATTCTTATAGCACCCAAACCTAAATTAAAAAGAAAGAAAATAAAATAAAATAAAATACTCCAGAAAGAAAAAATAAACACTCTGTATAGAAAACCATTACTCTTCACAGTTGCAGAAAAAACACACTTGCAGAAATTGAAATTGATGCTTGCAAATTGAAACACTCATTGCAGAAATCGAAATTCACACTCTAGTGTATGCTTGCAGAAAATCAAACTAAACTTCAATCCATCGTGCCTCCCCGGCAATGATGCCAAAATGTTAGGCAGAAATATTGTCGTTTAATTCCGTTGTAGTATTTTCCCAACCATCTAATTTGTCAATCTGAGGTTTGTAGGCTTACGAAGCACACGCAAAATATATGCAGGACTGAAGTGAAATTAATCTAATCTAACCCCCCTTGCTAATTGCTAATTGCTAATCTAATACCCCCTTAAGCTGAAACACACAACTACTAATCTAATGATGGAAGCTGAAACACACGACTAAAAGTAAAATTGCATAAAAGAAAGACAACATATGAAGAGAAATGAAACAACACATGTGAGCTCACATTAACAGTAAAGAAATCTTAATTTAGATCACACGAATCAATGGCAAATCATGAAAGCATCAAAACTAAGATTATGAGCAAAAGCTAAGAATCCCCTTCTCCATATTACAAAGTCAAAACTAACTTCTACAATATGAGACTAATCTCCTCCTAATCTACTATTCATCTACTCCTCATCTCCCCTCCAAATGAAGAGAGAGCACTCTCTTTTATACATGAATTTCTTTGAGAAGAAGATAACCATCTCATAATGACAGATCCACTATTCTCTCAACCACTCTCAACTACCTTCCTATTATTACAAAATATGATCCCTTCAAATCATCCACATGTCCCTCACAAATTCTCCACATGTTTCTCATACATCCTAAATAAGATATGCCAACCAAATCTCCATGATCTTCTCCTTGGAATATTCTTTGAATAACTATCTCCTTGAAATGGTGGAGGAGATATTTGAGGAGTCTTTCTTTGAATTGATCCTTCCATATTCCTACACATTACAAAGCTCATCCATACTTGAGATATTAGTGAAAAACATGTTATTTTCCAATATTTAATCATAAATTCACTTATAATACTAAAATGAATAAAGTGGAAAATAATAAGATGAAACTCAAGTATATGTAAGGAAATGGTATAATGAAAGGTTAATGAGATGATGAAATGTGAAGAATAGTGAAAGGTAAAGTGGATGAAAATAGGACATTTCTGAGTCCCAACAGTTACCCGATGGTTTTGTCGTTTGCACAGTGTGTACATCGGACGATGGGGTGGAAGTGGACAAGGTGTGAACCTGTCCGGGAGTAGACTAGTTGAGCGACAAATTTTGCATTTGATTAGCCACCAAATCTATAGGGTGAGTACTTATGGATCCCACAATGTCATCGGCATCCGGTCCAGGAACTGTCTTGGGCTCATGTCTTGTTTGCGGTGCGTCAAGGATGATGTCATATAAAATGCCAGACTGAGAGTATAGTAAATCTAACTGCTGGACTTTTAAGATGGCTTGTTCCCCTGTCATAATATCGGACATCAAGATGTCCTTAGCAATATATGGAAGTAGAGACTTGAGAAACCATTCCAACAGAAACTCTGGAGGAATGTTGGCTTTCACTAACCTCTTCCGTCGATGCCATTCTTGAACGTGGTCAGAAATATGCGTGGCCTTATTCTGACGGAAGGTAGACAAAAGTTTAGTACCAGTATTGTAATGAAATGGCAACTGGAAATGATCTAAGAAAACCAAAGAGATCTCATTGAATCCCCTATAAGTGTTCCCCGGCAACTCTACCACTTCGCAGCTGCCCCCGTGAGGGTGCGTTGAAATAGTCGTAATCTAACGGAATCGTGATTCAACAAGTTGGAAGAGCACCAAAGGTGAAACGTCGTGACATGATCACCCAGATCCTCACCACCTTTCCCCTCGAACTTAGGAATGTCCGAAGGAAGCTTGGTCAAAACCGGAGGCCAACTAGGGTCATGACACACCGGATCATTCGTGAGCTTCGAAAGATCTGGAAGATTCAAACATTCAAGGAACGGGAGCTGCGGCTAGAAATCTTGATTATAAGCTCCCATAAAATGTTGATTATAAGAACTTGAAGGATAGGAAGGACCAAATGCTTGAACATGAGCATTAAACTGCTGATTATGTGTTCCTGACAGACCATAAGCTTGACCATGGCCGTAAGGTTGATAACCTCCTCTGACCTGACCCGTATGAGAGTAAGCAGGTATATACGTGTTTTGAGCACCATATTGAGGTGGTTTGTACTGATGGCTAACACCGACTGTATTGTAGTAAGGGTTGCCACCATAAGTATGGGGCATATAGGTATTATTCGTAGCAAGAACCATGTTATAATAACCATGATTATAGGGTATGTTCCCACCCCCAGCGTAAGTGTTAGGATTAGTGTGAGTAGTCGTGTGGTGACCATAAGCATGAGATGTATTCCCAGCCCCAACATTGGTGTTACTAGTAGCAGGAATGGTGGTGTTATGACCATGTGGATAAGGTATATTCCCACCTCCTACATTAGCATTACTAGTAACGGCAGCAGATGTAAAAGTATGCGGTATATGTCCACCACCATGGTTGGGAGGAGCGTTAACATTTGCGAAAGTGGTCGTGGGTTGAAGAGTAGAAACATGTGTATTAGGTGGTGGATGGCGAGTCGAATTTCGAATAGTATTCCTATTAAGTTGGGTAGTCCTAGGAGGTGGCCATCTTCCAACATTAGCATTATTAGGAGGAATGTGACCGGTCCCCATACTATGTGTGTGAGTGGACAACATGGTGCCCCCGGCGAGGGTATTACCCCCAATGGGTGCAGTGTGGCTAACACCATGACTAGTGCCAGTGTGACTACCAAAAGCAGCAGAAGGATTAACTGTGTTGTAATTAGGAATACCAAAAGAGAATGTGGTAGGGTTGATCGTAGGACCTGTGTCGTCATGTAACTCTGGCATCGCGTATATATAATTATGTAGAAACAAAGGATCGAATGGGTCGTCCTCTGGAGGATTTGGACCAAACAAACTAGGTTGAGTCTCGGGTGGATCCGAACCAAACAAACGAGGATGGGTCTCAAGTGGATCACCCCCCCATGCCTCATGAGGAGTAGGGGTGTCTGAAGTGTGCTCGACTCTACCAGATGGAGTCGTAGGGATTTCTTCCGTATCAGAGTGTGCAGTAGTCATGATGTCTAGGACGTATGTCTCGTAAGAATATGAAGACTCAGAGGGAGCCCGACGGCGTCCCCTAGCAACATGACGTGAAATCTCGACCGGTTTTAAACCAGCCAACCAATGAGATCAGCAAAGAGTAGGACTCCTCGCCATGATATCTCTGGAGAGAATATAAAATCACAACATCCCCAAAGAGCCAACTATCGATCAAAAACAATAAATCAAAAGAACACACCTAGAGAAACTACAACCAAGAGCAGACAAACAGAGTGGCTAAATGAGCTCTCGACACTAGAGGCGGTATGTCTTGCCTAGGAGAGGCTTGAGACCCCCAAACCGTAGCCGGAGGTAACAGAATCAGTTATAGAGGCACCCAGGCTTCACTGCGTGCAAAGGGTCGTAACCCTCGGCAACAAACAACTATGTTGTCCAACCCCTATCTGACTCAGGACACAAACAGTATAACCACTGCAAGTACCCTATGCGATATTTAGGTAAGGAAACTATGGTCACCGCAGTATAACCAATGCTCAGGAGGACAGTCGCAGGTGGGATTCGTCGTATGGGCAAGGTAGCTAAGCTCGAAACTCAAGAGGGTCAAATACCCCAAGAGTCCCCATATATGAACAAAACCTGGAAATATCTCCCACGTTCAGCTGGTATTGGAGGGATATCTCCGCAACCAACCTCCCATGACCTCGTGCTTAACTCTGGTTTGAGTAGAGCTTCCTAAGAACACTGATGTATACCATGGATTTCACCACTCCCTGGTCAAACACATAATGTTTCGTCTAGTAGTCTTGGATTGTTTACTCACAATGATCTATTCCAATACTCTAAACCTATGCTAGTTGGTGTACCCTATAAATAAAATTGTTCTAATCAATTTTAGATTAAGCGTTAATTTTAATGGTTGTCGTTACTCAAAGGATATGGTTGTGAAACTAGTGATGTATATAACTCAATAGTATGCAAAATCATCAAACTCTAGACTCATCTATCCAATAAAAACAATGCCACTAACATGCAAAATCAATCCAACAATTTCGAAATAAAAATGCAACTCTTTTATATTTTCAATGCACAAGTAGAACCTAAATGAAAGCAGCAAGCACTCAATGCAAAATGTAGTACATGAAAGTAAAAAAAATTTGTAGTTTCACTTATAAACGAAATGAAAATGCAAAACCATGTTTTTGTATTTTTCAATATAATGAAATGAAAAATGCAAGCAAAATCCTACTATTCAGTTATAGGAATGCAAGGGAGATCACTCAGACAACCTAGCAGATCCTAAACAGTGAGACTCAGCCAATGGTATGAGCTTACAAATTAAAAATGGGTAAAAACCAATGAGGCTCAAAACCAAGAGAAAAGAGGTGTTCTGGTCACAAACAAGGCTTGGAACAGTCAGGAACAAGGCCAAAGAAGACTCGGGAACACTTAGAATCAACCCAGCAACAACCAAAGGTCATGAAACAACCAAAGCGGAAGTTGTACACTACTGTCGAAGGAAAACCTGCGGGTACTTGCGGGCTATAGTGTCAACAGAGGCGGGTAGACGCGGGCAGAGCTAAGCTCATCTACGGGTAGGGAAAAGCAAATGAGCAACCAAAGAGTCCAATGGCTCAAGAAAAGGCTGTTTTGTATATAGTATCCTAACGGCCAATTAATGACACAAAGCTTCGACAAACAACAACTCTAAATAAGGACTAATGCTAAAAAATCCCAAAAAATGGATGTTATCCCCAGCGGAGTCGCCATTTCTGTGTTGGAGAAAACTTCCTATGGCTTAGGGTGGACCACAACAGACATTTGACTACTAGAAATTAACTCAATTCTCAATGCTATGCTACATAAACGACAATGCTAAGATAATGAAGAGCATAACCAACCTCGATCCAAACGTTTGATGTAGATCCCCGTTGGAGCTTCAATCCGCGCACTTGAACCTGCAAATTAGTCTTGACGGCCAATATACAACAAGCGCATATAATATATAAATGGCATTAAAATCATCAATAGCAATGGTCCATGATATTATAAGTAAATGCAACCCATTGTAATATAAACACATTCACAACATTGATGGACAAGAATATGAGTATTTCTATTAATAAATAACAAGAAGTAAAATGTGATATGACCTCTTGTCAGAAACCAATCTAAACCAAGATCCGGGTCAATTCATTTGTGCCTCCACCACTTCAATCCTCCATAGAATGGCAAACTCAAACTATGATAGCAGTTTGGAAGGTGAACATAAAGGGTTCACAACTACAAGGATCAATGAGTGTAGACTCAAGATAGGGAAAAAATCCACTAGAGTTCTCTTGCTCTCCTTTCTCCTCCCGTCCGTAAGCCATATGTGCTCAATATATAGTCCTCTCAAAGGTAGGTGAAAGGACACATTGAGGTGTTTCTGGGACAAATGGAGGGCCAAAGGTCACCCTATGACCACTTTTTGGGAGTAAAAAGTAATTAACTACTGATTTTTACCATTTTACATGCTACCCGCGGGCTATAGTGATGCAAATCAGTTCCTTGATTCAGGGGTTGATTGATCAGTTAACTAACTGAATCACGTAGATAGGAATCTACTGAGACTAGTTGAGCTCTACTGACTACTGACAACTCCTCATGCGCCCACATTGGAGTCTCCTTCCCTAGATCAGTGCCCATGCACTCAGTTAGACTCAAGTAGACTCATTTGACTGACTGTTGTCCTATTGTCCTTCAACTAGTTGGGTTGTGGGAGGTACTGAACGGGTCTCCTGTCTAGGGGACGCATGTGCAAGAATGGATGGTTGACCAGATTCAGCAGTGGTCACATGTTGCGTGGATGATTCTAGTGACTCGAAAGATAAAACACGACTTGGAAATGGTTGATCGTTGAACCGTAGTTGAAAGTACTGACTTCGAAACTCCTCACCCATAGCACGTAAACGAGCCAATTGCTCATGATAAGGTGCTAAGTGGTCGTCGGGGCTAGCCCAACTGGGTGGGGGTGCAACGAAAAAATGGGCCACTGGGTGGCCTATAGAAGATGTCCAATAAGCTACTGAAGGACCAACAGCTATTGTTGGGTTGTCTTGGGGTTGATTTATCCATTCCAATGATCCAACTCTCCCGGTGCAACGGGAGGTGAGTCTTGTGAAGTGGGGATTTGTGCTTCTTCACCTTGCAGGGGATGAGAGGCCGGTGAATCTGGAGGAGTATGAGGAAACAAATGTCCTCCAATATTCAAAGTGGGGTTTTCCACTTCTTGTGACCTAACCGTGGCTTGTGGATCCATTATTACCCTCGAAATTACCTCCTAGTTAAGGGGATATTCGGGTGGCAAATTCTGAATCCTGTGAGACCTTCTCCAAGGAAATTTAGCCAAAGTAACTGAAACAAAAAGTTTCTCCTAAGGCAAGCTAGACGAAAGAAAAGAAGACCAGACAAAACCATACACAAACTAAGGCCACAAGCAAACTTATGTGATAAGAGTGGATTCGAGGTCTGGATCCTCATAGGATTGTCAAGGCTTCGCAACTCGTGATATACCACAGGGTCCAACAGTAAAACGCGACAAGGAGGATTTGGACTGTACCCTTTCATGAATACCCGATTACCTTGATAGTACGTGCATAGTAGATCCTCGAGTTTTGTTCTTGGTATATTGCTCCACCAAGACGGCCAAAAGGTTAACTCAATTGGTTTCAGGAATCCTAAGGGTGTCTCCCGATATACGCAAGGTACTTGGGAGCTCAAATCTGTAGTTGTGTTGTCTAATGCACAACCGTTCGGCAAGAGACATTCCGATATACTACCGAGTACGTGAAACACCTTTCGATATACACCAAGTACTAAAGGTGACTTGGTGGGTATGTGAGAGCTCGATATACCGATAAGTACATGGAAGACTACAATACCCCCAGGATACAGTGTTGGCAAGTAGCGACAGCTACCATGCTTAACGATGCCGGAACATGTCTCTAACTTACACACAAGTTACTAAAAATTTTACTGTAGTTCTACCATTAATTTTATCTGGACGGTTAGGTGAATGCATGAGGTGAGTACATAATCGTAAACATAATGCAGGCCCTAACTACATGCAAAACATACACTTTTCTTTCAATGAACTCTATGTATGGGAAGGAGAAATTTTCTTTTTCTTTCCAACAATTTTACCAAACCAATGCAATGCAAGACAATCCCAAATCTACCAAAAAATGACTATGAAGTATTCTTTTTCCTTTTCGAGCGAAACATAAAAGACACAACACTACTAAACCAAATCAAAGCATGCTTTTTTCTTTTTCTTTTATCTTTTCAAAACAAAAATGATGCTAAGTGATGAAAAGAGAAAGTTTCTAAGTAAAGTATGCAAGATTTTCAATTTCACTATGATGGCTTAAAAGCACAAAAACCAAAAGGTACAATGCAACTTTCCAAGCATGGAACTACTTTTGCAAAACTTGATGTCTATTCGAATTGTTCAAGAAAATGAGCAACTCATAATTCATGAAAAACGCAAACAATGCAATTTTCTTTCAACTTTTCCAAAAGATCTATGAATGAAGCATTCCAATGCATATACAATTCTTCAAATGAGCTTGATAAATTATGAAAATAAAGTACTTTTGATCTTTAAATGGATGTATCAAAATAATAATTTGATAACAACAATGCTTTTAAACACAAATACTTGAAACGAAAAGATCACTTGCAGCACTTCAACAACTCAGAAAATCTCAAGAAAAGATGAGCACTCAATGGACTGAAAGTACATACAAACACTCAAAATCAATCAGTAGCAAGTAGCACTAAAGCCAGCAAAACTCACAAAATGAATGCAAATGAGGCCTGGAAACAGATCCAGTACACTTGACCAGATCTGGCTAGGAGAGGAGGGAATGCAAGGGTGAGTGGATGTAGGTGGGGGAGACAAGAGTGTCCACCACTACCAAATCCCAGACTTGTCCAAGATGGAACCCAAAACAACTCCAAATAAAACCAAACAACTCAACACACAAATCAAAAGGGATCTCTAACTGGATCTTACAGTACAGAGGGACTCTGCACACAAACCAAACTCAAAACAGAAATGGAGAAAGGGTGCCTGTATGGAAAAAATGACAGATCGGTGCACTCTATGCTTGTACACAGTGCGACGTCGCAGTTCACCAATGCGGGGAGTGTGACGACGTCGCAGTAGACCAATGGAAGGGCTACAATGATAGACTAACAGGAAAAGAACATAGATAAAAAATAACACAGTGTCACTCTGGGTACACTGACCAAGTGCGACAGGTGAGATGTGAGTTCAAAAATGAACCAATTCTCCAGATAATGAGAATAAAAAAGGTCCACAAATGAGAAGTACAAACTCAAAGGAAGGAAATCAGACTCTTCAAAGTGAAGATCTGATCGTGAAACCAACTAAAGAAGGAAATGACAAAATGAAATGGCTTGGCAAGAAATCAACTGAAAAATGACACTAAAATTGACAACTACAAAGCAATATTTTTCCCCAGTATGGTCGCCAGATTTGTTTGACGGACAATCCACTCGATCGGACGCGAACCGGATCTCCCTAGCTCAATGCGAGTCTAGAACAAATAATACAGACTATAAACCACTTTCCTAGATCTAATTAAGGATCAAGTCACTAGATGTCTTACCTTAAGTTCGCAATCCTTTCTCCTGGATGTCGCTCCACGTCTCGCGGTCGTCAGATCTCAGCTGCGAGACCTGTCAAGACACATAGAAAAATGCAAACGAGTAAAGAGCGTCTATACAATAATAGATCTAAGTAAACAATTAAGTAGGTAAACTACACAATATCATCACACATAAACAATATTGGTGGAAAGTGTTTATATTACTGTAAATTGGGAAAGTACATAGACGAGAATAGACTACAACCAAGGCTTAACGTAGTAGCCCTTCTCCATCCAAGCCAAATGACATATCCTCCTAAGGAAGTGTGAGTCTCTCAATGGATGAGTAGAGATCTCTCCAAGATGATTTCACCAACATGTAGACACTATAGACTTCCTCCCTTTGGAGAGGGGTAGAGCTTCACTTATATAGGACTAAGTGGATAGGGTATGGATAGGGTAGGTTGAGATATGGTAGGATAGAGATAGGGGATCCTTCCAAGAGGTTAGGAACCAAGTGCCAGCTCCCCCAAGAGGTCAGGGATAAGGATCCAAGTTAGCAGGCTTCGAGAATGAGCTCGAAGGACCTATTTTTGTCCATTAACTGACTTCGTCACACCCTGTAGTAAAGCAAGGTGCGACGTCGCAGGTTGCATGAGTGCAAATTGCGACGACCTCTCAAAAACTAGCATGAGTGCAATGGTAGCTCTTCCAGGTTAATGAATTAGACAATGAAACTTCAGGGATGTATACACTGAAACTATGGATGGCAGGATTTTAGGTGTAATAGAATGCCCCCCCAAAGCATGAAGCTGTTGAAAGATTGGGCAGGTGAAATGCTTTGGCAGAAAGAATGGTAATGGCTTGTTGGGCGAAGGACACTGCTGCAGTACAACTGACTTTGAGTACTCTGTCTCATATGACATACAACATGGATGCCGGCCAATACATTGCAGATCCATGGTAGTAATAATCGACTAAACACAATCATGGTTACTAGACACAAGCGTAGATCCATGATGAGATGACACAAGCGTAGATCCATGATGAGATGATAACACAACCACGACCAATACAAATGTGGATCCGTGTCACATGACTCAATACAAAATCCATCGCAACCTGGGTAAAACATGACTCCCCAGGGCCTTCAAGCTGAACCCGCAATGATACGAATCTATCCATGTGATTACAAATGTCTTGACGTCGAACATGGTAGAAACCACTTGATTACCAGTCATTGATGTATACCGTTAACAAGTACGAGGGAAATAACCATTAATGTCAATGAACCCCAAGGTATCACAGTACATATCATCAAGCGTGAATAAATGAGTTGAAGTCGAACGCGAGATGAAATATTTCAATCAAGAGTCAATGATGTAAACTCATGTTGAAAGAAGGTAACCTGCCATTGAGACATGCAGCGCCAAGGTACTTAGTTGGTTTCTAGATTCAATCCTTGGATGATGAGTTGAATTCAACAAGGATGAATCCGTCAAAGGAGGGCCATGATGAATCCCCCATCATCGACATGAAACACGAAAAAGGATGTGTAGAGTAGATTGGATGGTACAGTAACATGCAAGACTGACTCAGAGTAGAATGACATGATGGAAGGTGTACTGACTGCAAATGATGAGTCGCAAGAGTATTCTTGAACATGAGCATGGCATGCCTTGGCAGTATTGACTTGACAAGTTACAGTACCAACTCCTAATGCAACTGATGATGGAAGCGTTCTTTGAATGACTCAAAGGAGTAACAAGAGAAAGGAAATAGGTGAAACTCCAACACAAACAGATGATCCAAGTGCAGTATGCAAATGCAAATGAGTGCCATGTTCAAGAAATGACTAGGTACTGCCACTAATAAAGGGTGTAACATAAAAACTTTCCTTTTTTCACATCATGAATGATGACTGCCTCATGTGTTTTTTACGAGCTTGATGAAGGTAACTAGATGCTCGGTATAGCTCTTCTCATAGATGAGTCCAACCCCAAATATTTTCTGAACCTGGGATAGGAGGGGTTCGTCCCATGGCGAGCCCTTCAATGTGAAAATTTAACGAGTGCAAAGAAGGTAAACTTGGTCATCATTTCATGTTTAGAGAGTCTGAAAAGAAATAAAGAAGACTCCAATGGTCCTTTTTCGTAAAGTTAGCCTCATTTCCTGAAAAAGGGTAAAACAACGCGGGAGAGGACTCTTCCAGTCATGATTGGCTAGAGTATACCTTTTTCATAAGTAGTGCCCCCTGATCCGAAAAAGGGGTAAACTATCACCAGGAAGATGACCATTCAAATCCTTTAACAAGCGTGAATGCGACAAGTTCGCTTGGAAATCTTTTCGTATTTCGAGAGCCTGAAAAGAGCTTAAAGATAGACTCCAGGGGGGTTCCTTTTCCGTAGGAGTTTAACGAGCCCGGAAAAGTGATAAATAGTAACTCGGTAACTTATTCTCATAGTTTCAAGAGCACGAGAAAGAACAAAGAGTGAGCTCATCATCATAAAATAATTACAATCTAATGAATGGAAAATAACGACAAAAACACACAAGGGGTGTTCATACCTGAGATGATTGCTCCAATGTGAAAACGGTGTGAAAAGACACTTAATAACTCTTGCACACTCGAAAACTAAGTCAAATAGTCAACCAAGCATTCAAATATGATAAAATCGACCCAAACTATAGCAAATGACCTAAAAGCATCAAATATTTGAAAAACGAATATTCCTTTTTTACTATAAATAGAAAAATGGGTCAAATAGAGTCACCATTGTTTCATTTGCCGAATTGGGAGGAGAAGTGCCATTTGGAGCCAAAACTTCACTTGTCGATTCCGAGAGCTACGAGCAGCCATTTCACCCACCTTCCAAAGCAGGTAACTCTGAACTTCATCTAGCATAATTGTAGTGATTTACATTTTTTATTTAGGTTCATTTTTTGGTTTTTAGCTTGGTTTGTGAAGGGCCATTGCATCCTCGGGTCGTCGCAGTCTGCCCGTTCGGGAACTGCGACGAGACTGATTCATCGCAAAGGTCGCAAGGTTGGACTGCGACGACGTCGCACTGTTAGCAATAACGGGTTGCGACGGCGGAAAAGTCCAACCCCAAACACAAACCATGCCCAAAAAAAGAACTTTCAGTGGTCGAAATAAGTGTTAACAATGTTTAAACTCTCCTTTTGGTAGGTTACAAGCAGCGAAAATGGTCTTGGAGTGGCATGAACGGGAGCATGAGTTAGATGACATACGAGCTGCAAATGATCCACAATGTGTGGAAGCGCTGAGGAAGTGTGGACTCCTCAAGTTCTTCCAAATCCATGGCATGAGGACCCAAATCCCATTACTGACACATATGCTCTGATGCTATATGCGAAGGACTGCATGTCTCTGAAGATCTTCAACTGGTTTCAAGGACTCCTCGCAAACATGCGAGCTCAGCTGACCAAATGTCGACGGCGAGAATTCAAATAGTTTGGCTATGGTTCAATAATCATCTCATTCCTATTGGAGCGGGTTCCTCTTTTGCGCCCACATGTACCACTGGATGACAGGGATCCTAAGGATCTTTACATGGTTAGATGGACAGAGGTGATGGCCCGACATGGTAGGGGGGCCATCATTGGATACGGTCCTGAGTTTTTCACATGGCTAGAGGGCCAGTTGTTGATGGTAGAGGACTTCTCATACAGTGGTATGGACTTCAGAGATGACCCAAACTTGTCGCTGCTCGAGGGAGCAGCATGGGGAGACATAGGTAAGAACAATAACCCTTGTACTTTTAAGTTTTGTGCATTTATAAATTTTTTTGTTATAGTGCTGACAAGTTAACAACATGTGTGTGCAGATGTGGGCCCCGTACGACCAGTGGGAGTCTCTCTTCCTGCGAGGAGAGAGAGAGGAGAGGGAGCAGTCATGGGTCCAGTTGTACATGCTACCATTGCAGAGATGGATGGAGTCTATGCAAACCTGAGTGGGTTAGCATTAGACATTCCTGAGCCGACGATAGATGAGGTGTCGCGGTCCATGCAGGTGTACACGGTTGTAGCAATTGCACGCTTCAACGCGCTACTTCGCAGGGTTGCAAGAGCAGTTGACTATTTCCACACTCAGCAAGCTAGAGCCATTAGACCTAGGGTTTTACGGGCTAGGCGATAGGCCTTATGTTGTTACTATGTATGTAATGAGAGCTTGGAGGCCTCAAATTTTTTTGTACTTACTGAAAGCTACGAGGATTCAAATTTTGTAGAGACTCATTGAAAGCT
The DNA here is from genome assembly GCA_027924585.1 of Larix kaempferi. Taxonomy (NCBI): domain Eukaryota; kingdom Viridiplantae; phylum Streptophyta; class Pinopsida; order Pinales; family Pinaceae; genus Larix; species Larix kaempferi. Next base: position 12,798,321 of record BSBM01000878.1, on the reverse strand, counting down.
ACAAGGATTTAGATTTTCTAGAGACTCACTGAAAGCCATTATGCTTCAGATTTTGTACTAGCACTAGTTTTTATGATGATATATATATATACAGACATTCCAGCGATTTATACATTATTTGTTTTTAAAATGGATGAATGGTGCAATCTTGTTTATGCGTTTGCTTATAAAATGAGTTATTTACATGTTATGTCTACTTTTAACAGTTCATGAATATGCTTATGTGTGTGCAATGTACCAATCTAAGATGAAGTTGGCCATAGAATGGGCAACTATGTTCACGTCTCGTGGAATGTGCAGGTACTAGATGGACTCGAAGGATCTTTCCAGAAGATAGACTCATCGATAGAGATGGAGTAAGGTGGAATAGCGGATGGCATAGAGTCAGTTAAGATGAGAGACCACTAGTTGAGAATCCAGGTGGATGACAACGTGGTCCATACCCAAAGAAATGGAGTTAGTTAGGTTTCCAATGATTGCTTGATATTTTGCAGCATTGTTGGTTGTGAAACCTAGACACATTCCCCCTGAGCTGATGAGCTCACTGGTAGGTGAAAAGAGTACCCAGGATGCCGAAGCAAAGTTACGGGTATGCCGACTGGCGCCGTCCGCGAATCCATAGCACGTTGCCATCTGCACATGCAGAAAAAACATGGTATAAGAAACGAAACAAGATTGAAACACGCAAGAAATCAAAGCATCACACCACACAAAAAACACACACACGCCATGTACAGTATATACAAAAGTACCTATGCATGAAAGAATCAGGCATACCAATTCTTTAGATAGAGCCCATTACGGGGTTCACCCAAAGATATCCCGTCGTAGTCTTCAAGCTCATAAGCTCCCTTCTCTAAGACTCGTTTCACTACGTATGGTCCATGCCACATGGACTCAAACTTTCCTGCCCCCAGCTTATCATGTTTTTGGTCGTATGTGAGGACCAAATCTCCTTCGCTGTAGGCGCGAGGTTCTACCGACTTGTCATACTGCACTTTGATGCGTCTCTTATGAGCCTTGTTGGCAAGAGCGGCATCTTGGCGAGTTTCATAAAGCTTAGCTAGGTAGAGGAAGCGTTCTTCCTCGGTAGTAGTGTTTGGGAGAAGTTCGATGGTGAGCTTGAGGGATAGAATCTCACACTCAATAGGAAGGACTGCCTACATTAGTTGGAAGGGAGTAAATCCGGTGGCGGTTTTAACAGAGGTTCGATAAGCCCAAAGTGCCGAGAAGAGCATGTTATGCCAATTGGCTTTGTGCGTACCCACCATACGTTGGACCATAGTTTTCAAGACCTTGTTAATGGCCTCGACCTTCCCGTTCGACTGTGGGTAGTACGGTGTTGAGTTTTCATGGCGAAAACCCAATCTATCGCTCAACTCGTCAACCATATGGTTCATAAAGTGAGAACCATGGTTGGTAACTATCGATTGAGGAACTCCAAACCACGCTATTACATGGTTAAACATGAAGAGTGCGGCAGTCTTGCCATCGTTCGTGTATGTAGGAATTTCCTCGGCCCACTTTGTAAAGTAGTCCATAGATACAATGACGTAACTATGCCCCCCGGCCGAGGTAGGCTTACAATGCATGAAATCGATGCCCCATTTAGCGAAGGTGCCAACGGCAATAACTGTGTCTAAGGGGACGAGATGGGTGCGCTTTTTTGTATGAAAATATTGACATGGAGGACATTGTTTTACGGCCTCAATACAATCTTTGAAGACAGACGGCTAGTAATATCTAGCGCGAAGAATCTTCTGGGTTGTAGCCATCCCAGAGAGGTGACCGCCACATGCCCCAGCATGACAATTATTCAGAATGCGTTCAGCCTCATCATGAGTCAGACAACGTTGAAGGATAGAATAAATACCACGATGGTACAAAGTATCACTGATTATTAGATAATACTTTGAGTGGTGGCATATGCGATGGCGGTCATCACGAGACAATTCAGTGCTGAAATGTTGGATTTTGAGATATAACGTGATATATACATACGACGGATCGAACGTACTGATAAGAAACAATGACTCATCCGGAAAAGAATCATTGGGCTCAGATTCTATGTCAGTACGGGGGAGGTCACAGATAAGCTCAGCAAACACCAAAGACTTTTTAAACTTGGATTTTTTGAAAAAAAGATCGAATTCTTGCAGTATCACGATCCACCATGACTACTTGCCCCCAAGCACCTGGCGAGTCAGAACGTGGTACATGGGGTTCAAATCAATGATGATAGTGGTGGTGCAAAGCAAAATGTAATGGCGAAAATTCTGCACGTCAATGGCTTCCACGAGAGCGAGCTTCTCAACATGTGAATAGTGAGTTTCAGTGTCAATGAGACCTTTGCTGGCATAGTATATCACATGTTCTTGGGCGTTCTGGTCTTCCTACACCAAAACCATGGCGATAGTGGTGTGAGAAGTGGTGAGATATAGAATGTGATCTCGATAGTAATTCGGCGGTTGGAGCACAGGGGCATGCGTAATGGCATGTTTCAAGCTATCAAAGGATTGTTGAGCTTGATCATCCCAAATGAATGGGACGTCTTTTTCCATCAATCTCATAAAACCTTGAGTCTTTTGGGCGAAATTACAAACAAAACACCTTAAATAAGTCGCACGTCCTTGCAGACTTTGAAGTTCGGTAATATTAGTTGGAGGTGGAAGAGCGATAATGGATTCCACCTTCAAGGGATCAATGCAAATCCCATCTTTTGAGACGATAAACCCTAAGAGGCGTCTAGACTCAACACAAAAAATATGCTTGTGAGGATTCAGACGGATATTGTACCGTCTGCATCTGAGGAAAACAGCCATCAGATAATCTAAGTGGAACTCGCGTTGCTTCGAGTGGGTAGGGAGGTCATCCAAGTAGGGTTCCACAAAGTCCTTCACATCATGGAAGGCGTATGACATGGCCCACTGGAATGTAGCACCATCGTTTTTAAGACCAAACAGAAGTTTACGATATGCAAACGTTCCCCAAGGGAAGATGAATGCAGTTTTGTGTTGGTCAGCGGGGTGGATATCAATTTGGTTGTATCCGGAAAAGCCATCCATGAATGAAAAAATGAAATTTGCGAGGAGATCATTTTCATCGTGGCAACATGGTTTGGGGGATCCAAAGTAGGAAAGATGCCCATAAGGGATGAATCCTTAAGGAGGTCGACCCCCACACTCTCATACTTTTGTGAAGATTGTCCAATCGAAGGAACATTATCGCTGGGTGAGAAGTGGTGTCAGGTGTGCAGAAATCCAGTTGGTCGACTATAACAATTTGGCCTTGATGGGGGAATTGTACTATGTGGAAGACAGATGATGCGACTACAGTCATGGCGTAAAACCAATTATGACTGAGCAGAATGTTATAATCCAACGGGGCAATGACCACTTCCACGTTAAGGGTCGCGATCTTGCCCCCCGGCTCGACTGGTAAAGCTTGTAATAGCCCATGAGGTTGAAAGCCACGTCCGTCGAAGGCTCTCAAAGTGGTAGGAGAATGGTTCAACTCGGGAGAGCCAATGGCTCTCCAACATGCGATCGTCATGACTGACATAGAGGCTCCTTTGTCCAAAATGGTACGATGGATTATCTTCCCAACAATTTTTGTGGAAACTTGAAATTCCAACTGGTGGGAGAGCCTCGGTTTGAAGTATTCCAACCGAAACATGATAGTATTCAATGAATCTAGGTCAACTACACCGATGGAAGCGAGGAGAGTCTTGCGCTGATTTGGATAGTTTTGCAATACCTTGAGAGTCGTCATAGCACAAGGATCTTGTGCTAGGTCCTCTACAATGTTGTAGTTTTGAGTAGCCCAAGCATTAGGATTGAAAACCAATTTTATAATTGTGCTCTTGGGTGGACACAACACTGACTTGAGAGAGGGCTTCTCTATGGTGAGAGGAGCAGCTAGTATGGTGACATCGGGCATCGAAGTGGAAGCTTTTTCAGTATTACTTACAACAGGTTCTTTGGCTGGAACGGAGTCATATGAATGAGAACGGGTGTTCAAGTTGATAGTCTCATTACGTACCATGAGAACATGTGCAGTGGTGGATGCTTTTCCCTGGGAAGAAGAAGCGTGAGCAATCAACTATTGATTTTGAGCAGGGAAGGGATCGTTGAGAACTGAGGGTGTGGGTTTTCCCTTAAGAAACTTTTGAACTTCGTCTCTATAGGGGAACTCCTTAGAAAAGTGATCATCACCACACAGTAGGCAAGGATACTTCAACTTCCTTTTATGTTTGGTATCATCAGGGATGCTCTTTTGTTCCTACTGGGTGGAAGATTTCTTAGGTTTCCCTTTGTTCTTCTTGTTGGGTGTATGAGCTATCTCAAAAAGAACACCTAATATTTAATTATCAACCAGGGTTGGTAATCTTAGAGTTGAGGCAAAATATATGCTAAGGTAGAATGGCACCTAATTTTTCCGGTTTGTCAGACCTTCAAATGTTTAATAAAGAAAAGATCGAAAGATCTTTCAAAATGAAAAACTGAGTCAAACTTATAACTACTAAATATAGCTGAACCAACAAATCAGAATAGTATAGATTATACTACTCTACTCTGTGTTTAGATAATGGAAAAAGATGAAAAATAAATACTAAGAAGCAACTACTTATAAATCAACAAGAAACTATTGAATTTAAATTTACAATTATGAGAAAAATATGAAATGATTAATTCACAACTAAACTAGGAAAAGAACTGTTAACCAATGATAATTATTAGGGAGAACTTGTAAATGTAAATTATTCTAGAACTGAACTACCAGATTCAACTGTAAATAACTATCTACGAGACAACTAAATTCAATGATAAATTACATGAATAGAAACTATGCTAATCAAAACAAATGAACTAAATAACTTCAACAACTAATTCAAGAAAAGCATATATTCCCATGTAACAGGAACTCGAGTAAATGTATCGTAATGGCTTTCAAATGTAATAGAAAAACAAAATGGAAGTAAATCTAATCTAACTTCGATAAAGAGATGTAACTACAAAGGGACCAACTACAATTAACTTTAAACATGTTGATCTATCTACTATCCATGAAACTAATGAGACTAGAAGTAAGTAGAAAACTTGATAAAGATATTCACTTCTGAACTTGATTTAGAAGCAAGTTGAAAACTTGATAAAGATACTTATTACTGATCCAAATCTAAATATTATGAATGTCTCATTATTTGCATGAATGGAAACTAATATTTATAATTAACGAATTAAAAACAACTTGAAGAAGGAAATTATTATCTATGACTTGGAAATAAATTATCTAGAAATCAAACTAATAAATTTTGAAACAATAACAAATGATTAAATTTGAGACACAAGAAACTTAACTTTTGGAAGAAGGTTAGAAGAAGGTAAAGGGAAATGAGATAAAAAGAGTAAATAATAAGAAAACTTAATCAAAAACTCTATGAAACATATAACCAGATTTAAATTATACGTAAAACTGTAAATTAGAAACAAGAAGAATGTTATCTAATAGGCAGAAGAAACTGGATTCTAAGAAATCATAAAACTAGTGCAGAAAAGGTAAAAATCCAAAACGACAATCTGAATGTCGGTCGGAATGACAGTCTGAATGGCGGTCTGAATGAGAAAAAATGAACTAAACTAAGGAAAAGGAGGGTTTAAATCATCTTGACGTCAGCTGGCGAATCCACATGAACGTATGATGCAAAGAAATCAGTTAGAAGACTTGTTGAGGAGCTATGTTACTAGAAAGCAACCTAATTTAATCATTGTTTAAAGGAGATAAACTATTTCTATGATATGTGGAAGAAAAAGGTTGAGGTAGAAGAAACGAGAGAGATTTAACCTACAACTATAGGAAGGAAACTAACAGAGAGGAAGAAGATGAGGGGTAATGCTAACTAATGGAGGAATTGGTAGCATTATCTAATCATAGATGATGGAAGAAGAAAAGACTGAAAGCAAACTATGAATTATTGAACTGTCGATCGACCTTTTACTAATCCTGTAAAAACAAATTAAATTAGCAGCATAACATAAATTACAGAGAATAAAACAACATATACAGAAAAACGAAATGATTACAAACATAGGAAAAACAAACAAACTATTTGCAAAATAGAAAATGTAGAAAACAAAGATGAAAACCTCTGGTTGATGAGGGGCCCTTCCCAGCAATCAGAGATGGAAAACAAAACTGGTTTAGCTACTCAGAATATCAACAAACTGGAACTTCCATTAATCTTCAAAAAATTACAGACTGTCAGCTATCTGCTTGTAAATCTACAAACTATCTACGGTCTTCTCCAACTATATGCTAACTAGACTAACCCTGTTTCTATCTGCAAGCGTCTATTTATACATTTTACAAATAGATGAGAGGGTCAACAGAGTCGACCTCTCTAATAACAAAGATGTTTAATGCATAACAGGCTACTTTGAATGGTGCGTGACAGCGTAGGGAGTATCTTCCAGGCTGAACGGAACCGATTTCTTTAATGTGGGCAGAGAGATAGCACGCTGTCGAACTTAGCGAACGAAGGCGAGCAGGTGTGAGTGCTGGTAGGCTGAATCATGTGTGACCTAGACTCCTTCCAGAACCATGGCATGAACGGGCGTGAACAAGCAGCGTGATTCCAGGATGAACGACGCGTTGGAGTGTTAATGTGGACGTGAGATGCACTGTCGAGCCTGGCGAACCTGGAGATGGATCTTCTAGAGAAATGGCTCATTAACCATGCCCATTGCGTGGCAAACAGAACCCAAATGCCTGCTTTTGCATTTAACGGTCTAGGATATGCCAACCATGGATTTCGGAGCTGAACACAGGGCTGAACGATGAGCTGAACGTGCTTGAACTCAACATGTAGCACATAGTCTGAACGAAGGGTCATTTGCAAAATGTAGCCTGTCATGTAAAACATAAATGTTAATTATGCCCATGAAATGTCATTTTAACATAAATAAACCATGATATGATGAAATATAAACAAGATTTGCATAATAGGTAAATATATGCATACCTAGACTGTTTGATAGGATGAATGATAAGAAAACAACCTAATATAATAAAAAATGATAGAAACAACACCATTTTGAGTAGATTAAATGATCAAAAATAGTGACAAAATGGACACCAACATTCCCCCAAACTGAAGACATGCCAGGTCCCACTGAGCAAAAGAGAAATTAGGAAGAAAGCTGAGCTACAGTAGCAGCTGCCTTCAACTTGGATGATGCAGATATAGATTTAGCCTCGAACTCCTTGAATTGGTCTTTTAAGTAATTATATCTCATCTTCAAGGCAGTATGAGATGCTATTTTGGTGCTAACCAGGCATTTGATGTCTTTTACTTGTGCACGCAGTGCCTTATTTTCTTCATGAAGCTCAGAAATTGTTTCCACATAGCTTTGATTTTCATCTGTTAGTTGTGCTATCACTTGGGTCAATTTATCCAATTTTTGCTGACTCAAAATAGGTTGCTCGATAGGATGCTCCAAGTTTGTTTGAGGTCTTATCTCTTTTGGAGATGTCTCAACATTAATAGTCTGTTCTTCAGGTCTTTTGTCCTTGTTATATGCAGGAGAGCCTTCAGTAACAGAGGCTTCACTCATTCGAGCAGATGCATTGGCTAGTGTGAGGAGGAGTGATTCAAGGATATGATCGTTCGACTGAATATTTGAACATGATGGCTGATCAACAGTCTGAGTGACAGACTGATCAATGGACTAGTCACAATTGGTTGTCGTAGATTTAGTAGGCTCTGCAGGTTCCAAAGTAAGGTTACCAGGGGCATTCTCAGGAGAAGGTGATGAGTGCATGTCATCTAAGGAATTCTCATCAAACTGTACACGTTTAGCATTTGGTTCTGCTTGGGTATGATGATGTTCTTGAGGAGAGGAAGGTTTGACAATAGATAAATGAGGGTTTAGTATCTCAAAAAAAAAATGATCCCAAGCTTGCTCTCTTTTCTCCAACTAGTGAATGATTAGAAGCTTAATAAGACAATGGTGATACAAACTACCAGAAGGGTTGACTGTATTTTTCCTGACTTGGCTCGACATCTTTTCCAAACTCTTTAGAAAATAAAATGGGAATTTAAGGGTTTTATTGCTGACAAAATGTGCTAACAGTCTGAAATGGAAAGCTTTAAAGACAGTGAATTTACCTTCGCAAGTAATTAAGTGAGTGATAACGGTCAGAGGATCTACGTACTCTGGTTTGATCCATTCTCTGTGAAAACCTTTGGTACCAGCAATATGTTCAAAATCGGGCCTGAGAGCGAACTGGTGGGCTGTTCATGGAAGAAACAAATGCTTATGCCAACGGGCACCTTCCCTTAGGAGCTTTGTAGCTAATGCTATTGATTCTTTTGTCACGGAGAAAACAAGATGGCCAACCTTGGTCGTCTTGCCATAAAAATTTTTGGCAAATAGTAGCGAAATTTCATGGTCGTAGCCTTGGAGAAGGTAGAGAAACGGATCCCAACCTACACGAAGGAATAACTCATTACAGGCTTTAAACTCAGGGATGAGAAGGAGATATTGGTAACTACCAAGCTCATTATGATTAGGCCTTGCTGATGGAGGACGGGGGATGTAATGGATAAGTGTGGAGGATTCAAGCAAAAATGAAGGCAAATCAGACTGAGGCAGAACTCACGCGATCACCAATTTAAACTAAGGTCTGTTTGAGTGTTTAAATGTCAGTGGACAGGGACTTGGCATGCTTGAGATATCGCACCCGTCATTCGAAGATCTTAAGCTAAGTGCCAGCATAGAAGTGTGTGAATTCAGTGTAGATGTGTTGTTCAGAGTATGTTCAACCATGTCCAAAGCCAAGCTTTGGATAGGTTAAATGGAATTTATGTAACAAGATCGATCACACGTGGAAGATCATAAAGATTCGATCCAGATGCTGGCAGTTTGTTCGATAATTAAGATTATGGCGGTCATACAATGATTCGAAAGATCAGAATGATAAATGATTCATTCGTTTAACAAAGACAAGATGGGTAAGGGAATGAGATCATGTATGAGATTGATGTTTGGGTCATTCCTGTCATCATTGATTAGTCAGAACTTCAAAATGTCTTGGCATGCTATTTGATATATATTCAAGCTAAGATTTCATTCAGCAATTTTTATTCAAAACGTCACCCATCTACTGCATTCGTCACTTCATTTGGATCGGTGTTCGACCCATCATTCAGTCCTTCATACAGACTTTTTCTTGCTAATACTTTACTGAACTGATTTTGCAAAGAATTTCTGAAGCTATTAATGAACAAAAGATGCTGTAATCTTTGCTTTTCTGGATCTTTTAAATGTGTTCCTCTTTTGTTCTTGATTAGACTAGTCTTTCTTTTGCTTTTTGCATTAACCTGTAAACACCTATCATTATATCAGAGATAAATGAAATTTCATAAATATTCAACAAGTAAGAATAGGTCTAATCCCCCCCAAACCAAAAATATGGTGTGTCCTCAAGCCATCAAAGAGAAAAACAAGTTAATATTTAAAAATTTTCAATTGAAAGTCTTACAGATAACTTCTAAAATACTGTGGTAATTTTATAAAGCAATGGAGTATTAACTAATACATGTAGAAGATTCAGATATGTACATTCGTCAAAAAGAATATAACAGTGCTTAAAAGACCATGTGAAGAATAATAATATAAGAGATGTGAAAGATGCCATAGGAAAACTAGTCATCCATGACTCATTGTAAAAATCTCTTGTCATCCAAAGAATATTGATAAGGTTCACTATAAAGTTTGTGAGATCTACTATCACTATGGGTCCTATTTCTAGGATAGTTATATCCTAGGTATATATTTGAATTAGATGACAGGGTCCAAGTTCAACTTACAACCATTATCTAAAGACAGTATATATAATTGGCCTAAACATGTGTTTGCATACTCAGGTTTTTATGAGCTATGTGAATAGAAATGCATTAACCAAACCTCTCTTAGCCAATATTGACCCGATTCCAGCAGGCTTGTTCAGTACCCTGGTGGGTTTATCTTGGTACCATGCAAGCATAGCCCTACTACCAACGAGCCTGTTCAGTACCCCGACGGGTTTACTTGCATTTACGAAGCTTCCTTGTTTAAGATTTTACTTAGCATGGATCCGCTGCTAGCGAGCCTATTCAGTACCCCAGTGGGTTTGCTTCGTATAATTATATATATATATATATATACCTAAAGCTGTTCTTTGACTCCACAGTCTATCTTCTTCACAAAAGGTCAATAATGTTCCCCACAAAATAGAAAATATCACCTCCTTTAGGCTACCTTTTAAAGGTGTTTTTAGAGACAAGTTTTGATCATGAGTCCAGGATGAACTAGCAATCGATAGGTGTAAGGTATAGTCTGTAGAGATCATAATAATTGAAGTAGGTCTTTTAAACAACTGTTATACTAATAAATCAGAAATGTGCATGTCTGAATCAAATACTGTATACCGAATCATAAAAGAAAGTGGTTAAAAAGTAATGTAAAGAATGCTTCAGCTTTTCACTATAAATTTTCAATTTTCAATGATAACTTACAAAGAGAAGGAAAAAGTATAAGTTTCTTTTAGAGCACTTCCCTTTTAGATAGTTTTGCATGAGCTGATTATAAGGATAAAGTTCTTGTAATTAAGCTGCAAAACGACTTATTAGATGATTCAATTTTATTCCAAACAAAGGCATATGTACACAACAAGTTATGTAAAATTTTCAAACTTAACAAAGGGAAAAAAGTCTTCATGTTTTATTGACAACATTTTACAACTCATCATTATAAATTTCCTGTAAAAAGAATGTAATCGGTTGTTAGAAACAACTCATTATTATTGAAAATGAAAGACATATTTACATATATATACAAAAGGAGATAAACCAAAATAATTCAAGGACTAGGAGGAGGAAGAATGACTTCCTCTTCTACCAGTTCCGTTTCTTCTTGTTGTAAGGCATTCTGCACAAAATCTTGTTTAGATATTGGTTGATGATAAATTCTAAACCTATGTCCATTTACAACAAAAGAAATTTGTGAATCATCAATTGTCTTAATTTTAACGGATCCATTATCAAAAGATGTAACAATTTCATATGGACCCATCCAACGAGTGGTTAATTTGCCTTTAAATTTTTTATATCTTGAATAAAAAAGTAGTGCCCAGTCTCCAGTTATGAATTGCTTTTGTTTAATGTATCTATCATGCCACTTTTTGCGTTGGTTTTGTATCAATATTGTACGTTGAATAGCATCTTTCCTAATATCGTCTAATTCATTTATCTGCAGGATTCATTGCCTCTATGCTTCTTCTAAGTTCATCCCTAAATGTGCAGCCATTATGGTTTTGACTTGAAATTCAATGGGTAAAAGAACTTGTTTACCATAAACGAGTTCATAAGGTGTGTGGCCAGTAGTGTTTCTCCAAGTTATTCTATAAGCCCATAAGGCTTTTGGGAGCCTATATGACCAGTCTTTGTGGTGTAACTGGATAGTCTTCGTCAGGATAGCTTCTAACACTTTGTTTGTGCTTTCTACCTGACCATTTGCTTGAGGATGATATGGTGAAGATTTACAATGTCTAATACCATATTTATCAGTAAGCTATTTCATTAATTTGGAGGTAAACTGAGATCCTTGATTGGTTACAGTTTCCCTAGGTACACAAAATCGGGTAAATATTTCTTCATAAATGAATTCTACCACAGATTTCTCTGTGGGTCGAAATAAAGCTTTGGATTCTACCCATTTGGTGACATAATCAGTACAGACTAGAATGTATTTCTTTTTGCGAGACATAGGGGAAATTGGTCCAACAAAATCTAGAGCCCATTTTTCAAATGGCTCAATCATAACTTGGAGTTGCAAGGGCATCTCATCAGATGGCATAGGTCTACCCATTCTTTGGAAACTGTCACATCCTTTGACATATTTGGCAGCATCTTTGAAGATGCTTGGCCAATATTACCCAGAGTGCAATACTTTGTATGTTGTTATTTTATCAGAAAAATTCCCACCACAAGGTCCACCATGACATGCATGTAGGATCTCTGCCATCTCATCCTATCGTACACATCATCTAATGATAAGATCGGGACCAGTACAAAAGAGATCATTGTCCACCCAAGAATAATTGGAACTTTGAACTATGATCCTACATTTCTCAGGTGGGGAGAGATGGTTTGGAGGCTTCCCAGTTGCTAAATAATTGGCTATGTCTACAAACCATGGGGTTCGAACAGATATAGCAAACAAATGTTCATCTGGGAAGCTATCATCGACAGGGCTGGCATTATCATCAATTTGAATTCGAGAGAGGAAATCAACTACTACATTCTCTCGACTAGGACGATCAACAATGGTAATGTTAAATTCTTGCAACAACAGAAGCCACCGAGTCACTCTGCCATTGGTGATGGGTTTATTCATTAAAAACATGATGGCGGAGTGGTGAGTATGTATAAAAATTTCATATCTTGTTATATAATGACGAAACTTGTTGATAGAGTAAACAACTGCAAGAAACTATTTTTCAATGAAAGTGTATTTTGATTCTGCAGGAGTCAAATTTTTACTGGCAAAATAAATGGCATGTGACATCTGTCCCTCTTTTTTACCTAATATTGCCCCTATAGCTATGTCAGAAGCATCAGTGGATATATGGAAAGCAAGGGACCAGTTTGGGCCCCTGAGTATGGGTGCCATTGATAGCTTTTCCTTCAAAGTTTCGAAGGCTTGTTGACATGGTTCAGTCCATCAAAACTCTGTGTCTTTCATGAGTAGTTTGAAGATAGGTGTGGCTACTTTAGTTAAATTTTCAATGAAATGTCTATAATAGCCGACATGGCCAAGAAAAATTCTTACTTCCTTCAGATTTCTTGGAGGAGGAAGATTAACAATTATTTCTATCTTGTCCGAATCTACCTTGATACCTTGAAGAGAGACATGATGTCCCAAAACTATGCCCTTAGTCAGCAACATCTTGCATTTTTCATGATTGAGAGCTAAGTTCATTTCTTAGCACCGAATAAGAACTGTTTCAAGGTTATCAAGGGCTTCTTGGAACGTATTACCATAAACTGTAAAATCATCCATATAAACTTCTACACAATCATGTATGAGATCAGCAAAGATTCCTAGAACTGCACGCTGAAAAGTAGTAGGTGCATTACACAGGCCAAATGGTAATACTCGATAGGCATATGTCCCCCAAGAACAAGTAAAAGTTGTCTTGTCCTGATCCTCGGGTGCTATTGGTATTTGATTGTATCCGCTATACCCGTTAAGGAATGAGAAATATTGTTTCCCTGATAAGGTGTCTAATACCTGATCGATGAAAGGCAAAGGGAAGTAGTCTTTAAGAGTGGCCTTGTTTAGCTCTCGAAATTCAACACAGATACACCATTTCCCTGTGACTTTCTTTGGAACTACCACCAGAGGAGAGACCCATTTACTATTGGAAATTGGGTAAATAAATCCAGCATTAAGGAGCTTTTGTAGTTTGTCTTTTACTATGTCTTTTAGTGTTGGGTTCATTCTTCTCTAGGGCTTCCTAATAGGAGGTATGGTTGGATCTGTGTAAATGTGATGGATACAGGTGTCTGTGTGTATACCTTTCATATCGGTATATTCCCATGCAAATGCTCCAGTCTGACTCTTGAGAATTTTTAGTAATTGTTTTTGCTGGTTCTCATTTAAACCTGCATTTATATGTAGAAATTTGTCGGAACTCACTTTGCATGGTATGGTATAAGATCCTAGATGTTCTTCAGTTGTGAAGACACATGGTGTACTGGTGAATGTTGAGAGGCTCATCTTTTCTTGGAATTCATCTCCAAAGATATGGTCAAATTGGGAAAAATATTGGGGGAAATATATACAGGTTGTGGAAGAGATAAATTGGTTCAGCACATTCTCGATGTTATGTTCTTGAAGTGCCCAGGAGAAATCACTAACAAGGGAAAGTTCTTCCAAATTCTCATCTCCGAAAGGACAATCTAACCAAAAGAGGTTTTCAGCTATTGGAAGAGCTAGTGGGTATAAAGCTAATTTTCTTATAGAAAACCCATCAGAGATAACCATCTCTCCATCCTCTTCATCTTGTCGGACACGATATTCATATTCATCCTCCATGAAGATTCTATTACCAAAGAGAGAAAATCTAGGTGGCTCCTTTCTTGGCGAATATGGGATATCCCAACGTTCTGTTTCAGGAGGAGAATAATCAGCTACGTGGGAACCTAGTTTTGGGGGTTCTACTATTGTTGTGTCAATCTGTGAGATAAAAATGTTTGTAGAGCTCCCAAAAAGAGTATCTACTTGTGCATGATTTGATAAAATCTACCAAATTTGGACCACCTACTATTGAAAAAGTAGTGTCTTTGGGATTTTGGACTAAGGGAGAGTTAAGAAGTTCCAAAATTTTATCCTTCTGAGTTTCCTCTTGTCTAAGTTCAGTCTCAATATGAGCTTGAGGATCTTCTAGTGGAACTTCTTTATGAACAGACTGTTCTGATGTCCCTATAATTTCCCTTAAAATGTTTCCAGAAAAGGTTTCTTTAGCCTTCCAAGTAGGATTGTCCCCTTTATGTGTCTTCCGATACCTTTCTGCTGAGTTAGTAGTTGAAGTGCCATGCCCCCCATATAAGTTAGTAGAGATTTTAGTAGGATTTTTAGTGGGAGAACTAGTTTTAATAAATCTACCTTGTGAATCTCTATACCTATTCATGAAAACAAATTGAAACTGAAAGAAACTCTGACTGAATAACTACTACTATTGGGTTTTGGGGATGCCTGTTATAACAGATGCGCAGGTTCTTACCTCTCGTCTTACCGCTCACCCGCCACCAGCCTAATCTAAGTTTCAAAGAAAAGAACTGAATTTTAAAAGGGAGTTCAACTTATCTATAACTAAATTCTACTTATTTATCTACAACTCCCCGGCAATGGCGCCAAATGTTGGGTGTATGAGCTATCTCGAAAAGAACACCTAATATTTAATTATCGACCAAGGTTGGTAATCTTAGAGTTGAGGCAAAATATATGCTGAGGTAGAATGGTACCTAATTTTTCTAGTTTGTCAGACCTTCAAATGTTTAATAAAGAAAAGATCGAAAGATCTTTCAAAATGAAAAACTGAGTCAAACTTATAACTACTAAATACAACTGAACCAACAAATCAGAATAGTATAGATTATACTACTCTACTCTATGTTTAGATAATGGAAAAAGATGAAAAATAAATACTAAGAAGCAACTACTTATAAATCAACAAGAAACTATTGAATTTAAATTTACAATTATGAGCAAAATATGAAATGATTAATTCACAACTAAACTAGGAAAAGAACTGTTAACCAATGATAATTATTAGGGAGAACTTGTAAATGTAAATTATTCTAGAACTGAACTGCCAGATTCAACTGTAAATAACTATCTACGAGATAACTAAATTCAATGATAAATTACATAAACAGAAACTATGCTAATCAAAACAAATGAACTAAATAACTTCAACAACTAATTCAAGAAAATCATCTATTCCCATGTAACACGAACTGGAGTGAATGTATCGTAATGGCCTTCAAATGAAATAGCAAAACAGAATGGAAGTAAATCTAATCTAACTTCGATAAAGAGATGCAAACTACAAAGGGACCAACTACAATTAACTTTAAACATGTTGATCTATCTACTATCCATGAAACTAATGAGACTAGAAGCAAGTAGAAAACTTGACAAAGATATTCACTTCTGAACTTGATTTAGAAGCAAGTAGAAAACTTGATAAAGATACTTATTACTGATCCAAATCTAAATATTAGGAATGTCTCATTATTTGCATGAATGGAAACTAATCTTTATAATTAACGAATTAAAAACACCTTGAAGGAAATTATTATCTACGACTTGGAAATAAATTATCTAGAAATCAAACTAATAAATTATGAAACAATAACAAATGATCAAATTTGAGACACAAGAAACTTAAATTTTGGAAGAAGGTTAGAAGAAGGTAAAGGGAAATGAGATAAAAAGAGGAAATAATAAGAAAACTTAATAAAAAACTCTATGAAACATATAACCAGATTTAAATTATATGTAAAACTGTAAATTAGAAACAAGAAGAATGTTAGCTAATAGGCAAAAGAAACGGGATTCTAAGAAATCATAAAACTAGTGCAGAAAAGGTAAAAATCCAAACAATGATCTGAATGTCAGTCCGAATGGCGGTCCGAATGAGGAAAAATGAACTAAACTAAGGAAAAGGAGGGTTTAAATGATCTTGATGTTAGCTGGCAAATGCACATGAACCTATGATGCAAAGAAATCAATTAGAAGACTTGTTGAGGAGCTATGTTAATAGAAAGCAACCTAATTTAATAATTGTCTAAAGGAGATAAACTGTTTCTATGATATGTGGAAGAAAAAGGTTGAGGTAGAAGAAAAGAGAGAGATTTAACCTACAACTACAGGAAGGAAACTAACAGAGAAGAAGAAGTTGAGGGCTAATGCTAACTAATGGAGGAATTGGTAGCAATATCTAATCATATATGATGGAAGAAGAAAAGACTGAAAGCAAACTATGAATTATTGAACTATCGGTCGACCTTTTACTAATCCTGTAAACACAAATTAAATTAGCAGCATAACATAAATTACAGAGAAGAAAACAACATATACAGAAAAATGAAATGATTACAAACACAGGAAAAACAAACTAACTATTTGCAAAATAGAAAATGCAGAAAACAAAGACGAAAACCTACGGTTGATGAGGGTCCCTTCCCAGCAATCAGAGATGGAAAACGAAACTAGTTTAGCTACTCAGAATATCAATGAACTGGAACTTCCATTAATCTTCAAAAAATTACAGACTGTCAGCTATCTACTTGTAAATCTACAAACTATCTACGGTCTTCTCCAACTATATGCTAACTAGACTAACTCTGTTTCTATCTGCAAGTGTCTATTTATACATTTTACAAATAGATGAGAGGGTCAATAGAGTCGACCTCTCTAATAATAGAGACGTTTAATGCATAACAGGCTTCTTTGAATGGTGCGTGACAGCGTAGGGAGTATCTTCTAGGATGAACGGAGCCGATTTCTTTAATGTGGGTAGAGAGATAGCATGTTGTCGAACTGAGCGAATGAAGGCGAGCAGGTGTGAGTGCTGGAAAGCTGAATCATGTGCGACCTAGACTCCTTCCAGAACCATGGCGTGAATGGGTGTGAACAAGCAGCATGATTCCAGGCTAAACGTGAGGCTAAATGACGCATTGGAGTGTTAACGTGGACGTGAGATGCGCTGTCGAACCTGGCGAACCTGGAGATGGATCTTCTAGAGAAATGGCTCATTAACCATGCCCATTGCGTGGCAAAAAGAACCCATGTGCCTACTTTTGCATTTAACGGTCTAGGATATGCCAACCGTGGATTTCAGGAGTTGAACGATGAGCTGAACGTGCTTGAACTCAACATGTAGCACATAGTCTGAACGAAGGGTCATTTGCAAAATGTAGCCTGTCATGTAAAACATAAATGTTAATTATGCCCATGAAATGTCATTTTAACATAAATAAACCATGATATGATGAAATATAAACAAGATTTGCGTAATAGGTAAATATATGCATACCTGGACTGTTTGATAGGATGAATGATAAGAAAACAACCTAATATAATAAAGAAAGACAGAAACAACACCATTTTGAGTAGATTAAATGATAAAAAATAGTGACAAAATGGACACCAATACTTCTTCTTACCACCAAACTTTTGAGGTGAAGCTAATGAAACAGAATTCACTTCTTCCATGACAGTAGGAGTGGATGATTTGGTGGTGCCATGACCAGCCTGTGTTGGTGATGGGGAAGAACTCTGTGGGTTTGATGAACCAACAGTTTGAGAGGAAGGCTGGGTGCGAAGGGATCCAATGATGCCATCGGCTTGGGGTCCCTTGGGTGGTTTCGCAGGGTCATAAGTGTTGCAGGGCGCGTCGGGAAGAATATCAAACCACGTGCCAGATTGAGCATAGACTAGGTCTAGAAAGTGGGCATGGGTGATGGCTTGTTCTTCAGTGACAACACCTCCCATGGCAACATCTCGTGCTATGGTAGCAATGAGAGACTTCGTAAACCAGTCTGGTAAGAGTTGATCTGGAATAGGAGCCTTAATGAGACGTCGTCTCCTCTGCCACTCATGTATATGATCCGAGATATGAGTAGCGGTATTTTGACGAAGCGAGCTTAAAAGCTCTTTACCAGTTTCATACCATATAAGCAGCTAGAAATGAGTCAAAAAGTTCATAGCAAGAGAACTAAAATCAGGAAAAGAATGGGGTGGTAGTTCAATACACCACTTGGCAGCCGAACCAGTGAGAGTCCTTTGAAACAACCTAAGATGGATTGAGTCGTCCATCAAGGAGTTGGATGAGCACCATAGGTGGTATGTCATCACATGATTTTTAGGATCCTCACCCGGCTTACCATCAAATTTTGGAATATCTAACGAAAGTTTCACCGGAATGGGTGGCCAATTAGTTTTGTGGTAAATGGGGTCGTTGTTCAAGCAGGATAGGTCAGGTAGATCCAAAGTAGCCAAAAAGGGCAGCTTCGAATTAAGCTGCGAGTACTGATAGTACGGATAAGGTGTGTAAGGACTAGTGGGACCTTGTATCGACTGATCATAGGGTGTTCTAGGAGGAAACTGGCCATAAGGATACGGGTCACCCGGACCAAATGTAGGTCCGTCGCCATAGTAAGGTGATCCATAACCATAATAAGGTGGCCCATTAAAATAAGGCGGGGACCCGCCTCCGCCGCCAGGAGAGGGTGGGCCTCCTTCAAATGGTGGGGGTCCGCCACCACTGCCAGGGTAGGATGGGCTGCCACTGCCTCTGCTGGGAGGAGGTGGTGGTCGGCTACCACCACCAGAATAGGACGGTCCCCCACCACCTCTGCCGGGAGGGGGTGGTGGGCCACCACTGTCGCCGAAAGGGTAAGAGCCTCCTCTGCCACCTCCACCATAGTAGGGTGGTGGTCCACCACCACCACCACCAGGATGCGAAGGTCCTCCACCAACACCACTAGGAGGGGGTGGTGCTCCTCCGCCACTGTCAGGATGAGATGGTCCTCCCCCACCACCACTGCTAGGGGGGGTGGTCCTCCACCACCTCCACTAGGGGGGCTGGGCCATTATGACCGAAATGAGGTGGTCCTACATTAGAAGGTAGAGGTTCGCCTCCTCCAGAGTTATGTGGGGGCCCGCCGCCTCCAATGGGAGGTGGGGGTGGACCAAACGTGTAAGACCCCGTCCTAGATTTTCTAATTAACTTTAATAAAATCCGTGTTTTCTTTGTTTTCACACTGTTTCAAATTTATGTTTTGATTTTCTAACTTACGTCTATCTCTATGCATGTAAATTATATCAAGTTTACATTTAATTTCTAACTTTTACTTCTCATGTGCAGGTGCAACAACATATAGCATATAACTGGAAATAATAATTTGATAGAGTAGAAATGATAAATATACCTGCTAAAAAAAATACCTGTAGATAGCTAGTAGATCCACCCTTGTTGCTGTCCCCGTTTGCTAAATGCCTTGTTGATTCCCTACTTGCTGCCCTGCAACCAATATCTTCCCAAACCCTTGAAACTCAACCTGCCCAAACAGTTTTTTCACCCTGCCAACTGGCGAGGTCTCATCGACCACCTAGTTCCAAAGGTACCCCTTTGGATCCCCGAGCCCAAACCGAGTACAAGCCAACCAGTATTTCCCTTATGCAAACTCTCCAACAAGAACCCCCTTTCTTTGTTGCTCTCTCCTGCTCCCTCTACTCTCCAAAATATCCAAGGTCAAGAAGACCCCTTCTCCTTTCCCTCCTCTCAACCTTATTCCCCCCCCTTTGTCCTTCCACCGACACCTCCTATCATAAATACCCCTATCTTCCTCATTAATTTTATCCAACCCCCCATTCCTCCTCGAGCCCCCAACTTTTAACTCATAAACCAAGACTATATTATTTTATTATTTAATTTGAGTTTGGGTTGGTTCATCTTTGAACCTTAAGGGCTTTCCACTCAACCGACAACCTCTCGGCAATATTCTAACATTCTTTCCCTTTTTCAAAATAATAATTAATAATTAATAAAATGTTATATTATAAAATTAAAGTTTTACACCAATCACAAATGTTTTACACTTACACGTTTTTACCCCAATAATTACTAGTCCACTCTCAATGACCTCATAATTAAATGTTTCATAATTAATTTATAATTAATTCATCATTTTTATTAAACAACTATAAATGTGCATTCCGACACTTGTTTATAAATTGCATAATATATCTATTTGCAATTTACCCTAGGTTCTAATTAACTTAGACATGATCATAATTAAATTAATAGTTATAAATTAATTCTTATCCATATGTTTTAATTAATTAACTAACCTTGTAATTAATACTAACCTATGAGATTATTATTACTTAAATTAATATTACAATAACCATTAAACATTTTAACCCTTACCCTTGACTAATTAAATTCATAAATAATCAATCAAGCATTACTAATCAATTACATTAGTTGTTACTTAGGTTAATCCATAGTTCGTTTATTAATCAACACTATTAATCATTAACTCATAACGATTAACATTAATCAACATTACTAACCTTAATCGACAATATTTAACATTATTATTCAGTATTATTAACATTAATCAACGACAATTACATTAATCAATATTCTTAACATTAACCGACAATATTTAACATTAATCAACAATATTTAACATTAATCAACAATATTAATCACTAATCAACAATGACTAACCTTAATCAATGTTACTAACATTAATCGACAATAATTAACACTATTACTAAACCATCTTCTATTACCACCTAATTCCTGTATTACCTTATTCAGTTATTAATCCAAAATTTACTAACTCGACGTATTAACTTAATCTCCTATTTAGGTAAGTAGTAACAATGTAATTAATGCCTAAACATTATAGTTCACTTTTATTTCATGCAACTTATAAATATGTAGGCGAGTTATGTAATCGTAGCTACTGCTTACATACCTCACGTAAGTACACTAATAGTAATAAATCGCACACACATCAATCAAAATCACGAAACTTATTGTTTACTGAGACAGGTTTAAACATAGTTTGCGAGGTACATTCTTTTACTAACTCAAATTTTATTAAATTACAACAATTCATACATTACTGAGTTACGACACATACTCAATCAAGGGTTTTACACACATGCAGTTAGATCTTGTTTTCACCCCTACTTCAAGCTACACCTATTTACCTACATCATCACTAACTTCCACATCCTATCCTGTCCTCTGCTAGACTACCCTGAAATGTCAAGTCATGACCGATTCCAGCTAGAACCCGTAAGCGGAAGTGTCGACTACATCGACCAAGCTTCCCCATCAGGCAACCACTAGTCATCATCACACACCTTGGGGAGCGCGCCATAGCACAGCCCTCCTATGACTCTGGGTTTCGGGGATAAATGGTGGGTAAAGCCTCCACCCCCCTAATGGAACAAGGGACTATGTCTACCCGACATAATAACCGCGTTGCACTTGTACTCGGTTTGTCATCGTATAACCAATCTGGGTGGTTGAGTTTCCTGAAACCCTACCCCACCCATACATCATAATAAACATCTTAATAATCACGTGAAAGTAAATATTGCATCACCTGCATACCATTTATCTTTTGGATTCCATGTCCCCGAGGCTCTCCCACCTCGTAGGATCCAGCTATCACTTAGCCATTTTAACCTGTAAGTCAGTCCTCGACATACAATCTCGAATATCGTGCACAAATCCTCAATATGTACACACACATTTTGTCATAATCATAACAACAATAATCAATTCATTATTCGCCATGCACCTAGCATAACATTCATTTATTCAAAATATAACTATAACGGTATCCACGTACCCATCATTTAGTAACTTGCATATATAATTAACACATGATACATATCTAACATGACTACGTATCCTAATACCAACATCACACACACACACACGCACACATATTTACATCGAAAAAACATGTCCACAGCATCGTCAATCCGACAAAGTCTCGTGATCAAGCATATACAACATATAATAATAGTTTAGGTAGAAATGTCAAAACGAGGCGTTACAAACACCCACCCTTCAAGAAACTTTGTCCTAAAGTTATGGTCAAAACAGTGTGGGATAACCACGATGCATGATCTGTGCGTCCTCCCAGGTTGCAAAACCTAGGGTATACCTTCCCTACTCGGTCACCTCCTACTTTTACATAATGACATCTACAAAATTTACTCATTTAATCTTATTGGAGGTGTTCTTACATTTTGTTTAACATTTGCATAGGTTGTTGGTTTGGCTACTCAAGGTTCATTACCATGCTTAATCCATAGAATAGTCAACACCCTTGTTAAATTAAATTAATTTGTACATTCCATAATGCGATTCATAAGAATACCCTATCTTATATATAACCTGTAATTTGATTCTAAGTCATTGTCATGACTTTTGATCCGATATCATCTTTAGTTAATTTCACCTGACTTATGCCATTTCTCTATATCAAGATTTATTTTTAGTGATAAATTATGAAGTCAACATGCTCTTTGTTTAAAGGTTGTTGCCTTAAATGATACACCCTTAAGACTGCAGTTTAAACATTATGGAGAAATTTCCATATCATCATTAACAACTTTTACAAGTTCAACTAGAACTTATCTTCTACTGTATTTCCATTTATCTTGTAATCCTTACATCATTGTCCTATGTTTGGTACTATTTCGTTAACTATCCCTTACCTTGATATACTCATTTCCTTCATTCACATCTTTATGTTGACCCACTAATCCTATCTGCTCTATTACCTTTAGTATCTAAGTTGCACTTATTGGTTCTTCTTATTTATAATCCATTAATTACACAAGATGATGACTCTTACTTATTTGTGCACACTAATATTATAGTTCTTACTCATCATTGCTTAT
This sequence comes from Larix kaempferi, assembly GCA_027924585.1. Lineage (NCBI taxonomy): Eukaryota > Viridiplantae > Streptophyta > Pinopsida > Pinales > Pinaceae > Larix > Larix kaempferi. Next base: position 12,775,264 of record BSBM01000878.1, on the reverse strand, counting down.
ACTATATTAAACAATACTCTCATCACAACATGTAAATGACCTCATCAGTTATTACCACACCTTACCAAATACTATGGTTGTTTCTCATGTTCTTTAACCCCTTTTTACGGTCTTTTGTCATTGACATGCCTATAATTGATATGTTGCAATTGTGTTGTTGTTCTTAAACATACATAAATTCAGTTGGACCTCAAGACATTACCATGATTCTATCATTTAAATTACACCTTTTTGGTTACAACTTATATTTGATACAAGGTCACTCCCTTCCAGGACACCATCACTCCACCATGTATTTCTAGCATGTCCACATAGGTTACTCATAAAGTTTTACGATTCGACAACCCCATGCATTGTTGATACCATGTGCACACATTTATTCTACTATGCTTTAATCCTTATTATTATCGTTGCATATTATATTTGCCTCATTATTTTATTATTAACTTACTAATACATCACGTGTCTTTGCACTATCACTGGAAAGGACTAAGTTATATTCCCTAAATACGTTCGTGTTACCTTATACTATTGCTACTTCATACAATCGTTGGTTTGATATCCATACTCTTCATACATTTTAGACATAATGATAATGCCACTTATATTTTGTTATTCCTAGTCTTTATATGTACATCATTCGCCAACTACTGATCCTTATTTGATTATCTCATCGTTTATGTTATTATCAAATCCTATCCCACCCACACTTTTGAGTACTTTTCTTGCATAACTCTATCCTTTGATGTGGTTTTAGTTCAGTTCTCTACCTTCATTACAACTATCATATCTCCTATTACTTCTATAATGTCACCCAACAACTACCACATATTTATCAGTAACTTCAACAACGACCACACTTTCTATATTATTTCGTTTAGCTTGCATGCCTACCATATCATTTTGTCGTAACGAAATTTATAATTCACTTATCCATTCACCTCCTTCCACACTAATTCTAATACGATCAATACAACATGCTCACAACACTAGCTATGGCAGGGTAGATTCCATACCCTACTAGGTCAAGGCTCGTACCTATCTACACATTTAAGTACAAGGGAAACTCATGTGTTGAAGCTACTCTCTTGACTTTAACCCTATCCAAAATTTCATAATCTTGGTGGTGACTTGGCTGTTAATAGAGTGCCATTATCTACCGTATATACCCTTATTAACATATTGTATCTATTTCATTAATCACACTTTCACAATTAATAAAATTTCCATTAATTATATTCATTTATTCTCATACTATTATACTATTGTTTATCACCATTCCCACCTCTACTTTCTATCTTAACATGTACATCTCCCTACCATTGACACACTCCTTAGCATAGTCCTCCATAACACTGCACTTATTAATTTTACTATTATTAAATCAATAATAATTAAACTACCTTGCAATGTTTAATTATTACCCACTACCATCTATTTATTTATTCTCTCTCTTTTTGTTTCTCTCTCTCTCTATATATTTATAATTTTTTTGCTTAGCATACATTTTACCTTTCACTTGTGTTATCATATAATCTAGATCATTATTACTAAGTCTCATTATAATAACCTCAAATTTATACACACTTATTCATTTATCATTAATTTTTTTTTCTTTCATTAATTATTTATACTTTATATTATTAATATTACTCTTATATATATATATATATATATATAATTTTTAATTTTAATATTTTATATACATTTGGAAACAAAATTTAAAAAATAGTTATGTAAGGACATATCATAGTATAGTCTTGGTTTATGAGTCAAAAGTTGGGGGCTCGAGGAGGAATGAGGGGTTGGATAAAATTAATGAGGAAGATAGGGGTAGTTATGATAGGAGGTGTCGGTGGAAGGACAAAGGGGGGGGAATAAGGTCGAGAGGAGGGAAAGGAGAAGGGGTCTTCTTGACCTTGGATATTTTGGAGAGTAGAGGGAGCAGGAGAGAGCAGCAAAGAAAGGGGGTTCTTGTTGGAGAGTTTGCATAAGGGAAATACCGGTTGGCTTGTACTCGGTTTGGGCTCGGGAGTCCAAAGGGGTACCTTTGGAACTAGGTGGTCGGCGAGACCTCACCAATTGGAAGGGTGGAAAAACTGTTTGGGCAGGTTGAGTTTCAAGGGTTTGGGAAGATATTAGTTGCAGGGCAGCAAGTAGGGAATCAGCAAGGCATTCAGCAAACGGGGACAACAACAAGGGTGGATCTACTAGCTATCTACAGGTATTTTTTTTTAGCAGGTATATTTATCATTTCTACTCTATCAAATTATTATTTCCGGTTATATGCTATATGTTGTTGCACCTGCACATGAGAAGTAAAAGTTAGAAATTAAATGTAAACTTGATATAATTTACATGCATAGAGATAGATGTAAGTTAGAAAATCAAAACAGAAATTTGAAACAGTGTGAAAACAAAGAAAACACAGATTTTATTAAAGTTAATTAGAAAATCTAGGACGGGGTCTTACAGATGGTATCAGAGCCATGGTTCAAGCACTGGAACCATAGGCCTACACAAGAGGAATAATAAAAAAAAAAAACAAACAAAAAAACTTCAACCTTCTGGATTCAAACCTACATATTCTTTGTTCTAGTGTAGACAACGCTTGCTTCCTTTAATAGAAGAGATAAACTCAGAAAACACAGATTTTATTAAAGTTAATTAGAAAATCTAGGACGGGGTCTTACAAAATGGGGGTGGAGGGACTTGAGGGACTGTAAGTGGGGGTCCATGTTGTAAAACATTTTGTTTTCCCCATAGAGTGTAAGGATTTTCAGGGTAGGGTACCCCATAGAGTGCGTTTCTGGGATTAAGTTGACCCGGCACAGGGTTAAGATGACCTAGATACGCTTGACTCGATGGAGGTTGAATTACGTTGGATGGTCCCCCAACATGGGATAATCTCGAAGTGGAAGGTCCAGGACGGAAGGAATTTCCAGCGGAAGGCCCAATGGGAACTCCTGCTGCAATATTATGGTTAAGAGACGAGGGTTTCCCCCCAACAACAACTTGTTGACCACTAGGTAAAGGTTGACCCAGCACTGTTGGTTGATTATTCACCGTAGGATTACCACTACCTGTAAAGAAGATAGGGGGTAAAGAGTATCGTCCCCTTGAAGTTTGGGAGGGGGAGGAGCAGGTGACTAACTGCAGTAGTTACGGGTGTGTTGGATTGTTGTCCTTCAATAGGTTGGGTTGTGGGAGGTATTGAAATGGTCTCCTGTCTAGGGGACGCATGTGCAGGAATGGATGGTTGACCAACTTCAGCAGTGGTCACGTGTTGCGTGGATGATTCCGATGACTCGAAAGATAAAACACAACTTGGGGGTGGTCGGTCGTCGAACCTTATTTGAAAGTTATGACTTCGAAACTCCTCACCCATAGCACGTAAACGATCCAATTGCTCATGATAAGGTACTAAGCGGTCGTCGGGGCTAGCCCAACTGGGTGGGGGTGCAACGGAAAAATTGGCCACTAGGTGTCCTGCAGAAGATGTCCAATAAGCTTTTGAAGGACCAACAGCTGCTATGGGGTCGTCTTGGGGTTTATTTATCCATTCCAATGATCCAGGCTCTCCCGGTGCAACGGGAGGTGAGTCTTGTGAAGTGGGGATTTGTGCTTCTTCACCCTGCGAGGGATGAGAGGCCGGTGAATCTGGAGGAGTATGAGGAAACAAATGTCCTCCAATATTCAAAGTGGGGTTTTCCACTTCATGTTACCCGACCATGGCTTGTGGATCCATTCTCACCCTTGAAATTACCTCCTGGTTAAGGGGATATTCGGGTGGCAAATTCTGAATCCTGCGAGACCTTCTCCAAGGAAAGTCAGCTAGAGTGACTGAAAAAAAAAGTTTCTCCTAAGGAAAGCTAGACGAAAGAAAAGAAGACCAGACAAAACCCTACACAAACTAAGGCCACAAACAAACTTATGTGATAAGAGTGGATTCAAGGTCTGGATCCTCACAGGATTGTCAAGGCTTCGTAACTCGCGATATACCATAGGGTCCAATAGTAAAACGCGACAAGGAGGATTGGGATCGTACCCTTTCTTGAATACCCAATTACGTGGACAGTAAATGCGTAGTAGCTCCCCGAGTGTTGTTCTCAGTGTATTGCTCCGCCAAGACGGCCAAAAGGTTAACTCAGTTGGTTTCAGGAATCATAAGGGCATCTCTCGATATATGCAAGGTACGTGGGAGCTCAAATTCATAGTGGTGCTGTCTAATGCACAACCGTTCGGCAAGAGACCTTCCAACATACTATCGAGTACGTGAAACACCTTTCAGTATACGCCAAGTACTAAAGGTGACTTGGTGGGTACGTGAAAGAGCTTGATATACCGATGAGTACATGGAAGACTACAATACCCCCGGGATACAGTGCTGGAAAATAATGACAACTTCCACGCTTAACGACGCCGGAACGCGTCTCTAACTTACACACAAGTTACTAAAAATTTTACCCTAGTTCTACCGTTAATTTTATCTAGATGGTTAGGTGAATGCATGAGGTGAGTACATTATCGTAAACATAATGCAGGCCCTAACTATATGCAAAAAATACACTTTTCTTTCAATGAACTCTATGTATGGGAAGGAGAAATTTTCTTTTTCTTTCCAACAATTTTACCAAAGCAACGCAATGCAAGACAATCCCTAATCTACCAAAAAATGACTATGAAGTATTCTTTTTCCTTTTCGAGCGAAACATAAAAGACACAACACTACTAAACCAAATCAAAGCATGTTTTTTTCTTTTTTCTCTTATCTTTTCAAAACAAAAATGATGCTAAGTGATGAAAAGAGAGAGTTTCTAAGTAAAGTATGCGAGCTTTTCAATTTCACTATGATGGCTTAAAAGCACAAGAACCAAAAGTTACAATGCAACTTTCCAAGCATGGAACTACTTTTTCAAAACTCGATGTCTATTCGAATTTTTCAAGAAAATGAGCAACTCATAATTCATGAAAAACACAAACAATGCAATTTTCTCTCAACTTTTCCAAAATATCTATGAATGAAGCATTCCAATGCATATAAAATTCTTCAAATGAGCTTGAAAAATGATGGAAATAAAGTACTTTTGATCTTTAAATGGATGTATCAAAATAATAATTTGATAACAACAATGCTTTTAAACACGAATACTTGAAATGAAAAGATCACTTGCAGCACTTCAACAACTCAGAAAATCTCAAGAAAAGATGAGCACTCAATGGACTGAAAGTACATACAAACACTCAAAATCAATCAGTAACAAGCAGCACTAAAGCAAGCAAAACTCACAAAATGAATGCAAATGAGGTTTGGAAACCGATCCAGTACACTTGACCAGATCTGGCTAGGAGAGGAGGGAATGCAAGGGTGAGTGGATGGAGGTGGGGGAGACAAGAGCATCCACCATTACCAAATCCCATACTTGTCCAAGATGGAACCCTAAACAACTCCAAATAAAACCAAACAACTCAACACACAAATAAAAAAGGAATCTATGACTGGATCTTACAGTGTAGAGGGAGTCTGCACACAAAAGAAACTCAAAACAAAAATGGAGAAAGGGTGCATGTATGGAAAAAATGACAGATCGATGCACTTTGTGCTTGTACACAGTGCGATGTCGCAGTTCACCAATGCGGGGAGTGTGACGACGTCGCAGTAGACCAATGGAAGGGCTACGACGATAGAGTAATAGGCAAAGAACAGAGATAAAAAATAACACAATGTCACTCTTGGTACACTGACTAGGTGCGACAGGCGAGATCTGAGTTCAAAAATGAACCAATTCTCCAGATAATGAGCATAAAAAGGTCTTCAAATGAGAAGTACAAACTCTAGGGAAGGAAATCAGACTCTTCAAAGTGAAGATCTGATGGTGAAACCAACTAAAGAAGGAAATGACAAAATGAAATTGCTTGGCAAGAAATCAACTGAAAAATGACACTCAAATTGACAACTACAAAGTAATGTTTTTCCCCAGTATGGTCGCCAGATTTGTTTGACGAACAATCCACTCGATCAGATGCGAGCTGGATCTCCCTAGTTCAGTGCGAGTCTAGAACAAATAATACAGAATATAAACCACTTTCCTAGATCTAATTAAGGATCAAGTCACTAGATGTCTTACCTTAAGTTCGCAATCCTTTTTCCTGGATGTCGCTCCACGTCTCGCGGTCGTCAGATCTCAGCTGTGAGACTTGTCAAGACACATAGAACAATGCAAATGAGTAAAGAGCATCTATACAATAATAGATCTAAGTAAATAGTTAAGCAGGTAAACTACACAATATCATCACACAAGAACAATATTGGTGGAAAGCGTTTATATTACTGAAAATAGGGAAAGTACATAGACAAGAATATACTACAACCAAGGCTTAATGTAGTAGCCCTTCTCCATCCAAACCAAATGCCATATCCTCCCAAGGAAGTGTGAGTCTCTCAATGGATGAGTAGAGATCTCTCCAAGATGATTTCACCAGCATGTAGACACTATAGACTTCCTTCCTTTGGAGAGGGGTAGAGATTCACTTATATAGGACTAAGTGGATAGGGTATGGATAGGGTAGGTTGAGATATGGTAGGAGAGAGATAGGGTATTCTTCCAAGAGGTTAGGAACCGAGTGCTAGCTCCCCCAAGAGTTCAGGGATAAGGATCCAAGTCAGCAGGCTTCGAGAATGAGCTCAAAGGACCTATTTTTTTCCATTAACTGACTTCACCGCACCCTGTAGTAAAGCAAGGTGCTATGTCCCAGGTTGCATGAGTGCAACCTACGACGACCTCTCAAAACCTAGCATGAGTGCAATGGTATCTCTTCCAGGTTAATGACTTAGCCAATGAAATTTCAGGGATGTATACACTGAATCTCTGGATGGTAGGATTTTAGGTGTAACAGTCATAATATGGAGTCTCGAATCCTAAGAAGGACAAGCACACTCAGAAGGGAAAATCCAACTGCACGTACTGTAATCGAGGATATCACCCTAAGATCTCATGTATGAAGAAGACCATAGATATCATGGCTTCACTTCTTGAAAAAAATAATCTACCAGTACCTACATGTGCTAGAAATAAAGAGAGTGAACCATTTGGATCCGAGAACAAAGAGAGATGCGATACCCTCATGGTAGGCACATCAACTCAATCCTCCTTCATCATAGATTATGGAGCATCAAGACATATGTCTTCCTCAAAGGATATCTTCATTGGATTTGAAGCTACTGTTGGACCATCCATTATGTTGGGGAATGATTCTGAGGTCTCCTCTAAGGGGATTGGAAGAATCAAACTAGATCATGGATACTTCTTGGATGTACTCTATGTCCCCACTCTCACTTCTAATCTACTTTCAGTATATCAGATGACCCATACTAGAGATCCAAAAAGGTTTATATTCTCTCCAAATGAGGTCAAAATTCAAGACATGGTATCAGGTTCTACCATTACAAAAGGTGTTGCAAATCATAAGTCGAAACTGTATGAGTTCTCCCACTTCTTACCTCTCTCAAAGCAATCTGCTCTTCACACTCATGCCAATGAAGAGAGTACATTGTGGCATGAAATATTTGGGCATCTTAACTATAAATACTTGCAATGCATGCATACTAAAGAGATGGTTGAAGGGTTTCCCAAGATCAAGTTTTCCCAAGGCACCTTCAAAGGTTGCTTGAATGGAAAAGATACAACAAAGAAAGTTGAGAAAAAGAAGATTCAGAAGGTAGAGTGAATGCTAGATCCATATCCACAAGAACCTAAAGATCTAGCACCTAAGGTTCGAACTCCTATTACATCATGGGCCACCACTACTTCTGCATCCACCATTGATATTGTTGGAGATCCATCATCTTCAAGAACAACCTGATCTGATCTACTCTCTCACATAGATGCATTTCTACCTGAGAGATGCTTTCTTATGATTGGGTCAGATCCAAATAAATTCTTTGAATCCTACCAAGATCCAATATGGGTAGCAGCTATGGATGAAGAGTATAAGTCTCTTCAAAGAAATGAAACTTGGGAGCTTGTTCCTCTCCCACTTGGGAGGAATCTTGTTCAATGCAAGTGTGTTTACAGAACTAAGATGGACTCTGATGGGGTCACTAGAAAATACATGGATCGACTGGTTGCAAACGGTTACTTCCAAGTCCATGGGATTAACTACTCAGAGACATTCGCTCATGTTGCTAAGATAGATTCCATCCGTCTTGTTCTTTCTCTTGCTGCATCCAAGCACTAGGAAGTGCATCACATGGATGTCAAGAGTGCCTTCCTTCATGGAGATCTAGAGGAGATCTACATGAAGAAACCTGAGGGGTATGTTGAAGACTCTTCACTGGTATGGAGATTGAGGAATTCCTCGTATGGACTCAAACAAGCTCCCCGAGCTTGGTATGCAAATATGGACTCCTTTCTTGTGTCACAAAACATCTTGAGATGCAAATATGATTCGAATGTCTACATGAGACATGAAGGTCACTCTCTACTTATGATTTTTCTATATGTTGATGATCTATTGATTACTGGGAGAAATAATTCATGCATCAGATCTATAAAAAAAGCTTTGCATAACTCCTTCTCCATGTCAGATCTTGGATTGTTGAGACATTTTATTGGTCTTGAAGTCACTCAGAGTGATTTAGGAATCAAGGTTTCACAATCCAAGTATGTTTTAGATATGCTTGAAAGGTTCCATATGAGCGAATGAAAACCAGCAGAATTTCCTTTTCTTTCAGGGATCATCCTTGAGGATGGTTCTTCCACACCTCTGGTGGATAGTACACTGTATTGGCAGTTGATTGGGAGTCTATTGTTTCTTACAAACACTCAACCTGATCTTTCCTATGTAGTTAGTGTTGTCTCCAGATACATGCAGGAGCCTAGTGAGCTTCACTGGAAGGAAGCAAAGAGGATCTTGCATTACTTGCAAGGGACAAAGACCTATGGTCTCCATTATGCAGCTGGGTCTCCTCTAACCTTGTTGGCTACACTGACTTAGATTGGGCTAGAGACAGCTCAGATCGAAATTCAACATCTGGTTTTGTTTTCATGATTGGATCTGGACCTATCTGTTGGTCGAACAAAAAGTAGAATGCTTTAGCTCTTTCTTCAGTAGAGGCCGAGTATAGAGGTGCATTCAATGCATCGACACAGTGAATCTGGTTGCGGGGCATCTTTTCAGAGTTTGGGATTTGATTTAGTACTCCACCAATCATCTATTGTGACAATCAGAGTGCTATCAGGATTTCCACAGATCCGGTTCTGAGACAGAGAACCAAACACATTGAGATACACATGCATTACATCTTAGTATTGGTGCATGATCAGAGCATATCACTGCTCTACCTTTTGATGGAAGAGCAAATTGCAGATATCTTCACTAATACATTCTCAGTTAAGAAGTACACTTACCTTATATCTCTTCATGGGGTGAGTGATGTACATGATTGATCATCCTACCACAGTCTATCTTGATGGGGGGCTTTCTTCCCATTGGGTTTTCCCTCTTTCCTCACTTTATTATTTAGATTGTTGTACAGGGTGACCTTTGGTCTTAGTTACCAGGGCCCTACCATTTCAGTTGTTCCTCATAGTATATCTCGCAGGGGGGTGTTGGAATATTCCACCATCATTCTTGTATTTTGCATGGCTGCATGCATCCATTCATCTACATGCAATTGCATGCATCCACTCATCAGTATGGTAGTCTCCCAACACCTAGTCCTTATTTTGCAGCCCCCAGTATCCTGTTTCTGCTCAGTTATAGCCCTCCTAGAAACTGATGCACCCTTGTTTTCATCACTAGATCACAAATGCACGTTATTCCACCTATTTAGGAGTTACTTCAATTAGTTGGTTGGTTGATGACTCAGTTCCTTGATTTAGGGGCTGATTGATCAGTTAACTGACTGAAGCACTTAGATAGGAATCTACTGGGACTAGTTGAGCTCTACTGACTACTGGCAGCTCCTCATGCACCCACATTGGAGTCTCCTTCCCTAGATCAATGCCCATGCACTCAGTTAGACTCATTTGACTTACTATTTGACTGTTGTGACTACTGCCACTGGTTTGGATGATGTCTCCAATGCTATCCAAGCCACACTTTGAGGAGAATTCGAATGACCCTAGTGGAATTCAAATTCATTTGATTGTATTCAGTTATTATTCATTATTCAGAGTGCCAGCTTATAGCTGATGTATGATACAACAGTTTTTCTCCATTTTCTGTGTAATGAGTGATTATTGATTCAGCATTTCTTCTTCTTCTTTTTGCACTTCATGAGTGAATTCTAGTGAGGTCTGCTACTACTGATTGATCCTAATCCTAAAATATCACATTAAGGAGGTAGGTGACATTGACCTAACATAGCCGACTATAAGAGATGATGATAGGGAAGATTGATGCACTAGTGTGCTAAGTATAGAGGTAAGTTGAGAAAAGAGTTTGAAGTTGTGAGGAGTACCAGTTGATTGACAGTGTAATATCGTAGAGATGGACACCAACCATATAGAAAAGAATACTCAATTACGGATGTTCCATTCCCAGCAGAGGCTATAGTCAAAGGGGGGCTATTGGTTCAAGTTCCATTTCTAAGGTATAATGACTTCAACATCCTAGATGAGACACAGTTCCCTAAGTTGGCGCCAACCCAATACATGGAGGTGAAGACTAATGCATATGGGACAGAGAGTGTGGATCCACAATCATGGGTGTGCCTGCTCCATCACTCAGGGATAATTTCCCTAATGGATGTCCCACACTTCGGTAGAGGGGACCACATTAGCTCCTGCACTTGGCTCCTCTCGAACCATCCACAAGGAGGCTACTTATGACTAGATAAAAAGTATGAGATCATTGACATAGTGATTCAGTTGGTCTCCAGACTTTCGCTTAGAGGAGAAAAGATGATAGGCATTATGTCCAATGCCTCGGAATAGGATATATACAAGAAATACAAGACTCATCGATGTGGGAGAGGGTGTATAATCTCAACAATCTCAGAGCGCCACATCAAATTTGTAACACAAATCCTGACATGCAAATTATTGAGAAAATGCCACAAGGACGAGTGCCTAATGGGATTTGTTACAGTAGTGGAACAATGTGCCATGGGAAATCAATTGGCATGGGCACCATACCTGTGTCTAGAATTCTTTCAAAAATTCTTAGACGCATAGGACGATGGAAACGAATTCCATTACAAGTAGATCCTGCTGCTAATTGTGATGGTGGTTTAGGAACCTCCACCACACTACACCTATGAGCATCCAACTTCGGGTGACTTTATCATGGATAAATTCCTATTTTTCATCAACATCCAAGCAGGGAATATTAGGTTGATTTGGGGATTGCATTCCAAATGTGGTACACAAGAATGTTGAACGGAACGACCGAATCATTTAGGGTACTATAGCACATTGTGGAGAGATCCAATGACAAGGTTATCTTTGAATTTGATTCCCACAATGTCCTAGTCCTATCACATGTCGAGCCGAAGGTAGAGTATGTGCTACCTTTCTGTAATACAACCGATGATGTGAAGGATGCATTCATGCAGTGGCCGACGCACTTGCAGTTCTTTTTTGATTCAAATATCAAGATCCTGAAGGAAGCTAAAATACAAAAGAAGGGTCAAAAGGGATAAGCCATCATTTCCAACCCACCTAGGAAATCATTGTGCTTGACAAAGAAGAAAAAGAGGGAGACTCAACAGTCATAGTAGATCGAGGAGGCTCAAAAGAGGTAGCAAAATTATCCATCCCCACCACCTGAACAGGATCCAGAGGAGAAGGACAAGGTTGAGTAAATACCACCTTCCATATAGTTATCGAAAACTAGACCACTTGTGTCTATTTGGCAGAAAATTTTTTAGCAGTTCGAGGACCTACTCGAGATTCCACTTGAACAAGCAACCAAGTAGGTGCAAGAGCAGGTGCAGGAGAAACCAAAGGAGGAACACCAAGTTGAAGGTTAACAAAGTCCTCCGCTTACCAAAGATATGGTAACCATCATTGGAATGATCTTTGAGATTGTCCAACAACTACAGTCCAATATTTATGTGGTAGACCTACTCCAATAAGATAACAGAGAGAAACTCGATGAGCTGTGAATGATGTTACACATTGCATCAGGAACAATAGTGTCACAGACGTTTGGATCTACCATCATCAACCATGCAGAAGAACTCCAAAATCAAGATGAGGGGGATTTCCACTGAAAGATAAAAATGGACCCCTTGTCCATCACAATAGTACACCCCAAGGTGACTTCAGAGGTGGATGTTGACACAACGACTGTTGACAGGGCTTCACTGTACACTATCGTCAACAAACCATAAACCAAACTCCCTTATAAACCGGCCCAGAAAGGTTTTACCCTTTCCAGCGACATCCACAGAGCGAGTGAAGTCTCACCCAAGATGCACAAGGGGCCTACAGGAACCAAGTTTCTGCAGTGGAGTTGAGGACATGCACTAAACAAACATTGCACTCACAAAAACCAGATATTATGTCATTCGCACTATGCTAACATTTCCTCATTTGCATATTCATCAATCGCAAAGTTAACATATAATAGGAATTCACATTAACATGATCTAATTACTCATTAGCATAAACAATGATTACTAAATCCACAGACCATTAAACATCTCATCAGACATTCGCATTCATCATTCAACAAGAACAATGACAGAGATAAAACCATAATCGAACATCTTCATGCATTCATTAAAACCTACGGAATGACCTTCGCAGAAACAGTCAATACATCATCTCGCGGATACAAAACAGATCAAAAATCACAAAATCGATCACTCTGTTCATCATTCGATCGCTAGCTAGAGGCCCTTAGGATTACAATCATACTTCTATTTATACAAAACTAGGTGGTTACAAAATGGTCCACATGACCCTTAACTAACAAACTAACTACTTCTGCAATCTCCGCGAATGACCCTTTCTTCCACAGATTATCCCTTTCGCGGCTGTCGGCTTCCTCACTTTCTGCGAACTAATCCCATGCCAATAGGCCCCCAACACAAACTTGTGGCTCCCCCTTCAGCCACCTCATCTGGACACCACTAGTTTGTTCACCTACTGTTGGAAATCATCGTATGCAGTTTTGAGCTGGTCGACCACTTCCTTTGTTGATGCTCTAATATGCGCACATTCTCCCACCTGCTTCTTTGTTGGGTGTTCGCAACCTTTCTGTCACACTTCCTCCAGTTTCTCCTTGACCTATTACATTACCTCTACCACACGTGTTATGAGAACTTCTGCTTTCTCTTGGAGCTCATCCAAGTGCATGGCCCTTCGTTGCTTCCTTTCGCGAGCCTTTGTGACACGTTGCTGCATGCTTTTCAGTTCTGCTACCTTTGTCATCCATAACATTGTGGGCATCATTTTGAGTGATCCCTTAAAGGCTTCCAACTGGACTTCCGCTTTGCTAAGTTGGCCCTTTAGCATTTCCAGCTAGTCATCCTCAATGATACCGCCCCAAAACACTGTGATGCCTTATGCAACTGTCTGTGCCTCATGTTCTATCTCCGGGATTTCTACTACGGTTTCCTCGATCGTCGTCTGTTGACTTTGAATTTGTTCTGATGGTGTGCTGGGTGTCACTCTAGCTTGGAGCTCTACATTTTCCTTCCTTAGCTCAATGAGAGACACCGCTAACATAACATCTTTCACTTCTGGGTATGCCTCTGGATCTAACTCCATTGTTTCGCATGCCTTCGCAAGCACCCTTTATAATTTGGCTCATTCCTCTATAGCCTTTTCTTTCTCGGCCAATGCTACAGCTTTCCCATCTTGGAGACATTGTGCCTCCATCACTTTGGCGTGCAACTGCTTCCTATACGAGACTATCTTGTTGTGCATCGCATCCTCATGGTCACGTATCTCTTCACTTACTGCAGCTTGGGCTTGGTGTAATGTTAACATTGGGAGTAAATTAAAATTTACCATAACCAGGTCAGCCTTCAGCACTTCGAGGTCTAAGGCCTCATCACCTATTTTCATGGCATGGGATTCTATTTGGACTATCCGTGGTAGGGTGCCAACTTCTACCTTACCTCTCGGTGTCGACACATTTTTCTGAATGTCTCCATGCGGTACACTCGTATTAATTATTGTGTTCACCATTGTGGTTAGTAGCTCACCTATCTGTTGGAATTGCTCAGTCGTATACTGTGTAACCTGATTGCGTCTATTTTCCACCACGTCTGTAATACTCTCCAGAAGTCTGTTGACCTGTTGCGCAGTAAGCCCTTCCCATGTGCTGCTGCCAGCACAGTCCATCCTTTTCTTTGTCCTCAACTCGTCTCGTTGTGCCTCCAGCTTTGAATCTGTCAGGGTGTTGGGTGTTGAGCCCCCATCGTGGCTGCATTATGATGCCTGGTCTTTTGCAGCGTCATCTTGTCCTGCACCTTCCTTCCGACTGGAGGAAGCTATGTCCTCCTCGATCGGGTTCGGTCGAACTAGTTCCTACCCATTTGCTATGTCCTTCTAATCGACGAGAACCTTCCATTCCTCTGGCCATCTGGCGATAATGGCGTCGAGCTTAGTCTCGATGAGCTTATACTGTGTCTGCACCGATTGCTTCCCTATATCTCTGCGAGATTGAATGTAAATCGTCCGTGCCTCGACCGATAGTCTTGCGATCGATTGATACTTTGTTGTTTCTTGCTCCGGTATCCGCGATATCATCTATGCATCTAACTGCATCCTCTCCAGCAACACATAAAACTGCAAAATGTTGTCTTTCTGTCTCTATTTATCAGTGGTTGCTCATAAGTTTTGGTACCGTGCACCTTCGCATACCCAGGCTTCTAGGATGTCCATACCCTGGTAGTCATCGGGCTCCCTCCATCCTGCTAATGAAAACAACATGAGCATCCAGGAGTACGTAAATGGATTCCCATACTCTTGTGCATCGTGCACATCGTCAATCAACTCATGTAGCAGGAACTGGGACAAATTCATCTATTCTCTTGTAGCACATCGTTCCGTAGCGGCTATGACCCCTGAATTACATTCCTTAGGCCTGTTCTTTCGTGTCACCTTGACTTCTAGTATCTTTTCCCCAACCTTGACAGCCTAGTCGTTGATTGTGTGGATGAGGTATCCTCTAGAATATTTCTCCACACCATACTTTGCCGTCAACTGTTCCACAAACTTCTTGTCGTTATCCTTCCCCTGGAAAAATTAGGAAGGGTCAGCTCCCTCTTTAGGCAGGCTAGTGATTTTGGCGATTAAATCGACTGTGATGGGGATCCTCTCATGCAGCTAGAGAGACCCACCATGAAAGCACACAATCAGTTGTTTGACAGATGCATTGACTTGCGCTAACTTCCCAAAGTGCGGCATGTGGGTAAGGACTAACATCCCCGAGCATTCCAATCCCTGTGCCCATGCCATGGATTCCTTCGTGGTTGGGCCACCTTCGTGGGGGACATCGACGTAACCTTCTATGTATTCTTTGAATTTTGTGAGGTCATGGTCGGTATACTGTAGCCTCTGTAGCTGGGTCACAATGTCTTCGACATGAGGAATGCCCTGCGGTATGGGTGACATTGCAATCGAATACATTTCATTCTTGTTTACCCGCAGCGCGAGTGCCTCTTTCCTGCGTGACGAAACATACTCTGAGAGTATTGGGCCATCGTGCCCTTCTTGCAGTATTTCGGCGCCTGAGGGACCTGCAGCTCCATCGGTGAACCGTGTTGAGGCCTGGGTTCCTTTCGTCTTTGCGTGGCTGATGTCTGGAGGTCGGGTCACACTCCTCTTCTTCTTGAATGGAATTCTAGACATAACTTCCAATTTCTCCTATACAATTGATGTGGGCTGTGGTATTTCGGTATTGGTGCTCAAAACATACACTTCCATGCAGCTCTGCAAATACCCAATCGCTCAATGCATTCAACTGCCCCCTTTTGCCTGCTTTTATAGCTTTGGTTGGCTGCATCCAACCAATTTTGGACCAGAATGACTAAATCCAACAGTGATTTGCCAAATCTACCACATGTATTGGGTATTAAATGTCGATTTTTTGGTTTTGTTGTTGTCCGTTGTGGTTTAATTGTTGCATTTATGATAGGATTTGACTCGTTCGCACCAAGTCCGTGATACTGCGATTCTTTTGTCAACTAGTGTTGTTGCTACCAACCAATGCTTGCTTGTCGACATATACCTGTTGGGGTCTTTGTTTAATTTGTTTTTTGTTTTTTTTTAGTAGTGCAGCCACTTCCGATGTGTTGTGGTGTTGCACTCTGTTCGTGTTTTCGCAGGTCTTGTTGTTGTCGCCAATTCCTTCCAACTTTGGTTTTTTGATGGCATGTACTTCTCGAACTCATCCAGTATTGGTTTTCTAATACCTATATCTGGTGTTCTCATAATCTCGACCTGTACTCACTCCTTGTGCCTTGGATTCAACCGGTAGGGCCGCTGCTTGACCGGCTTCGCATCGGGTTTCAGGGGGATCTTCATTTCGTCTAAGTCTCCGAAAATTCCTTTCATCTCTGAGAATTTCATTGGGCAAAAATCCTGAAACTCATGCAACAGATCAATCATCTTTGCGACAGTTGAGTCATCCTAGAAGTCTCCAATACTTGCGAACTTCAGATTCTCCTCTAACCCAATGTTTACTTTCGTGATCTACAACAGTTGCTGGAATTTGTCGGAAGGTATTTATGGTGCCTCAATAGTGTGACTTCCCTCCGACTCTGGCACATGCATAGCTCTCGGATCATCCTCGTCCTCTGGCTCTCCTATGATTTTATAGCACTTTATCATCATTTATGATGTCGCAGTCCACCGAAGTTCTAATGGTTTCTCTGTTGATACGGCATCAAATATCTTCTTGCGGATTAATTGTAGCACACTATGGATGAAGGGGTTCTCATCGGAGAAACAAAACGTTTGGCTGAAGCGAATGGTTAGCTGCTACCAAGAAGTCATTCTGCGTCGCAGTTCTTCCGCGACATACCAACTACGCAGTACTTCATCCACTGTGTGTATGAATGCATGGACCCATTCTTCTTTTGCTCATAATCCCCATTTGCTTTCGCACTCAGTCAAATGTGTCGTCGGGTCAGTTCTTCCATCAAACTTACATCCGCTATATCCTTCCACATCGTCGAACCTAACTGTCATTAGGTGGCGACATAGTGGCCAGTTTGTGATTTTGGACTTGTGTGCTAGCCACCAGCGCGCAGGAGTAGCCTTCAGGGATTCCTCCAAGGCCAATAAACGTTGCGGTTCTGCCACCTTTTGCTCGGATTCCATGAGAAAGGTGCTCAAATTAGGCAATCCCTCATAGGTTGGTAGCATGCGCTCTTCTATGGCTACCCATCATAGTGACTGTGTGATCCTTGCACACTTTCTGAATGACACTTCATGCATCCGGTTCTGCCAATTCTTGAGTGCCTCATCTGAATCTGATGACGTCGAACTGACACTATTCCATCCCAATTCCCCATCCGCAGTGGGATTAATGTAATCCTCAGAGATGTTATATATGCTATCCCATCCTCCCATAAATTCATCTCACGTCGATTCAACGTATCACTGCCCTTCCGCAGGATCCATAGGTGCAACGACCCTCATCTCATGATTCTCAAATGACATCGTCTGCTTTTTGAAATTGATAACAACTAGATTATTGATGGCCCAACCATCCCTAGGAGCGCTGGGTAGCGACTTGAGTTGTCAACGATCTCAATTACATCAAAATCTGCATGAGTGTTGAGGCCCTCAATCTCAATGGGAAGTTGGTACAGCTGACCAAGTGGAGTAACCTTACTCAGATTGGCTAATCACAACTGTACTAGTGACCAGGCTAGTTGTGGTTTCCCCATTGTCTCGCATGTCTGTTTGGTCAGAATTTTGACATCCGACCCCAGGTCTAAGATAATTGAGTCGACATCAAATGCTCCAATTTGTGTCGACATTCGCATCTCTCATCCCATCTTCCTCTTGTGTATGTGATTAACCCTTCGTTCCCGGCGTGCACCCTCCTGTCGATTCAACAGGTTGGATATCTCCTCCAGTTCATCCCAGTCCTTTTCCAACTCCAATAAACTTTTCAAGAAGGATTTTAAGGTGTTATCCTTTCCCTGCGACTTCGTTCTGTCGAAATTCGGTGGCATGTCGTACGTAACTTCTTCCTGAAGAGGCAACTACCTCCTCTATCTCATCGCCTCCTGCGCTGCCAAGAAGATATCCCTTTCGACCTCCGCATCAAAGGTGACATGTTTCTGTGTTGTTGGTCAAACAGTAGCTTGTGGCCCGTCGGATCCTGTCACTGCTCCTCCTCGTGTCACCACTCCAACAGTCACATGTTGTTTTTGAGCCTCCGTTAATATCATCTATACAGCCGGTGGGTTCTGATTCTGGTTCTGTGGAGGTGGTGGCTGATTGTTGGTCTGCCATTTTGCAATAAGATGTGGACAGTATTTAACGCCATGATCCACAGCACTGCTGTGGTGCTGGATTCGGGAAATCCCTCTGATAGTGTCCCTTCTGCCCACAATTATAACATATAATCGTCCCTCGTCCTTGTCCAGCAGCTCCTCCTCATCCTGCGCTAGCACCTCGACCTCCTCGGAATCCTCCTCTATCCCCTCCACGTGGCAGGGCCATATTGTGGGTACTTCGGTTGCCCATACTGCGG
This sequence comes from Larix kaempferi, assembly GCA_027924585.1. Taxonomy (NCBI): domain Eukaryota; kingdom Viridiplantae; phylum Streptophyta; class Pinopsida; order Pinales; family Pinaceae; genus Larix; species Larix kaempferi. Next base: position 12,756,589 of record BSBM01000878.1, on the reverse strand, counting down.
CTGTTGCGGTGGCCCGTATGGTGGGTAATGCGGTGGCGGGTACTGCGGTGCTAAATACTATGGTGCCAGATACTGTTGTGTTGGATACTGCTTTTTCCCATACTGCATTTTCCCGTATTGCCCCTGATCATACTATTGCGGTTGATGATTATACTGGGTCGACAGTTGATTATACTGCTACTGTTGCTGACCCAATGCCTGTTCTTCTCCTGCCATGAAGTATGCAGCCGTAGCCCTCTCCTAGAGTAGGCCATAAGATCTGTAGTTGTTTTTGTTGTGGCCAACCAATTTACAAAACTTGCAATACAAGTTCTCTGGTTTCAATACTATCTTCTGCAGATATACGCATTCTTCCGGTCGATGGCCTCTCATTCGGAAGATACGACACCAAGGTAGCCCTCCCTGACTGAGGGGATTTGGTGCACCGGATTGCAAGTATTCATGAAAGTTTGGGCACTGATCCTTGTGGTGTCCTTCTGTCCTACACCTAGTGTACCAGACCTCTTCGCGAGCCTCTTTCTCTTTCTTCATGTCTTGCAGTTGGATCGTCAAGTTTTCCAGCTGCGCTTGTACATGATCCATACCCAATCCTGTTTCTCCTATTGGTGAATGCTCAGCTTCATCGCAATCTCCAATGCTTCAGCCTGGGTCGCAACCTTCTGTTGCATTAATGGTCCGCGAATGTGCGGCCCCAACGCAGTGATAAACCATTCTTTGTGCTACATATCATTCATCCCAAAACTCACCTTTGCCATTAGTGTTTTGTATCGCTGGTCGAAGTCCCATACTGACTCATTGGGGAATTGCTTAATTTCTTTGAGCTCATTGATGTACTGCGACTCAGATTTTGTCTTTCTAAATTCGACAATCATTCCTGCTTTTATTTCTAGCAATGTTTTCTCTTGAGCTCCCGCCGATACCTTGGTAAACTTGATGAACAAATCTAGCACATGGCCCCTGAGGGTGGTCGCTATTTTCCCTTTCTTTAAATCTTCATCCTGGACCTGTTTCATGGTCCATACTGCTTTGCACATGAACCAATATTTTTTGGGATATTCGGTCCCGTTACCCTAGAATGTCGGCATCTTCGCTTCATCTGGCATTCTTGTATTTCTACTGTTATTGTTTACTGATGCGTTACTCTTACCGCTACACGTAGGAAAACTTTGCGAATAGCTTGTGTGTCTTCCTGTAAATTTCTGGGTAGTGTGCGAGGTTGCAGGTACGCTGTAACTTACGATCCGTCCCTCTTCTACTTCTAGGGTAGCTTGGTCACCGTCTTCGTCGCAATAGGGTTTCTTCCTCCCTTGTGGTCCTGTTTCACAATCTTCCTTTCCGGTCCTCTCAAGAGACTCTCTCTCAGTCCTCCTCTTCTTCTCAGGATGCTGGAATCTTACCCCACTCCTCAAGGTACCACACTCTTTGTTAGCTTCCCATAAAAACTCGTCGTCGCTCATGTCCATCTACCCCACATCTTTCTATCGGATCCGCATTCACGCAATACCCACAACCTCCACACACCGACCTGTCTACTCGTTGGAAGTCATTCTGAATATTCCCTTTTCGCAGACAAGCATCTTAATCCACAGTTTTAGCAACAACAAGAGCCTTCCCCTTCGTCCCCTAAAGAAATTTCTTTCTGCGTCGCTATATGATTTAATCGTGTCTATTGCGGACTTAGTAATATATTCCTGTAGGATACTATCCACCTAGAAATCGACAGCCCTTGATACTACATTGTCGACATGTTTCAGCTATTGAATAAGTTCTGGTGTCCCTTGTTTAGGATCAGTCTTTTGGAAATGGTGCTTTTGGAATGTCAGCTACACGAGCCACTCATGCAACAGTATTGGAAATTCACAGAAAAATATTTCGTGGATATCTGAATAAATGTATTTCTGCAACCAACTGCTTACCTTCTATCTGGGGTTTTTCTTCTCTCCTTCTGTGAACTCCTCTATCTTCGAGTCAAACCACTCTTGAATCTTTGGTTTTATCGGGTGCCACAGCATATCCTCTTATTTTCCTCTTCAGGGTCCCGACAACGTAACTATTTGTTAACATAGCGACTATCGACAGGGGTTCACTACACACTATGGTGAACAAACCATCAACCAAACTCCCTTATACACCGGCCCAAAAAGGTTTTACCCTTTCCAGCGACACCTGCAGAGCGAGTGAAGTCTCACCCGAGATGCACAAGGGGGATGTAGGAACCAAGTTTCCGCAGTGGAGTTGAGGACATGCACTAAACACACATTGCACTAACAAAAACCAAATATTATGTCATTCGCACTACGCTAACATTTCCTCATTCGCATATTCATAAATCATAGAGTTAACATATAATAGGCATTCACATTAACATGATTTGATTACTCATTGGCATAAACAACGATAACTAAATCCACAGAGCATTAAACATCTCATCAGACATTCGCATTCATCACTCAACAAGAACAAAGACAAAGATAAAACCATAATCGAACATATTCATGCATTCATTAAAACCTGCGGGATGACCTTCGCAGAAACAGTCAATACATCATCTTGTGGATACAAAACAGATCAAAACTCACAAAATCGAGCACTTTGTTCATCATCTGATCGCTAGCTAGATTCCCTTAGGCTTACAATCATACTTGTATTTATACAAAACTAGGTGGTTACAAAATGGTCCACATGACCCTTAACTAACAAACTAACTATTTCCGTGCTTCTACAATCTCCGTGAATGACCCTTTCTTCTGTGGATTATCCCTTTCGCGGCTGTTGGCTTCCGCACTTCCTACGAACTAATCCCGTGCCAACAGTGGACTCATTTCCCTACAATGATTTGAACTTGCACTTGGTGTCAACTCAAGATATCTAGTAATATATTTGTGAAATGTTCGTAGAGTTGGGTGAGAGACATGCGTAGCTTGGCCACTCATACGCCAAGATTAAGCAAGAACACACAGAATTTTTTCGTGAGAAGGATCAGCTCGAGGCTAAATTCCTAAAATATTATGTGACGCTACCATCCCCTATCCAAATGGCTATCACTCAAATCCAACCTGCAGACAAGATTACCCAGATCATCGTCATGGTGGTTGTGCTACAGCAAGAGACGACTTAACTCTGAGCAAAGCTTAAGATGGAACCATCACCGAAGAAGCTAGATCTTGCAAAAGAGATTGCATAGGCAACAAAAGCCCTAGATAAGACCAAACAAGGAGTTGCATCCTTGGGAGGGGTCATTTAATATAGTTTCAACATTTGGAAGCACTTGTAGGATGTACCGGAGCTGTAACAAGTGGATTAGCGCATCAGGAGATAGGAAATGTTGGTGAGCTCAAAGAAATAAAGCATGGAACAACTGCCACTTTCTACAAAGAAAGAGGTGATGCCAGATATTAGTGCGCTGACTAAGAAGATTACATCTAGCCGAGCAGAGTAGCAAACCATCGCGACAATTGTTGTTGTTGAGGCACAAGAACAAGCAAATAGGCACTTTGAAATTCTGTCTGAGCTCCAAGAAAATGCTTCCAAATTTCTTCCTGTCGTAGAGCAAGAAAAAACAGAAATTGGGAAAAGTAAAACTAAATATGTTGATGTAGTCATTGCATAGATCAAAGACATTACCAGTTAGTTTGAGCCAATTCATAATATATTCCAAGACTTCATTAGTGACCTGTGCACGTGCTTTCCATCCATAGAAGCATCTGAGCCGTGAGCTGTGTGGCTCGGGACGAGCCACATCTTAGTGTTGGGGGCCTATTGGTGCCCAAGTTTTCATCACTTACTGTGCATTGAGCCATCCAAAGTCAAAATCAATTGCACCTAACATAAAATAGTTAGCAGCTACATGCCAGTAACAACTTCCAGTTTTGGATACTCCAGCCTATATAAGGCTTGTTTTGTAATGGGTTGGGGTTGACAGAGTTTACTCAGTTAGTCAATTAGAGTCTATAGTGGGGTTTTAGCTTTATTGTTCTGTAGTATTCTGAGATGTATTGTTGTCTGGTTCTGTTCATGATATAGCCTTGCATTGGTGATAACAAGCTTGATGTAATTTGCTATCATGAAGATCTAACTTGTGCAAAAGTTTAAGCTATTCAGTTGAGTTTTGTAGACATGTATGTTGATACTAGATTTTTTCCAATTAATAGAATGAAGTTCCTGGTTCTTTATATAATTTGCACACTGTGTTTATGAATAAATGTCTCTAGAGAGGTAAGATATGATTTAGTTAAATATTTGAATGATCTTTGATTTTAAAGTTCATTTTCATATGTTTAATATGAACATAAATCAATCTTAAACCCACATCTACTAAGGAGCAAGAGGGATCAAATTTCTTGAGATGTAAATTTTTTTATCTTAATTTTTTAGATATTTAGAAAAATATACACCTAAGTCTTGGTAAATCTGAGTTTAAAATGGATCTATGGTGGTTTTAATTTTTTTATTTTATAAGTGGAAATTTATTTTTTAATTGCTTTTCATTTGCTTCTATTTTTTATTTTTATGAGGCCATAGAGCACCTCGCTACGGTGCAATTAAAAGATTAGATAACTAGTAGGTATGGTTATAGGAAAATGTTATATTTCTCATATGAATAATATTAAAAGAAAATGATATATTGAGATCAATCTGTACTTCAAAGGATTTTAAACATATAATTTTGAGAGAGGAAATGTATCTTCTTAACCATTAAACTCACTCAAATTGTATTAATACTAATGCTTCCAGTTACTATTACAATTTATTTGACAAATCTATATTTAGGTGTACATACCCTACTCTCTTCGGATTTCAACGTGTGACGTTGTAAAAGGAAACACATTTTCTTAACTGTTATACCTAATATCTATACCCCTCACATTAATATTTTGATTATACAAATTATAATCCAAATTAAAAATAAACTAATATAAAGATAATAAATTTAATTACAATTTGCAATACCTTTAAAATGGTGATTCTCAAATTTGTAATTTAAAAATAAGAATAAATTTATGTGAATAGTACCACTACCAAGAGTAGAGTAGTACATATCTAATAAACATGAGATTGCATATACTTTTTAATAAATATGATTGTATATTTTGATATTTATGATTAACATAAGCATTAGCCACCTCGTGCTTTTTTTTATATATTTAGGTTTATGCATATTATTTATTGATTATTAGATTATTATAATTTCCTATTGACAAAACTATGAAGAGTGAAATATGTTTAAATGCTAATTCGGAATGGTATTAAGTTTAACACTACTTCATGATTATCAAATTAGAAGTGTAATATGCATTATCATGTACTAACATTTATTATTGTAATGTGAATTCCATTATCGCACCGATTGGACACATTCAATGGATCAGACCAAGATTTTGCTGTCAAGGGGCAGGTGACATGGATTAGCCGCCCCGCCGAATTAATGTCGGCCGCTTTTAGGTTGCTTCTTGACTTCTATTAATTAAAGGGTGCACGAAATGAATCTGGTAATCCGTTTGTTTGAAAGATGAAGATATTTCTTATAGTTGTATGCCAAAAACTATAGCTCTTTCCACACATATTTTAAGGTGAGTAATCCTACTGCCTTGAAGTATGTTACACGGTTCTTTGATGGGATGCTTAGAATGGTATATGTGGTGCACATACATATCTTATGATTATTTATGATTAATGAAGATCATAAATTTAAATTGTGGATGAGTTGTGAATTTGGTTCAAATACCAAAGCTGAATTCGCTCACGCTGCAAGTGGGGATCTCTCTTGTACAAGATATTACGCAGAGATGGATTCTGCATTCACCATGGACGGATTCTGCGCACACTCTATGGTCCATCATCTTCTGCACATAGTGCACCATCCAAGACATAATATACTCGAAAGTCCAGCCATACCAATGTAAGGTAGTCATATATATATAAAAGCAGATGTCTATTTCATTTCTTTTACATGATTGATATTTATCTATCTAAGATCTCTTTCTACACTCATATCTCGATAAGCTTAAATCACAAAACATATGGATTTTTTTAACTATTAATTTTTTTAATTGATTTTTATTTTTATAAGTTTTAATATTTTTTATAAATGTAATTTATAATATTATTCTAAATTAAAAAATTACATCTTAAATTTATAATAATATAGTTGTTTTATAATGGCCTTTATATTATTGAAAGGGGTTGAGCAATGTTTATTGAATTCATGGTTTTCTATTTTAATAGGAATTGGTATTTTTATTTCATGTCAAGGTTCAAAGCCAAGATTTTCATCGTCTATATAAATATCAAGGGTACTAGATTGGAGAATCTATGCAATCATATCAATTGAGAATTATAGTTAGAGATCTAAACATCTGAAATTACAATTCAAAGTTCAACAATGAGATTACAGACTCTTTGCAACTATTCCGGCGACAAATGCGCTTTCTAATAGTAGAGTAGGGTAGTCTAGGGCTTTCACTAGATGCAACCATGCCATCAACTTAGCAACGATCTTATCTCTAGGTTGATATTATTGAAAGGTTATCATGGGGTTTTCTAAGGTTTGGAAATGATATTCGTGTTAATGCTTATTATATTTTTCCATTGGCCTACCCCACTATTGAAATGTAGCGAAATATTTCCTTTCTGTTTTGGAATGATGAAACAATGATAATGAATTAACACACTTCAACAATTCAAAACAATAAATAAGGGGATGGATCAAAACCTATACTCTTGTGCAAAGTGCAATAATGGTGAATGAGGATCAAGGCCTCCTTTCGATAAATAGCAAGGGCTTTATCCTTCCTAGGTGTAATCTTCGAATAATATAAAGCATTTAAAGCTATCTAGTTGGAAAGCATTGTGTACATCGGTTATTGGTCTCATCCTTGATGCTTTACCAAAGTCAAAGTGATTTAGAAAACCTTTCAATATATGGTAAGGCCGTGATGCTTCATTGACAAATCTTTCTCATACTCTCATGTTTCCCGTGACGAAAAGTCATAAGTGCCTTTTGATATCCCTAGAGAAACTATGTTTAAAACAATCTATTCCAAATGCCTATTTGATGTCATCATACCAACTTCAATGCCTAACAAATAGTAGGTCTTGCTTCTAGTTAATGGTGTTTGCAACAATCAAGAGGGGGCATAATGGTTCCTTAAATATGATTCTATTATTGAAAGATATTAAGTTAGGCTCCATTTTTTTATTGTTTTCTAATCAAGTCTTATTCTTCTTACTTACATTTTATCAAAAGCTAATATGACTTCTAAATTATAGTAGTGCTTGCAGTTTCTTACAGTAGATTCATGGTCATCAACTTTTTGATAGTTTGATTGTAAAGAATGGGATGATCAATCACTAAATGATGAAAACGAACTCCTTATCTAGGGATTTCATAACTTACTACTACTTTGGTTTTCATACTAGCTCTCAAAAAGAACACTCAAGAATGTAGAATTGTGATTTCATACAAAAAAATGCTAATATTCATCTAAGGAGGTGATCACCTTAAATATAGTAGGGTTATCAATACATATCAATCATGCAACATCCATTTTCTATGAAACCTTCACAACGAGAAACATGAAGCATATTTACATCCAACTAAAATTCCAACAACAAGGCATTGAATACCAATATAACTTAATCAGGTCTCTTCTAATGATATTAGGCTAGTTAATCAAATCCCAATTATATTAAAAGAAGCTTAGTACCTATTTTCTCAATTTTATTTGAGATATTTGATATAGCCTCACAAAAAAATAAACTTTTATATTATAAATAATTTTATACATAGTAAAACAAAAATGAAAAGTAGTCACGCTTGATCATTTGTCTAAAGGACACTTAAGTAAAAAATCATAGAATAATCAAAATAGTACAAAGATTTACATATTTAAATAGAAAAGCTATATATGCTTAAAAAACATAAAAAAAATATGTTCACTTTACCTTGCAAACAAACTTTCCCGTCTTATAGGTACTTCATTGTTATTTGTGAGTGATCCAAGGCAATTATCCATACCTTTTAATGCATTTACTAGTTTCCAAAAACAATTTAAAATAGTGTCAAAATCACAATTCAAATTGTCAAAAACATCTACCTAAATACAAAGATTAAAGATAAAGAGAATATCACTTTGTAAACTAAAAATAGGTCGCAAAGTCGTTATAATCGATTGCATTTTTGTTGTCACTGGTGCGGTCGCAATTTATTATTTTTGCAGTATTATAAATGCACTTCCGAGGTGAGGGGTATTTGGAATAACATTATATATTGTGGAATGAAACATAACATAAAATATGTTTCAGAATGCTTTTTAACATGTGATGTTAAAGAGTATGGTTTGGAAGATGTAATTTTTTTTCACTAAATTCAAAGAGCATAAAGTTCTAGGGGAAGCCGTAACTTTTATTTCCTAAATACAAAGAGCCCAAAGTTTTATTGAAAATCAATTTTATAGATTAAATATGACTTTCATAATTAATTAACATTGGTAAATATTGGCTTTGCCTATTTGGTATTAGATAACTATCAAATGTAATAGAAATAGAATACAATTATTTAACTTCTACATTTTGTCGATGTGATTATGTGGCAACCTAAGGTCTCGGTAAGGAAAGTCCAAGGTTTGCATAGTTCAATATGGAAAAACCATTTAGTGATGAATACAATCATGTTTAAGAATTTTGGTCGTCGTTGAGTTTATTAGATGGATGGTGACATGTGGTTTTCCTTGATATTAAATATCAAGCATTCACAACACAACTACACAAAAACAATATTTGTCATCAATACAAACATTATGGTAAGTATAAATCTAATTCTAGATTGTTAGGTGCATTTCCCTATGAAAGTGAAAGTCCCTTTTAGTGTTTAGATGCCGAGCAGATGCACTTTTGTTTGGTGGCTATGCAAATTAGGCACGTTGGACCACCTAAAACTACAACTTCATGGGTCTATAAATGAACACATGAATCTTTGTCAAGAGGTTTCATAGCCATGCCCTTCTTTCTCCCATGTTTCCTAGGCTCGAGATGTAGCTTGATTGGGACAAATGAAACTAGAGTTGGGATTAGTAGGATTAGGCTAGGATTGACCTATACCTAGGTGAGAACTAATTTGGAACCCCAAGTAAAGAACACCAATGGACTACCATACCAACACGCCCACTGTCTATTCCTTAGCTTCCTTCACTAATACCTTTCTTGCAAGGATATGATGGCTATTATTTAACTTCACCCAGGATTGTATATGTATTGGGTGTGAGAGCTAATATGTAAATAGTTCTCCCTTTTGAGAGGGCCCTCCTCATTATAGATAGAAGAAAGGTTTTCATGAGAGGATGCAACAAGGTGTTTTAGAGATGCATTCTTGATTCCAAATAAACGTTTAAAATTTGCAAGGAATTCAATTTAAAGAACCATTGGTAGGGATCTTAGCTTTGCAAGAGGAATACAAGCATAGATATTTGGAAATAAAAATATTTTCACATTACATGAAAATATTGCATAGTCGAAAAATAACTATGGGGCTAGTTTGCTAATGGTTAGCCTACATGTTGTAGCAATGGCCATTTATATCAATATGTATTTTACTATTAGGATGAGTACAATGAGGGATAAGATATAAGAGAAGTTGAAGTTGATATTTCAATTTTATATTGAAACAATATCTTGGGGCAATTATCAATGTGTGGAGGCAATTTCCCATAAAACGTAAATAACTCCTAGTGATTAGGGATGTAAAATTCCAAGAAGAGGCATCCACTACCAACAAAAGATTTATGAGAGTGTGAATAAAAAGGTAGGACACAATCCCACGTACATTGGGATTCACTACATAGGCAATACTAAAACACTTGAATTTATATTGGGGGATTTAATATTTCAAAAAATGGAAGCAATATATTGTCTAGAGTATAAAGGTCAAGGGTTATTTTTAATATATTCAAAGTGTATGATAGAATCTGACTGTATGTGAAGTTATAATAGTGTTTGAATATCATTTATATGTGAAGGTGATGTGAATGTGGTTGTGTTTATATTCCAAGTGTTGTTTGAATAGGTATGATCTATGAGGGAAGGTGGTGTGAAGTCGATTGGAATGATTGTGTATGAATTCAACTCGTGTTTAGGAGTTTGTTCTCCATCCTGAAATATAATCTCTCACTAATATTTCATATTTCATCTTGCAATGTTTGAAGGGGTTGTAAGAGTTGCATCATGTCAGCATACTAAGGTTAAAAATAAAAAAAAAGGTATTAAAAATTTCTCGGAAAAGGTGAATACCTAGGATATATAATGAAAGTAGTTTTTTTTATAATTCAAAAGGTGTATTGGGAGGGGGTTCAACAAAAGCATTTTTGGAGGCATTCCTTAATTTCTAGTGGAATTAGGGGTATTATTTAATATCCTATGAACATAGATGTTATGTAAGAGGTGCACAGAGTGACCCCCCTCAGCCCACAAATAACCAAGGGATCATCTCCACTCCATAGTGTCCAACATCTTGCAATTGCAGCACATGCATTGGTTGTAGAAGGTGTTAACCAATTCAAGAACATGATGACTATACTTTTGGTCCACTAGAGGACATTGAAGCATGTTATGTTGTTCACATAGTTTGAATTCCTATTCACAAATAAAAAACTACCCTTATTGTAAGGGGTGATCAGAACACGGAGGATGTTCCTTTTGGTGTATCATAAGGAACCCAAAACCCCTTTCAAACACGGATATGGATGGGACTCATAGTGAACCGAAAGGAATCATGAACAATTACGCCTTATTAGAACATTAATCGAGGGTGAAATTTGGAGTAACAGCAGAAAAACCACACCATTATGGTGGATTGGAGTAATGAGAGGGTATTCCAATACATGATATCAATAACGCAATAGGTATGGTACGACTCATGGAATATGCAATCTAGGATGCAGTAGAGGTGGTGTTGATTGTTGCTAGAGTTTCAACTAGGAAAAGGGTGGTGGAAGAAATAAGCATTTGCTTTGAGTCCAAAAAATTGTGAAAATGTTGGGTTTGAATTGCTACAGGTTCATATAAATGTGCCTATGCTAGTGTCGGTGTTGTGTTATACCAAGTAAGGACATACTCCCAAAATAAAATTTTCTTCTTATTTCTGGTAAGAAAAAACATGTAAAGATGGTAATAAGAAACATATTATTTTCTTCTTATTTCCATTCCATCTTTGAAGGAAGTTTAAAGAAACTAGTCACATGTAAAAAATATAGCATTTTTTGAACAAAATCAAAATACGTAAGTCAATTAGAATCTCATCCCAGACCAAACCAAGGTAGAGCAACACTTGTAGGGAAAATTGAGAAGTGATGATACCTAATTATTAATATTTCTTAGTGCATCAATGATGTCTACAAGCTAAGCTCCAAGGACGATAGAGAACTCAAAAAGCATAAAACATGAAGAATATATAAACATAAAAATCCAAAGAAAAAAATTACCTATAAGGGAGACCATATATATAACGATAATTAGTAATGCTAAAGGATAATGAGATTATTAACTCAAAAAAATAAAGAGAATGAGATTAAACATTTTAATTTCAATTTTATATCTGAACATCATGAATATAAAGTTATTATAATTTTTCAATATTGTCATAAAAATAACCCTGGATATGGGTGCAAATGGTGGTAAGGAGAGCCCGCCACATCACCACTCACGTGGTAGATGATATGGGTTGGTGCAAGGTAATGATACCCAATTATGACACATTAGTTGCAATGACTTTCTGGAAAACAGAAATATTATCATTAAAATGAATTATTGGGGGTACCTACAAAACTTTTTTGGATTAGGTGTAAAAAGATGAAACGTAGAAAAACGGATGAACTTCCGTAATATATAACTTTTATTTATGGAAACGTTGTATAACCACCCCAAAATTTCATTATTCGAAGATTGGTATGTTATTTTTTTTCTAAAACATAATGCACATGTTTTTATTGAGCCACCTGTTTGCTATGTAAATTTTCAATTTACGAGAAAAAAAATATGTAGAGGCGTAGGAAACAGAAAAATCTTGTGCGGGGCTATTTTTCCAAAATTTAAAAGTCAATTTTATATTTTTTTTAAATTACTGAAGTCAGTGAAGCCCTAAAACAACATGGTCAAGTGTTGATCCACCATATCATGGTCTAAAAATAATCAAAATGCTTTTTTTTTTTTTTAGGTTGTAGGTGTTTTCGTGCTCTTATGCAGGTTCTTTTCCATTTTCGAAATAGGTAATCCAATCAAAAGTCATAGGCCAAATAAACGACCTATGTTTTTTACGAATTTGACATGAGTGCAGTTTAAAATGAATTAAAAATAGAGAACAACAACAGATCTATTAAAAAATTATATATTTAGAATCTGCACACAGAGCTCGACAAGTGTGTGCAATTTCATCTGTAGTGCACTCGTGGAGCTTATGCAGAACTAGCTGTGAAAAATAGGAAGTTGTAGCGTTTGATGTGTTCTACCATAAATCACAGATAAATCAGACCGAGCCTAAAGGTGCAATTTGAAGCTAATTCCAAGCCTGCAAGGGCGCCAAAAACAATTTGAATTCGTACAAGCGTGCGCGCAAAGAAGCGCGCACGTGTAAGTACGTGCACACATCCATGGAAGCACGCACGTGTAGGTGCGCGTACGCGTTCATTTAATTTCCTTTGTCAAGGGGATACATAAAGTTGATGAAGATGTGATGATGAAGAAGATGACGATGATGGAGATGTTGATGAGGAAGGGGGAGATGACAATGATGATTAAGATGTTGATGAGGAAGGGGGAGTGACAATGATGATGAAGATGTTGATGATGATGATGATGATGATGATGAGATGATGGTAACAATGGTGATGAAGATGATGATGATGATGATGATGATGGTGACAATGGTGATAAAGATGATGATGAAGATGATGGTGGTGATGATGGTGATGAGGATGATGATCATGATGGTGATGAAGATGATGATGATGATGATCATCATCATCATCATCATATTCATCATCATCATCACCATCATCATCGACATCTTCATCATCATTTTCATCTCCCCCTTCCTCATCAACATCTCCATCATCGTCATCTTCTTCATCATCACCATATTCTTCATCAACATCATCATCATCTTCATCACCATCGTCTTCATCATCAACATCTTCATATCCATAATCATCATCTTCTTCATCCTCATCACCATCACCATCATCATCATATTCATCATCATCATCATCATCATCATCGTCATCATCAACACCATCATCATCATCATCACCACCCTCTTCTTCCTCATCATCATCTTGATCATCAACGTCAAATCAACATCATCATTATCATCCTCATCATCACCAATGATGTTGATGATGATGAAGATGATGATGATGATGTTGATGATGAGTACGATGACCATCAACATCATCATCATCATCATCTTCATCATCGTACTCATATTCATCATCATCCACCACCACCATCATCATTGTCATCATCATCTTTGTCATCACCCTCTTCCTCATCAACAACATCTTCGTCATCATCATCATCGATGATGATGATGACGATAGGAAGATGATGACAAAGATGTCAATGACAAAGATGATGACAAAGGTGGCGATGATGAGTATGATGAGGATGATGAAGATGACGATTATGATGATGAAGACAATGATGATCGTGACCATGATCATATGATGATGATGATGGTGAGGATGTTGAAGATGGTGATGATGATGACTAATGAAGAAGATGATGACGAATATGATGATTTTGATGGTCATGATGATGATGATGATCATATTCGTCGTACTCATATTCATCATCATCGTACTCGTATTCATAATCATCACCATCATCATCATCATCATCATCATCATCATCATCATCTCATCATCATCTTCATCATCCTCATCCTCATCTGTGTCCTCACAATGACGATGATAATCATGTTGTTGATGATGATGAAGGTGATGATGATGTTCTGCATATTCCTCATCATCATCTTCATCATCATCATCATCATCTCCAAATAAGTCATCATCATCATCGTACTCATATTCATCATCATCCACCATCATCATCATCATCATCTTCGTCGACGACGATGATACGAAGATGTCAATGATGATGATGACTATGATACGAAGATGTCAATGATGATGATGATGATATGAATATGTCAATGATGATGATGATGATACAAAGATGATGACGAAGATGTCAATGATGATGATGATTATGAGGAATATGGTGATGACGAGTATGATGACGAAGACATTGATGATCGTGACCACAATCATACGATGACGATGATGATGATGAGGACGACGATGATGATGATGATGGTGATGAAGATGAATAATGAAGATGATGATGGCGAATATGATGATTTTGATGATGATCATATTCGTCATCATCATAATCATCTCCATCATCATACTCATATTCATCATCATCCACCATCGTCATCATCATCACCATCACCATCATCATCGTCATCATCATCATCATCATCATCCTTGTCCTCACAATGATGATGATGATGGTGATGATGAAGTTGATGATCATGATCATGGTGTTGATGATGATGAAAATGATCATGATGATGAGGATGATGTGCTGCATATTCGTCATCATCTTCATCATCAACATCATCATCATCTCCATTAGTCATCATCACCATCTTCATCATCATTGTCATCATCATCATCATCCCCGTCCCCACAATGATGATGATGATGAAGATGGTGATGATGATGACTAATGAAGATGAGTATTACAACGAATATGATGTTTTTGCTGCTGATGATGATGATCATATTCATCATCAACATCATCATCATCGTACTCGTATTCATCATAATCCATCGTCGTCATCATCATCATCATATCATCATCATCTTCATCATCCTCACCATCATCCACGTCCTCACAATGATGATGATGATGATGATGACGAGGAAGTTGATGATGACGATCATGGTGTTGATGATGATGTGCTGCATATTCCTCATCATATTCACCATCATCATCATCATCATCATCATCTCCAAATTAGTCATCGTCATCATCGTACTCGTATTCATCATCTTCGTCGATGATGATGATACGAAGATGTCAATGATGATGATGATTATGATACGAAGATGTCAATGATGATGATGATGATACGAAGATGATGACGAATATGTCAATGATGATGATGATTAGGAGGAAGATGGCGATGACGAGTATGATGACGAAGATGAATATGACTAAAGACAGTGATGATCGTGACCATGATCACATGATGATGATGGAGATGATGATGACTAGTGAAGATGATGATGACGAGTATGATGATTTTGATGATGATCATATTGTTGATGATGATGATCATGTTGTTGATGATGATGATGTGCTGCATATTCCTCATCATCTTCATCATCATCATCATCATCTCGAAATTAGTCATCATCATCATCATCTTCATCGACGATGATGATACGAAGATGTCAATGATGATGATGATTATGATACGAAGATGTCAAAGATGATGATGATGATATGAAGATGTCAATGATGATGATGATGATGATATGAAGATGTCAATCATGATGCTGATGAGGAGGAATATGGCGATGATGAAGATGAAGATGACTAAAGACAGTGATAACGAAGACAGTGATGATCGTGACCATGATCATATGATGACGATGGTGATGATGGTGATGATGATGACTAGTGAAGATGATGATGACGAATATGATGATTTTGATGATGATCATATTCGTCATCATCATCATCATCTTCTTCATCATCGTACTCATATTCATCATCATCCACCATCGTCGTCATCATCATCATCACCATCATCCTCATCATCATCCACGTCCTCACAATGATGATGATGATGATGATGAGGAAGTTGATGATGATGATCATGGTGTTGATGATGATGAGGATGATGTGCTGCATATTCATCATCATCTTGATCATCAACATCATCATCATCTACGTTAGTCATCATCACCATCTTCATCGTCATTGTCATCATCATCATCATATTCATCCTCGTCCCCACAATGATGATGATGATGAAGATGGTGATGATGATGGCTAATGAAGATGAGTATGACGATGAATATGATGTTTTTGCTGATGATGATCATCATCATATTCGTCATCAACATCATCATCTTCATCATCGTACTCATATTCATCATCATCCATCGTCGGCATCATCATCATCATCATCATATCATCATCATCTTCATCATCCTCATCATCATCCATGTCCTCACAATGATGATGATGATGATGATGACGATCATGGTGCTGATGATGAGGAAGATGATGATGACGTGCTACATATTCATCATCATCTTCACCACCATCATCATCGTCATCCTCATCATCATCATCTTTAAATTAGTCATCATCATCATCGTACTCATATTCATCATCATCATCATCATCATCATCTTCGTCGATGATGGTGATACGAAGATGTCAATGATGATGATGATTATGATACGAAGATGTCAATGATGATGATGATTAGGAGGAAGATGGCGATGATGAGTATGATGACGAAGATGAAGATGACTAAAGACAGTGATGACGAAGACAGTGATGATCGTGACCATGATCATATGATGACGATGGTGATGATGATGACTAGTGAAGATGATGATGACGAGTATGATGATTTTGATGATGATCATATTGTTGTTGATGATGATGATCATGTTGTTGATGATTCATCATCATACTCGTATTCATCATCATCCATCGTCATCATCATCATCATCATCATATCATCATGCATCAAAATATTTTCATAATTTCGATCACGAGTATGATGATTTTGATGATGATCATATTGTTGATGATGATGATGATCACGTTGTTGATGATGATGACGATGATGATGATGTGCTGCATATTCCTCATAATCTTCATCATCATCATCATCATCATCAACATCATCATCTCGAAATTAGTCATCATCATCATCGTACTCATATTCGTCATCATCATCATCATCATCATCTTCGTCGACGATGATGATACGAAGATGTCAATGATGATGATGATTATGATACGAAGATGTCAATGATGATGATGATGATATGAAGATGCCAATGATGAAGATGATTATACTAAGATGATGACGAAAATGTCAATGATGATGATGATTAGGGGGAAGATGGTGACAACGAAGATGAAGATTACTAAAGACAGTGATGACGAAGATAGTGATGATCGTGACCATGATCATATGACGACGATGGTGATGATGGTGATGATGATGACTAGTGAAGATGATGATGACGAATATGATGATTTTTATGATGATCATATTCGGTATCATCATCATCATCTTCTTCATCATCGTACTCATATTCATCATCATCCACCATCATCGTCATCATCACCATCATCACCATCATCATCATCATCATCCTCGTCCTCACAATGATGATGATGATTATGACTATGAAGATGGTGATGATGACCATGTTATGGATGGTGATGAAGATGATGATGATGATGATGAGGATGATGTGTTGCATATTCGTCATGATCATCATCATCAACATCATCATCATCATCATCATCATCTCCATTAGTCATCATCACCGTCTTCTTCATCGTCATCATCATCCACCTAGAAGCATTATTCTTGATGTAATACATATGTTTATAATTCAAAATTAAATTAATGTTTTGAAATTAAAATACATATTTGTAAATATACCCCTAAACCCCTAAACACCTAGAAGCACTTAAATGCACATAGGGATTATGGGTTAGAAGAGGTCCTAAAGGCTTTTATGGGGGAGGGGCTCTTTATGGGGAGGGGCTCTAGGAATAACCCAACACATTTATATATCTTGGGTAATAAATGCACTGAACGTTTCCCACCAAACAATACAACATTCAGAAGGGACGCGCACGTGCTAGATGCGCATGCACGTCCATGTTCAACATAAAATTTAGAAAATCACCCGCATTCTTTCTCCCGCAATTTTTTCCTTATTTTCGCGTTCTCTTTGCTGGTTTCACGCACAGCCCGACAAGCATTTAAATGGTAGATTGAATTCATACACCATTTGGTGCTTCCTTGACCTTTTGGATAGAATACACAACATTTTGGGCTCTATTTGGCTCCTTGAATTGAATACACACCTTTTGGGCTCTATTTGGATCAATCGAGTGAATACACAATAGTTGGACTCTATTTGGCACCTTGGATTGAATTCTCATGCTACTTGGACACACATGAAGTCTTCTTACATATAGTGGACACATCAAAAGAGCATTTGACATTTGAGGCAAAGAGCAATCATAATCCTTGAGGTATGGTGATAATTTTATCTTGTTAAATGTAGTTTAGTCTTCATTCACTTGTTTGAATGGCATCTATTTTGGTTTTTCCTCATGAATTGTATGATAGATCTATTTTAGTTTTCTTAATCTTCAACATAGACAATAAAAACATCTTACCAAAAAAAAACTACAAAATGCACCAAGCAATGCTTTCAACCTTTCATGAGGATAATAAAAGAAAATTACTTGCATCACCACCAATAACATTTCATAATCACATTCTTCCATCTAGTAGACAAACATTTGTTGAATTCCTCATGGTTTCACTAAAACAACTCACACAAACACCTAGAGAATTGAAAACTCTTAGTCTTTTGGGGCTATTTTCCCTCATAGGGAAGTTTCTCCTACTAACATCCCATACCACCATTCAATACCATCCAATACCATCCTACCAAGTTCCTAGAGGTGTCATTGCAGTTATATGTAGGGCAGTCCCAATAGATTTTAAGATTATATAAAAAATTCTCACTAGATGTTGTTGTACATAATCAATTGCTACATCGAGCTTTAATAATCATGTGCACATCGAGTTTTAATATCTTATTTGTTGTTCATTCTTGCAAGGGTGATATTTTTGTTTTTTTTTAAATGCATTGAATATGGGAAACAGATTTAATAATAAAAGAAAGTCTAGAAGGACGGGGCTGCCCCCTGAAAAGGCCCATGAGATAAGAGAAAATGCCAGGTTGTACATGCAAAACCGTAGAAATCAAAATGTTAGTGCCTTAGATCCATCAACAAGCAATGACGAAGTGGTTGAAGCCAATCAAATATTTCCTGATGTCGAGTATGAAGGGATGGACATTGAACATGTTCTTAATTGGAAACCTCCCCAAGAAGAGCACACACATGCAGAACACACTCCCTTGCAGGATCAAGTTGTGAACGAAGGGCCACAACAAGCCGTTGACGAGACTCATACTTCCTTGCCGACTCCCTTTCCTCAACTATCAAATGGACGACGAAGAACTCCCAGACGTATTCATGTGGATGAAAGTTCATTTTAAGGACTTGAAGGTAAGATGCCCAAATGCACTATTGATTTCCATTGTAGCAAGATAATGAAAGAATTTTTTGAATCCAAAACCGATGCAGCAAAATGTCAATTGTTTCTTGCTTTGTTAAAATCACATTGTCTAGCGGATGTTAGGAGAATTTTGGGCATAAAGGTAGTTAGAAGTTCAGATGTCAACAATCACATTGTTAGAAATCTACAATCTACATTTAATTTGATTGGAAAAACTTCTCGTACAATAGATTTTAATGCGGCCCGTCGTGTACTGTCGGAATCGATTGTAGACAAATCCACAAGGCAACGTCGCCTACTATCACACACATGTAAAATATTTAAAGTAGATAGAAAGACTCTTCAAAAGTATTATGCCATTAGAGAAAAACTTGAGACCCCAGGCCAAAAATATTGTTGGGCCTTTGTTGGTAGGTTACATTGTTCAGACATGAAGCTCATTGATGTTGTTAAAGAACTAGTGCAGAAGTTTTGGCATGATAACACTAGACCGTCATCGAATCAAAGAGATGTTTTAAAGTTGAGAAAGGTTGTTAGGGGGGGTGAACCCCATGTCAAGCACTTCCTTGACATGCACAAACAGAACTCTACGAGAGGTTCAAGAATGAGCACACACAATTGAACTTGGGCCAAAGGTCCTTTGAAAAATGCAAACCCTGGTATGTTAAAATTTGCAATGATCGCAATACATGTTGTTGTAGATACCATGTAGAATTTGAGTACTTTTATGATACATATAGACATATATTTTGTGATTTGCATACTAACATTGTGCAGGATTTCCCATCGTTACAACCACCGAATGAATCTAGAGAATTTACACATAGCATAATGTGTCAAAGACCTGAAGGACAAAAATATTATAAAAGATCATGTTTATATGGGATGTGTTCCAGTTGCAGTGGATTTGCATGAGCCCCTGCATCCATGCAACCGCGGAGCACGCATTTGGGAGGATGTCAATAGAAATGCAGAACTTCCAGTACATAACATATCAAGTAGATAGTTCGAAGGAAAGCAAAAAATTGCATTGTTGAAGTCATAGGTAATCTAAGTTTGTATACTTTCATACTGTACATGTTGAATTTGTACATATATATTCACATTGAAAATGTCACGTTGTATTAATGCCCTTGGTTTTGTGGCACCAAGGGCAAGCAAGGCTGCAGAGGGTATTCCTGAAATCAAGACCAAACATGAAGGTGTTTGCAAAGGATGTGCAAAAGGTAAGAATATTAAGAAGGCTTTCCCAAGTAGTGAAAGCAAGGCAAAAGATATCCTGGAAATCATCCACTCAGATGTATGTGGTCCTATGTCATCCAGTTGTCTAAGTGGGTATGTTTACTATGTCTCATTTATTGATGACTTCTCCAGGAAGAATTGGGTATACTTTTTGAAAAAAAAATATGAGGTGTTTGATAAGTTCAAGGAATTCAAAACCTTGATGGAGAATCAAACTGACAAAAAGATCAAAACATTCAGATCTAACAATGGTGGAGAATTCACCTCAGGTGACTTCAAGAAGCTTTGTAGTGATTCAGGGATTAAGAGGGAGTTGACTGCTCCTTATAATCCTCAACAGAATGTAGTTGCAGAAAGGAAGAACAGAACAATCATGGAAGCAGCAAGGGCAATGCTGCATGACCAGGATCTACCTATGCATCTATGGGAAGAAGCAGCTAGAACAGCTGTATATGTGCAGAACAGAACACCCCACAAGATATTGGACAACAAGACACCAGAAGAGGTCTTTTCTGGTAAGAAACCTGAAGTCAGCCATCTCAGAATATTTGGTTGTCCAGTATACACTCATGTCCCAAAGGAAAAGAGGACCAAACTAGATCCTTCAGGAAAGAAGGGTATCTTTGTGGGTTACAATGAAAGCTCGAAGGCTTACAAAATATACTTTCCAGGGTTCAAGAAGATTGATGTCAGCAGGGATGTAACATTTGATGAAAGCTTAACATTCTTCAAATCAAGGAAGGCACCTATCGAAGTTTATGAAGAACTTAAGGAAACTAGATTTCAAGACACTACCATGACTGAAGCAATTCCAGAAGTTGTTCGTGAGTTTGAAGATCCGCAAGAATCTGTAGATCCACCCCGTGAGGATAACTCTCACAAGAGGAAACCTGCATGGGCTAGAGAGCTCATTCAAGATGCAGAAAGATTTGGCATTCCAGAAGAAGAACACAGAGCAAAGAAGATAACCAGATCACATACCAGCTATGTTGCTTTACTCTATGACATTATGAACAAAGAACCTTCCAGTTATGAAGAAGCAACGGAAAAGAAAGAATGGAAGGATGCCATGGTTGAGGAATACCAATCAATAATGAAGAATGATGTTTGGGATGTTGTCCCAAGACCTAAAGAGAAGTCTGTTGTGACTTCCAAATGGATCTACAAAATCAAGCATGCTGCAGATGGCAGTGTAGAGAAATACAAAGCAAGATTCGTAGCTCGTGGATTCTCTCAGAAAGAGGGAATAGATTATGAAGAAACTTTTGCACCTGTAGCCAGGTATACTTCCATCAGAACAGTACTTGCCCTGGTTGCAGCAATGAAATGGAAAATACACCAGATGGATGTCAAGACTGCTTTCTTGAATGGTGTAGTTGAAGAGGAAGTATACGTGGAGCAACCACTTGGTTTTGAAACACATGACAGGGAGTCATATGTGTGCAGATTGAAGAAATCCTTGTATGGATTGAAGCAAGCTCCCTGAACTTGGTATGGTAGGATAGACGGTTTCCTATCTAGCTTGGGCTTTACCAAGAGTAAAGCGGATTCCAACCTCTACTACAAGGTTGAGGAAGGGAATCCTGTGATTCTACTCCTGTATGTGGATGACTTATTTGTAATAGGAGATGATAGATTGATTGTAGATACTAAGAGGAAGCTTGCTGCTGAGTTCGATATGAAAGATTTGGGAATGATGCATTATTTCCTAGGTATGGAGGTGTGGCAGAATTTAGGTGGGATCTTCCTTGGTCAAGGGAAGTACACAGTAGATATTCTGAAGAGATTTGGGATGATGGATTGCAAGGCCATGGCCACACCCATGGCATCAAATCTAAAGCTTCTATGTGATGTGTCATCTGAGCTGGTTGATGTCTCTATTTATCGCCAGATGATTGGGTCCTTGATGTACCTGAAGAACACGAGACCAGATATTTGCTTTGCAGTGAACACATTGAGCCAGTTCCTGACGGATCCGAGGAGTGTTCATCTGGTTGCTGTAAAGCATGTTCTGAGGTACCTGAAGGGTACAGTGGATTATGGGCTCAAGTATGAAGCGAATCAAAAGTTTAACCTGTAGGGTTATGTTGATTCAGATTGGGTTGGCAGTGCTGCAGATAGGAAGAGCACATCTGGGTGCTGCTTCAGTATGGGATCAAGTGTGATCTCTTGGTTCAGCAGGAAGCAGTCCTGCGTAGCACTGAGTATAGCTGAGGCAGAGTATGTTGCAACCTATTCAGCTAGTTGTGGGGCAGTATGGCTATGGAAGCTACTGTCTGAGTTATTTGATCTCCCATTGGATGCTACTGGTATATTCTACGATAAACAGAGTTGTGTGAAGTTGTCTGAGAACCCATTGTTTCATGACAGGTCGAAACACATAGAGATCAAATATCACTATATCAGCGATATGGTGCAGATAGGAGCCGTGAAGCTCCTGTATGTTGCGACGGATGGGCAGATTGCAAATGTGCTGACGAAGCCACTAGCCAGGGTGAAGTTCAAGTACTTCAGGGAGAGGCTTGGTGTTCTTCAGATCGACGACACTTCGAGGAAGAAGTGATGGACACATTTGTTGAAGCCATCCTAAGCATGTTGGAAGGAGGATCCTTCACATGGCTATGGATGTAAGCGCTGGATGATGAGTATTAGGACGATTCTTCGGTTACTTCTCTGTATATGCATCATGTTGGATGCTGGATATGATCAGTTGGATCATTTATATTTGTATGTATGTACGCATCGTGTTGATGATGGATATGATCAGTTGGATCATTTATATTTGTATGTATGTACGCATCGTGTTGATGCTGGATATGATCAGTTGGATCATTTATATTTGTATGTATGTACGCATCGTGTTGATGTTGGCTATGATCAGTTGGATCATTTATATGTATGTACGCATCATGTTGAATGCTTGGACCATGTATCTGTATCAGGTGGATACATTGTATGATCAGGTAGATCATGTATGTTGATATGTATCATGTATTTGTATTTGTGTTAGGTGGATACACTGTCTGATCAGGTGGATCATGTATGATGATATGTATCAGGTAGATACTTGGTGTGCATTAGGTGGATGCATTGTATGATAAGGTTGATCATGATGATGAGCTTCAGGATGTTGCTCCAGATGATATGTACCAGGATGGTACAAGTGATGATGATCAGTATGATCATGGGCATCAGGATGATGTCTCGTGCGATGATGATCCGTTGGATCATGAGTATTAGGTTGATACTTGGAGGTCAGAGATGATATGTGGCAGGTTGTGCAAATAGCATGTAATCAGTCTGTTATCTCTAGGATTGTTCCTTAGATTTACATAGCCCTTACCTTATCTTTGTTCATTTTTTCTTAAGTTTTATTTTACCATTTGTTATACTTCTATCATTAAATAGGATCAGGCTCATGTTCATATTTATGATTCAAAATGAAGTTTAATTTCTTGCTTCAAAAAACATTTCAAATGTTTGAAAAATTTAAAATGTATCAAATTTGATTTAAATATCAAACTGACAGCATGTGCAAATTTCCCGAATCTAAAAATTGGTGATTGGCATTGATTATAATTCGAAATGAATTATCCGCATACATGAATCTGGTACTTCATGAGGCGTGGCAGCTGGCTGCACTCAACACTTGGCAATATGATGGTAAATGAGTACTTCCTCCAGGTATCGAAGTCAATAGAGTTGATGGACAGGAAAATGTAATTTCAAAGAAATTAACCCCGCAGGGTAGGGTTTTTATAGCGTTTGTTACAGGTTCATTTTGAAGAAGGATAAAAACATGGAGGGAACCTCCCAGGTACAGGAGAAGTTTTGAAGAATAATGTGTCCAAAACAATATCACTTGGAGAATTTATGAAAGCAGATTTTTCTAGAAATTCCTTGTTTCGTCATTTTTTTTCGGCACAGATTGTGGCCAATAGAAGATGAATTTTGGAAAACTGAATGAGGTTTCTATTCCTAAGATATAGGAATACAAAAAACTATCTCACTTTTTACACAGCTATCAAGGATTGAAAGATTCAAGCTCGTCATTTTAGCCTATTTTTTTGAGTGCGGAAATTCCAGTATGAGTCATATTTTTGCAGAGTTGATTATGGACAGCTGGAGGGGAATTTTGAAAAATTGATGGAGGTTTATCTTAGTAACATATTTATCTATAATAAAATCTTTCATTTTTCTTACAGGTGTCATAGAGTGAGAGATTCAAATCCATTACTGAGTACTATTTGTTTGGATTTCATACTTTTCAGTTTTGACACTTGTTTTTAGAATGCAGATTTCAAGCAAAGGGAAATGAATTTCAGGAATTTGAGAGAGTTTTTTTCTCATAATAAACTGATAGACAAAAACCTCTCCTGGATTGTACAAAACTATCATGATTCAGGAGATACAAAGTCATAATTGCAGCCCATTTTTCAGCAGTTTTAGTCCATTTTTCAGGGCAGACAGTTCTAAAATTTATTGTAATCTCTATTATCTTTAGAAATTCGACCTCCTAGGGACGGTTTCGACCTCAATATTTATATGAGGCATGATTGTAATATTTGGGAGTAGGGAGAAGGGGGCTCTTCTTCTGAAAAGAAAGGGTTGGAACTTGACAGCATGATCAAAGTTTAATTTTAGAGGCCTTTTACAGGCATGTATAAATTTCCTTATGTTTATAAAATGTAGAAATGACTTTTTATGAATTAAGATATGATCTTTGAGACAATCCTGTTCAATTTATGAAGTATATTCTTTTAGTATTCTGTCTGCACATGGTCTAAATTTCGCGTGATGATTCTTCTAAAACAACATACAACTATGCCCCTATCATGAAACAATGCCTGAGCTCTTATTTTCATAGTTTATGATCACAGCCAATTTTCTGCTTCTATTCATATATTGAATTTTTATATTATACTTGTGTTTTGTTTTTAATCCTTCTACCTAATTCATGTTTTCAACTACCACCAGAAAAACATAAAAATTATTCTGTAGATGCCCCATTCCTACTATCCAAGATTACCTTAAGCTTGAACCCTTGTAGTCTAGGTTCAACTTTAGGGATAACATCTTTTGGCGTCATTGCCGGGGACGGAGAAACGAAAGTATATCTTCCCTGGGTGTTGACATTTTTATAGCTGGTTTTGAGAGGTGATAGAATCAGTACATTTGTTTATAGACTACATTAACTTGACAGTCAGAAAGTTACAGTGGCTTCAAAGCCGATTGGTACAAGAGGGAATCCTTCATCTCCTTTACATGAAGGATTTTTTGATCCAGAAAAGATTATCAGGGAGGCTAGAAGGAAGTTAAATATTCCATCATTCAGTAACCCTCAGTTTTCCACTAATGATACAGATCTAGGATCTTCCTCTTCAAATCCTGTGAACAGCCAAGAAGAAAATAAATTGGATTTATCAGTTAACATTCCTGAAGTTGATGAATTAAATCCAACACAGGCTGGTGACATAGGGGCTGCAATATTCACCTGGTGACTCCACTGGTTTCAAAATGGCAGATTCAGTTTCTGAGTGAGTTGCTTCATATACCAAGACAACAGGATTTGAGGTAGATCCTGCTTTTCTTAAAAATTTCAAAGAATGGAAAGCTGATAATGATGAATGGGAGGAAGATTTATTTTCCTATTTAGATTCTTATAACATTTCAAGTGAAGAAGATAAACTTAGTTTTTTGAAGAAGCTTTTGAAAACACTGGAGTTGGAATGTGAAATTTGGTTGACTCATAAAAATTCTCAAAAATTTTCTGAGATTAACATTTCTAGTGGTCAGTATGAAGATATGTGCATGGCTTTGAATGAAGAATTAAATCTGCATATCTTAGAAAGTAAAAAGTGGTTTTCAAATGATTGTGAAGGAGAAGGTTTTATGAAGATAGTGAGGTCAGAGTTTATCCAGAGGCAGCTTGCTTATGTTCAAGAAGAAACAAGGATATCTGATCAAAACATGGTCTTTTATCATTTTTATGATCCAGTGGCCGCTTATCTCGAGGTTTTTATCAATTCCAACTATTCAGTTTTGTTCAGCTGCAAATATGGATTTCAGATCCATGACAAATTGCCTATCAGTTCTTCAATCTTTATTTTAGAGCAGCATGTTTCAGGATTTCAATTGCTAATTCAGTTCTTAACTTGGTTCCATTGGAAATCGAGTTACACATGATCAGCTTGATCTTTGCAAGACTAGTGTAAATAATGTGGATAAAGAAGCTCATCTCAAGAGCATTCATCTTCTTTAAGTTCTCGGCAGTAGAAAAATTATCTGGTTTTCAATATGAATTTGGTTTTCCACAAACATAGTTTGATTTCAGTTTCCAGTACATGAATTTCAGTATACAGTTTGTTTCTAGTGGGTTTTATTTTTTATTATGATGTGTGGAGGAAGGAGTGAAAGATGGTCAAAAAAGCAGTATTTGTGGAGATAGGCTTGGACTGCACTAAAGATGGGAATCAACCATTCGATACAAGTGAAATTGTTTTTCAAAGTCCAACAGAACTTGCAGAAGTAGTTGGCATCATAAAAGTTCAACTTAGCATAGAAAATGGATTTTCAGCAAAGATATCTATTGAGCTATTTCAAAAAATTCTTAAATTTTTATCTTCAGAGGATCTTGTAACCCGTGCTTTAGTTTACCAATATTTGAATTATGAATCATCATATATATGTCTATGGCATCAGCTATATTGTATGCACTGGGGTTTGTCTTGCCCAACAAAATTGCAGGGAATACTTCGATCTTCTACATAGAAGCGATTATATATTGAACAGGTTGAAGGCAATATGATAATGCCTTCCTATGTGAAAAGATAGAACAACTGCATGTGTTTGATGATATATGCCAAAAAATTGTTTTAGATACATCTAGTGTGTATAGTCTATGGGCAATGTTTTGAGATATGGTTTTCACCTTCAGAGGAGGAACAGTATCTGGAGGCCAACAAGGTGATACTAACAAAGCATCATGAAGACTCCAGGACAATGGAATGGAAAAGGCACTTAATATTCGTGTTCTTAAGGTCTCACAGGGAGGACCTTATCCCCAGGTGGAGCTAGATGTTATCTCTAGGATTGTTCCTTAGATTTACATAGCCCTTACCTTATCTTTGTTCATTTTTTCTTAAGTTTTATTTTACCATTTGTTATACTTCTATCATTAAATAGGATCAGGCTCATGTTCATATTTATGATTCAAAATGAAGTTTAATTTCTTGCTTCAAAAAACATTTCAAATGTTTGGAAAATTTAAAATGTATCAAATTTGATTTAAATATCAAACTGACAGCATGTGCAAATTTACCGAATCTAAAAATTGGTGATTTGCATTGATTATAATTCGAAATGAATTATCCGCATACATGAATCTGGTACTTCATGAGGCGTGGCAGCTGGCTGCACTCAACACTTGGCAATATGATGGTAAATGAGTACTTCCTCCAGGTATCGAAATCAATAGAGTTGATGGACAGGAAAATGTAATTTCAAAGAAATTAACCCCGCAGGGTAGGGTTTTTAAAGCATTTGTTATAGGTTCATTTTGAAGAAGGATAAAAACATGGAGGGAACCTCCCAGGTACAGGAGAAGTTTTGAAAAATAATGTGTCCAAAACAATATCACTTGGAGAATTTATGAAAGCAGATTTTTCTAGAAATGCCCTGTTTCATCATTTTTTTTCAGCACAGATTGTGGCCAATAGAAGATGAATTTTTGAAAACTGAATGAGGTTTTTATTCCTAAGATATGGAAATACAAAAATCTATCTCACTTTTTACACAGCTATCAAGGATTGAAAGATTCAAGCTCTTCATTTCAGCCTATTTTTCTGAGTGCGGAAATTCCAGTATGAGTCATATTTTTGCAGAGCTGATTATGGACAGCTGGAGGGGAATTTTGAAAAATTGAAGGAGGTTTATCTTAGTAACATATTTATCTATAATAAAATCTTTCATTTTTCTTACAGGTGTCATAGAGTGAGAGATTCAAATCCATTACTGAGTCCTATTTGTTTGGATTTCAGACTTTTTTTGTTTTGACACTTGTTTTTAGAATGCAGATTGCAAGCAAAGGGAAACGAATTTCAGGAATTTGAGAGAGGTTTTTTCTCATAATAAACTGATAGACAAAAACCTCTCCTGGATTGTACACAACTATCATGATTCAGGAGATACAAAGTCATAATTGTATCCCAGTTTTCAGCAGTTTTAGTCCATTTTTCATGGCAGACAGTTCTAAAATTTATTGTAATCTCTGTTATCTTTAGAAATTCGACCTCCTAGGGAGGGTTTCGACCTCAATATTTATATGAGGCATGATTGTAATATTTGGGAGTAGGGAGCAGGGGGCTCTTCTTCTGAAAAGAAAGGGTTGGAACTTGACAACATGATCAAAGTTTAATTTTAGAGGCTTTTTACAGGCATGTATAAATTTCCTTATGTTTATAAAATGCAGAAATGACTGTTTATGAATTAAGATATGATCTTTGAGACAATGCTGTTCAATTTATGAAGTATATGCTTTTAGTATTCTGTCTACACATGGTCTAAATTTCATGTGATGATTCTTCTAAAACAGCATACAACTATGCCCCTATCATGAAACAATGTCTGAGCTCTTATTTTCATAGTTTATGATCACAGTCAATTTTCTGCTTCTATTCATATATTGAATTTTTATATTATACTTGTGTTTTGCTTTTAATCCTTCTACCTAATTCATGTTTTCAACTACCACCAGAAAAACATAAAAATTATTTTGTAGATGCCCCATTCCTACTATCCAAGATTACCTTAAGCTTGAACCCTTGTAGTCTAGGTTCAACTTTAGGGATAACATCTTTTGGCGTCATTGCCGGGGACAGAGAAATGAAAGTATATCTTCCTTGGGTGTTGACATTTTTATAGCTGGTTTTGAGAGGTGATAGAATCAGTACATTTGTTTATAGACTACATTCACCTAACAGTCATAAAGTTAAAATGGCTTCAAAGCTGATTGGTACAAGAGGGAATCCTTCATCTCCTTTACATGAAGGAGTTTTTGATCCAGAAAAATTTATCAGGGAGGCTAGAAGGAAGTTAAATATTCCATCATTCAGTAACCCTCAGTTTTCCACTAATGATACAGATCTAGGATCTTCCTCTTCAAACCCTGTGAACAGCCAAGAAGAAAATAAATTGGATTTATCAGTTAACATTCCTGAAGTTGATGAATTAAATCCAACACAGGCTGGTGACATAGGGGCTGCAATATTCACCCGGTGACTCCACTGGTTTCAAAATGGCAGATTCAGTTTTTGAGCGAGTTGCTTCATATACCAAGACAACAGGATTTGAGGTAGATCCTTCTTTTCTTAAAAATTTCAAAGAATGGAAAGCTGATAATGATGAATGGGAGGAAGATTTATTTTCCTATTTAGATTCTTATAACATTTCAAGTGAAGAAGATAAACTTAGTTTTTTGAAGAAGCTTCTGAAAACACTCGAGTTGGAATGTGAAATTTGGTTGACTCATAAAAATTCTCAAATTTTTTCTGAGATTAACATTTCTAATGGTCAGTATGAAGATATGTGCATGGCTTTGAATGAAGAATTAAAT
The DNA here is from genome assembly GCA_027924585.1 of Larix kaempferi. NCBI lineage: Eukaryota > Viridiplantae > Streptophyta > Pinopsida > Pinales > Pinaceae > Larix > Larix kaempferi. The sequence continues at coordinate 12,726,311 of BSBM01000878.1, read as the reverse complement.
CTGCATATCTTAGAAAGTAAAAAGTGTTTTTTAAATGATTGTGAAGGAGAAGGTTTTATGGAGATAGTGAGGTCAGAGTTTATCCAGAGGCAACTTGCTTATCTTCAAGAAGAAACAAGGATATCTGATCAAAACATGGTCTTTTATCATTTTTATGATCCAGTGGCCGCTTATCTCGAGGTTTTTATCAATTCCAACTATTCAGTTTTGTTCAGCTGCAAATATGGATTTCAGATCCATGACAAATTGCCTATCAGTTCTTCAATCTTTATTTTACAACAACATGTTTCAGGATTTCAATTGCTAATTCCGTTCTTAACTTGGTTCCATTGGAAATCGAGTTACACATGATCAGCTTGATCTTTGCAAGACTAGTGTAAATAATGTGGATAAATAAGCTCATCTCAAGAGCATTCATCTTCTTTCAGTTCTCAGCAGTAGAAAAATTATCTGGTTTTCAATATGAATTTGGTTTTTCACAAACATAGTTTGATTTCAGTTTCCAGTACATGGATTTCAGTATACAGTTTGTTTCTAGTGGGTTTTATTTTTTATTATGATGTGTGGAGGAAGGAGTGAAAGATGGTCAAAAAAGCAGTATTTGTGGAGATAGGCTTGGACTGCACTAAAGATGGGAATCAACCATTCGATACAGGTGAAATTGTTTTTCAAAGACCAACAGAACTTGCAGAAGTAGTTGGCATCATAAAAGTTCAACTTAGCATAGAAAATGGATTTTTCAGCAAAGATATCTGTTGAGCTGTTTCAAAAAATTCTTAAATTTTTATCTTCAGAGGATCTTGTAACCCGTGCTTTAGTTTACCAATATTTGAATTATGAATCATCATATATATGTCTATGGCGTCAACTATATTGTATGCGTTGGGGTTTGTCTTGCCCAACAAAATTGCAGGGAATACTTCGATCTTCTACATAGAAGCGATTATATATTGAATAGGATGAAGGTAATATGATAATGCCTTCCTATGTGAAAAGATAGAACAACTGCATGTGTTTGATGATATATGCCAAAAAATTGTTTCAGATACATCTAGTGTGTATAGTCTATGGGCGATGTTTTGATATATGGTTTTCACCTTCAGTAGAGGAACAGTATCTGGAGGCCAACAGGGTGATACTAACAAAGCAGCATGAAGACTCCAGCCCAATGGAATGGAAAAGGCACTTAATCTTCATGTTCTTAAGGTCTCACAGGGAGGACCTTATCCCCAGGTGGAGCCAGATGTTATCTCTAGGATTGTTCCTTAGATTTACATAGCCCTTACCTTATCTTTGTACATTTTTTCTTAAGTTTTATTTTACCATTTGTTATACTTCTATCATTAAATAGGATCAGGCTCATGTTCATATTTATGATTCAAAATGAAGTTTAATTTCTTGCTTCAAAAAACATTTCAAATATTTGGAAAATTTAAAATGTATCAAATTTGATTTAAATATCAAACTGACAGCATGTGCAAATTTCCCGAATCTAAAAATTGGTGATTTACATTGATTATAATTTGAAATGAATTATTCGCATACATGAATCTGGTACTTCATGAGGCGTGGCAGCTGGCTGCACTCAACACTTGGCAATATGATGGTAAATGAGTACTTCCTCCAGGTATCAAAATCAATAGAGTTGATGGACAGGAAAATGTAATTTCAAAGAAATTAACCCTGCAGGGTAGGGTTTTTATAGCATTTGTTACAGGTTCATTTTGAAGAAGGATAAAAACATGGAGGGAACCTTGCAGGTACAAGAGAAGTTTTGAAGAATAATGTGTCCAAAACAATATCACTTGGAGAATTTATGAAAGCAGATTTTTCTAGAAATGACCTGTTTCGTCATTTTTTTAGCACAGATTGTGGCCAATAGAAGATGAATTTTGGAAAACTGAATGAGGTTTTTATTCCTAAGATATAGAACTACAAAAAACTATGTCACTTTTTACACAACTATCAAGGATTGAAATATTTGAGCTCGTCATTTCAGCCTATTTTTCTGAGTGCAGAAATTCTAGTATGAGTCATATTTTTGCAGAGCTGATTATGGACAGCTGGAGGGGAATTTTTAAACATTGAAGGAGGTTTATATTAGTAACATATTTATCTATAATAACCTCTTTCATTTTTCTTACAGGTTTCATAGAGTGAGAGATTCAAATCCATTACTGAGTCCTATTTGTTTGGATTTCAGACTTTTTCTATTTTGACACTTGTTTTTAGAATGCAGATTTCAAGCAAAGGGAAACGAATTTCAGGAAGTTAAGAGAGGTGTTTTCTCATAATAAACTGATACAAAAAAAACTCTCCCGGATTGTACACAACTGTCATGATTCAGGAGATACAAAGTCATAATTGTAGCCCAGTTTTCAGCAGTTTTAGTCCATTTTTCATGGCAGACAGTTCTAAAATTTATTGTAATCTCTGTTATCTTTAGAAATTCAACCTGCTAGGGAGGATTTCGACCTCAATATTTATATGAGGCATGATTGTAATATTTGGGAGTGGGGAGCAGGGGGCTCTTCTTCTGAAAAGAAAGGTTTGGAACTTGACAGCATGATCGAAGTTCAATTTTAGAGGCTTTTTACAGGCATGTATAAATTTCCTTATGTTTATAAAATGCAGAAATGACTGTTTATGAATTAATATATGATCTTTGAGCCAATCTTGTTCAATTTATGAAGTATATGATTTTAGTATTCTATCTACACATGGTCTAAATTTCGTGTGATGATTCTTCTAAAACAACATACAACTATGCCCCTATCATGAAATAGTGTCTGAGCTCTTATTTTCATAGTTTATGATCACAGTCAATTTTCTGCTTCTATTCATATATTGAAGTTTTATATTATACTTGTGTTTTGTTTTTAATCCTTCTACCTAATTCATGCTTTCAACTACCACCAGAAAAACATAAAAATTATTCTGTAGATGCCCCATTCCTACTATCCAAGATTACCTTAAGCTTGAACCCTTGTAGTCTAGGTTCAACTTTAGGGATAACACAGTCCTGGGGGATCTTGTCGGTCGTGCTACGACACATAAATATTCCTGGGGTACTCTTTCTGGTATTGCTATGTAGTATGTAATCAGTCCTCAGATATCTGATAGGTTGAGCTATGTGCTCGTAATCAGTTCTGGGATGAGGTATTACTACGGAGACATGTAATCAGTCCTGGAGATCCGAGAGGTTGAGATGTGTTCTCGTAATTAGTCCTATGATGCTATTTAGAGATCTTGTCGTTCGTGCTGCGGCACATAAATGTTCCTGGGATGCTCTTTAAAGGTATTGTGGAGGAGATGCATGTAATCAGTCCTGGGAGATCTTTCTGGTCATGCTTAGGCACATAAATGTTCCTGGGATACTCTTTCTGGTATTGCATCCGCACATAAAATTAGTCCTGAGAGGCCACCTCTATCAGACCGTTCGCACAGATGATGAAGACCTGCAGGTGGTGGGCCTACATCCAATATGAAAAAGGACTAGCTCTGTAGAACTTCCTATGATGAGTAGAGTCAGAGATTGGTTGAGATAGGAGCAGCAGTGACGATGATGATGACGATGCATCGATGACGATGATCCCGAGAAGAAGACTTGTCTAGCAGAACTGTGTCGAGAAATACCTTCCTAGTTAAGAGGGAGTGTTGATGTATATGTAACTTCAGAATGTATTTCATCTATGTATTTCATATATATTTATTGTACCCTTATAAGAGATGTGTTATTCCTCTATAAGGAAGTGTCTCCATGTGGATTGACAAGTGTTGCAAGTGTGTGTACTTTCCGATGGGTTATTAGACCACCATGTGTGGGGTCGGCCCTAAAATATATATTATATTGTGGATGTATCTAGATAGACAAGTCGGCCCCATAAGGTCACTGGGCAAACAAGTTAAGTATAAATAGATATCGGGAGATCTCTATTTGGATCATTCGGAAAGACACACTTCTCTCACTCAGAAAGTGGCGCACTAGTGAGGAGGAGGATCATCTACTCTAGGAGACTATCTCAAGTGTATTTTGGTTGAGCCATTGCTCTCTCTATCTCTGAGGAAGTTGTGGGGTTTTTAACCTTAGGGTTTTCCCCATGGAAACTCTGTGTCTCTTGTCTCTCATGCTTTTGATTCTTGTGATGGTTGTCATGCTTATTGTGATTGTTATGCATTGATATACTATATATGTTATTCTCTCAGTAAAGATCTAAGAGTATTGTGAATTAATGCTCAAATTTTAACAACAATGTCAACGAAGTCATCAAACAAGGTATGCTACTTACTACCTCATGCAGAGCATGAGAGGTTGTTTGAAACAATACAAAACCGAGAGGATCTAGAAGGCCTAATTCATTGAGGTAAATAGTATAGTAATGATGTGATTGTTTATTCATGCATGTCCAAAGTTATTCATGTTAGATAGTTTATTTGATATCGTTATCTTATATCGTTTATTTGATGTTTGAGTTATGATTAAGTTATGATTTATAGCCATGTGATTGTTTATTCATGCATGATCAATGTTATTCATGTTAGATAGGAATTTGATATCGTTATCTTATATCATTTACTTGATGTACATGAGTTATGATTAAGTTATGATTTATGTGAATATGTATGTGGTTCATGTGATGCAACAACTTCCATATTGTCCTGAGCTACTTCATCATCTCCTTGAGCAAATTTGATGGTCAAATGCATAGAGATCTTCTAGACTCTTAGATATGTATCCTAACAATTTATTTTAAAACATGCTCATTTATGGTTGAAGATTGATGCTTGATTCCTATAGAAAACCACTTAGATACATCATCTCCATCATCATCATCATCTTCTTTATCATCATCATCTTCTTCGTCATCATCATAATAATCTTCATCACCATCACCATCATCATCAACATCTTCATCTTCATCATCATTGTCATCTCTAGGTCCCTCACCAACATCGCCATCATCATCACCATATCCATCATCTTCATCATCTTCATCATCATCAACATCATCATCATCATCTCCATCATCTTCATCATCATCATCATCATCTTCATCTTCATCGCCATCATCATCAATGCCTTCACCATCATCACCATCTTCATCATCATTGTCATCTCTAGGTCCCTCGTCACCATCTTCATCATCATCACCATCTTCATCATCATTGTCATCTCTAGGTCCCTCGTCACCATCTTCATCATCATCACCATCTTCGTCATCGTGGTCATCTCTAGGTCCCTCCTCACCGTCTCCATCATCATCAAAATCTTCATCATCTTTATCACCATCGCCATCACCATCAATGCCTTCATCAGTTAGCCGCTAGCCACAAGTTCCTGGGGGAGGATTTTGCAAAGTTGACCCCCGTGTGCAAAAATTGCACACTCCCTCATTGAGCAAAACCCTAGTTTCCAAGATGGACCTACAAGGTGAAACTTGGGCCATGGGACCAGAGGGGAGCGACACCCGTAGCACTATCCCGATGTCCTGAATCCAACGAATTCGACGGTTCATCGATCGGATCCACAGTCGTCGTTCTATGGCTCGCTTCGTCTCGCATCCGAAAGGCCTTTAGGGACACCTACTGGATACCTGCCCGAGGCATAGAACTCCAACTGTACAACAGAACCGGGTCCTACCGAGTCCTGCAATTGTGTCTAGGGAGGTTCTAGCTGAGGACGCTAGCCACAAGTTCTCAGGGGAGGATTTTGCAAAGTTGACCCCTGTGTGCAAAAATTGCACACTCCCTCACTGAGCAAAACCCTAGTTTCCAAGATGGACCTACAAGGTGACACCCGAACCACGGGACTGAAGGGGAGGGGTACCCCTAGCACTATCCTGACGTCCTGAATCCAACGGAGTCGACGGTTCATCAATCGGATCCACAGTTGTCGTTCTATGGCTCGTTCCATCTCGCATCCGAAAGGCCTTCAAGGACACTTGCTGGATACCTGCCGGGGGCATAGAACTCCAACCGTGCAATAGAACCGGGTTCTAGCGAGTCCTGCAAGTGTGTCTAGGGAGGTTCTAGCTGGGGATGCTAGCCACAAGAGCTCGGTGGTCGATTTTGAAAATTTGACCCCATTGTGCAAAAATTGCACACTCCCTCACTAAGCAAAACCCTAGTTTCCAAGATGGACTTACAAGGTGACACCGGGACCATGGGACTGGAGTAGAGGGGCACCCCTACCACTATTTGGATGTCCTGAATCCAACAGAGTTGACAGTTCATCGATCAAATCCAGGGTCTTCATTCTATGGCTCGTTCTGTCTCGCATCCAAAAGGCCTTCAGGGACACCTGCTGGATACCTGCCGGGGGCATAGAACTCCAACTGTGCAGCAAAACCTGGTTCCAGGGAGTCCTGTAAGCATGTCTAGAGAGGTTCTGACTGGGAATGCTAACCACAAGTGCCCGGTGGACGATTTTGCAAATTTGACCCCATTGTGCAAAAATTGCACACTCCCTCACTGAGCAAAACCCTAGTTTCCAAGATGGACCTACAAGGTGACACTGAGACCATGGGACCAGAGGAGAGGGGCACCCCTAGCACTATCCTGATGTCCTGAATCCAACGGAGCTGACGGTTTGTCGATCGAAGCCATGATTGTCATTCTATGGCTCATTCCGTGTCGCACCCAAAAGGCCTTCAAGGACACCCGCTAGATACCTGCCAGGGCATAGAACTCCAACCATGCAGCAAAACCTGGTTCCAGGGAGTCCTGCAAGTGTGTCTAGGGAGGTTCCAGCTGGAACATATAGATCTTAATAGTATTTATACAATATTTGTTTTAAGAGGAACTGACCTTAGAACTTCTCGTAGCAATGACAATGAATCCTTCATTTTGCATTTGTTAGCATAAGAAGATCAATTTTCGACAAAACAATGTAGTTATTACATGTGGAGGTAGTGGTTTCCCGTGGAAAATGAGTGTAGGGTTGAGCAGTGGAAAGATGTTGGGAAATGGGCTATTACATTAGCTTTTCCGATGGGAAAGCGGTTTACAGAAGGAAATATGGCGGCTGTAGGTATCATTAGATTTTATTGCTGAAAAATGGAACGGATTTTCAACTCACCTACAAAACGCTCCTTTATTGAAATATCTAAGTTCTTCCAACAACATAGATTTGGCTAGTGTATCAAATGCTACCATCCACACCAGAATTTATCTTTTGTCAAAGGAGTTGCACATATTATGGATAACCAAATGGTCTCAGGAGCTTGGAAGTGTCGGCAAATATTATTCCATGCCTGAATCTACCCAGAAGGCAATTATAAATTTAGATCCTCGAGAATGCCTGAATCTACCCAGAAGGAAATTATAAATTTAGATCCTCGAGAAGCTGAGAAACTACATGAGTGGTTGAATCAGTATCCTAAAATTAATAGACAGTGAACTTGTTATCACCACTAGAATGGCCCTGGGGTTTCAGCTAGGGGACCCCTAGAGCGTGCCTCAAAAGCCCGAAATCTGTGCCAATGGGCCATCCCCGGAGCTAGGGTTTTGCTCAGTGAAGGCCATTCCAAATTCGCTCAAGGGGGACATTTCTCGTTCGGAGGCCCCCGAGCATGCGTGGCCACCGTGGACAGGTCGACTATGGCCACGTGGACCTGTGGGAGCCAACGAAATCCAAGTCCGCTCGTCGGTTTGGGTTCCGTGGCCACAGAGCAAATGCCCAAAGTGTCCCTGAATGGCCCCGGGGTGCCCGACTAGGATGCCCATAGCACCCGAACCATGGCTCGATTCGCAAATCTGTCAACTCCGATGGGTCTGAGATGCCGGGTTTCAGCTAGGGGACCCCACATAGCATGCCTCGAAGGCCCGGAAGCGGTGCCAATGGGCCATCCCTGGAGCTAGGGTTTTGCTCACTGAAGGCCATTCCAAATTCGCTCAAGGGGGCCATTTCTCATCTGGAGGCCCCCGGGCATGTGTGGCCACCATGGACAGGTCCACTATGGCCACATGGACCTATGGGAGCTGACTAAATCTGAGTCCGCTCGCCGGTTTGGGTTTCGTGGTCGTGGAGCAAATGCCCAAAGTGTCCCTGAATGGCCTCAGGGTGCCCGACTAGGATTCCCATAACACCCGAACCGTGGCTCAGTTTGCGAATCCGCCGACTCCGGTGGGTCTGGGACGCTGGGTTTCAGCTAGGGGTCCCCACACAACATGCCTCAAAGGCCCAAAAGCGGTGCCAATGGGCCATCCCCGGAGCTAGGGTTTTGCTCAGTGATGGCCCATGGAAGCGGTGCCAATGGGCCATCACTGAGCAAAACCCTAGCTCCAGGGATGGCCCATTGGCACCGTTTCCGAGCCTTCGAGGCACACTGTGTGGGGTCCCCTAGCTAAAACCCGGCATCCTGAACCCACCAAAATTGACGGATTCACGAACTTAGCCACGGTTCGGGTGCTATGGGCATCCTAGTCGGGCACCCTGGGGCCATTCAGGGACACTTTGGGCATTTGCTCCGCGACCACGGAACCCAAACCGACGAGCGGACTCGGATTTCGTTGGCTCCCATAGGTCGATGTGGCCATAGTGGACCTGTCCACGGTGGCCACGCATGCCCGGGGGACTCCGGACAAGAAATGCCCCCCTTGAGCGAATTTGGAATGGCCTTCATTGAGAAAAACCCTAGCTCTGGGGATGGCCCATTGGAACCGCTTCCAGGCCTTCGAGGCATGCTGTGTGGGGTCCCCTAGCTAAAACCCGGCGTCCTAGACCCACCGGAATCGACGGATTCATGAATCGAGCCACTGTTTGGGTGCTACAGGCATCCTAGTCGGGCACCCCTGGGCCATTTAGGGACACTTTGGGCATTTGCTCTGAGGCCATGGAACCCAAACCGGTGAGCGGACTTGGATTCTGTCGGCTTCCACAAGTCCATGTGACCATAGTGGACCTATCCACGGTGTCCACACATGCCAAGGGGCCTCCGGATGAGAAATGGCCCCCTTGAGCGAATTTGGAATGGCCTTCACTGAGCAAAACCCTAGCTTCGGGGATGGCCCATTGGCACCGCTTCCGGGCCTTCGAGGTATGTTGTGTGGGGTCCCCTAGCTGAAAACTGGAGTCTCGAACCCACCAGAATCGATGAATTCATGAATCGAGCCACTTTTTGGGTGCTACGGGCATCCTAGTCGGGCACCCCGGGGCCATTCAGGGACACTTTGGGCATTTGCTCTGCGGCCACAGAACCCAAACCGGTGAGCGGACTTGGATTCCGTCAGCTCCCACAAGTCCACATGGCCATAGTGGACCTTCCCATGGTGGCCACGCACACCTGGGGGCCTCCGGATGAGAAATGGCCCCCTTGAGCGAATTTGGAATGGCCTTCACTGAGCAAAACCTTAGCTTCGGGGATGGCATGTTGGCATCGCTTTCGGGCCTTCGAGGCACACTGTGTGGGGTCCACTAGTTGAAACCGGCATCCTGGACCCACCGGAGTCGACGGATTCGCGAACTGAGCCACGGTTCGGGTGCTACTGGCATCCTAGTTGGGCACCCCGGGGCCATTCAGGGACACTTTGGGCATTTGCTCTGCGACCATGGAACCCAAACTGGGGAGCGAACTTCAATTCCATCCACTCTGACAAGTCCACGTGGCCATAGTGGACCTGTCCACAGTGGCCATGCACGCCCGGGGGCCTCCGAACGAGAAATGGCCCCCTTGAGCGAATTTGGAATGGCCTTCATTGAGCAAAACCCTAGCTCTGGGGATGGCCCATTGGCACCGCTTTCGGGCCTTCGAGGCACGCTCTGGGGGGTCCCCTAGCTAAAACCCGGCATCCCAGACCCACCGAAATTGATGGATTCACAAACCAAGCCATGGTTTGGGTGCTACAGGAATCCTAGTCGAGAACCCTGGGGCCATTTAGGGACACTTTGGGCATTTGCTCCGCAGCCACGGAACCCAACCCGGCGAGCGAACTTGGATTCCGTCAGCTCCCACAGGTCCAAGTGGCCATAGTGGACCTATCCATGGTGGCCACGCATGCTCGGGGGCCTCCGGACGAGTAATGGCCCCCTTGAGCGAATTTGGAATGGCCTTCATTGAGCAAAACCCTAGCTATGGGGATGGCCTTTTGGCACTACTTTCGGGCCTTTGAGGCATGCTCTGGGGGGTCCCCTAGCTGAAACCCAGTGTCCCGGACCCACCAGAATCGACGGATTTACGAACCGAGCCACGATTTGGGTGCTACAGGCATCGTAGTCTGGCACCCCGGGGCCATTCAGGGACACTTTGGGCATTTGCTCCGTGGCCACGTAACCCAAACCGACGAGCGGACTCGGATTCCATTTTTTAGAGTTAGATTTAATGATGATGACGAAGATGGTGATGTGGATGAAGATGTTGATGATGATGGTGATGGCGATGGTGATGGTTATGGTGATGGTGAAGAAGATGGTTTAGTGCTAGGGTTTGGGTGAGGGTTAGGGTTGGAGTTATAAAAGGAAATTGAGTTAGGGTTAGAGTTAGAGATAATGATGATGATGAAGATGGTGATGATGATGATGATGGTGATGGTGATGGTGATGGTGATGGTGGTGATGAAGGAGATGGTTTAGTGCTAGAGTTTGGGTGAGGGTTAGGGCTAGAGTTATAGAAGGAAATTGAATTAGGGTTAGAGTTAGAGTTAATGATGATGACGAAGATGGTGATGCTGACGAAGACGTTGATGATGATGGTGATGGCGATGGTGATGGTGATGGTGATGGTGAAGAAGATGGTTTAGTGCTAGGGTTTGGGTGAGGGTTAGGGCTGGAGCTATAGAAGGAAATTGAGCGATGGTTAGAGTTAGAGTTAATGATGATGATGAAGATGGTGATGATGATGATGGTGATGGCGATGGTGATGGTGATGGTGGTGATGAAGGAGATGGTTTAGTGCTAGGGTTTGTGTGAGGGTTAGGGATACAGTTACGAAGGAAATTGAATTAGGGTTAGAGTTAGAGTTAATGATGATGACGAAGATGGTGATGATGACGAAGACGTTGATGATGATGGTGTTGGTGATGGTGATGAGGGACCTAGAGATGACAATGATGATGGAACCTAGAGATGAAAATGATGATGAAGATGGTGATGATGATGAAGGCATTGATGATGATGGCGATGGTGATGGAGATGGTGATGAAGATGATGGAGATGGTGATGATGGTGGCAATGGTGATGAGGGACCTAGAGATGACAATGATGACGAAGATGGTGATGATGATGAAGGCGTTGATGATGATGGCGATGGTGATGAAGATGATGATGATGATGATGAGGATGATGATGATGATGATGATGATGGAGATGTTGGTGATGATGAAGATGATTATGATGTTGTTGATGATGAAGATGATGGAGATGGTGATGATGGTGGTGACAGTGATGAGGAACCTAGAGATGACAATGATGATGAAGATGGTGATGATGATGAAGGTGTTGATGATGATGGCAATGGCGATGGAGATGGTGATGAAGATGATGGAGATGGTGATGATGGTGGCGATGGTGATGAGGGACCTACAGATGACAATGATGATGAAGATGGTGATGATGATGAAGGCGTTGATGATGATGGCGATGGTGATGAAGATGATGATGATGATGATGATGATGATGATGATGGAGATGTTGGTGATGATGAAGATGATGATGATGTTGATGATGATGAAGATGATGAAGATGATGGAGATGGTGACGATGGTGGCGACAGTGATGAGGAACCTAGAGATGACACTGATGATGAAGATGGTGATGATGATGAAGGCATTGATGATGATGGCGATGATGGTGGCGACGGTGATGAGGGACCTAGAGATGACAATGATGATGAAGATGGTGATGATGATGAAGATGGTGATGACGGTGAAGGCGTTGATGATGATGGCGATGGTGATGAAGATGATGATGATGATGCTAATGAAGATGGTGATGATGATGGAGACAGTGATGAGGGACCTAGAGATGACCACGATGACGAAGATGGTGATGATGATATTAGATGCAGTGATCATAATCATCATGGGGAGAATTGTTTTATCAAATGCCACACAATCATAGTTGTAATAACCATAGTCATAGTCCCAAAGGTGCATAATTGAACCACGAGCAACATCAACTAATTGTGGCATCACATGAACATGGTAAGAATAACCATTTATGTGGGTGAGGGTAGGTATAAACATTGTGTAGATGATATAGAGAAAAAAGTTGGTGCTTTGTAGAGGTTAAATGAGATGACCATATCCAAATGATGTATGATGATGAATTTGGGAAAAAAACTTTATTCTCACTAAATACACAAAACACCTTACCATCCTTGAAAAACTGAAAAAATGGTTAGTTGTTTTCAGAGGCAGTATATAACTATTGATGGCAATTTCTTTTATGAACCATGTTTGGAAAACTACTATAATGGTTTGTGTTGTATGAAGTGAGAGTCCCTAGGATCCATTTGTTGGAAATAAAACTTCCATATTCGATTCTGAATGTCTACAATGACTTGGAAAAAAATTTCAATACTTTAATCAACTTTACTTGCAAAAATTCATCTTAACCCCCAATCTCTTTCATGCTAAGATCTATCAAGAAAGTGTAGAGTGTCTATCTCAAAGTTCTTAGACTTAACTCCTCAATTGTTTGGATAGGGTTAAGATCAATTTGTGTATCCCAAGGGGATAACTCAATGATTTGCAGCCATTTTTATGGCCATTTCACTAATTATGTTCCAACACATACTCAGTTCAAATCCCCCCAAGTGATGCACACAAATTTATGTTGATATGTTTACTAAAAAGGCAATCGTTGAATATGGGGAAGTGTCCCTTCAATTTCCTCACAAGGTTTCCTTTAGAAAGGAAAAGATCAACTTGTGATATCAAAGCAGTCAAATAATGTATTTTGAAGGCTAGAAACAAGTATGCTCTAAACTACGAAATATTGTCCATCAACAACCATGTAGATATTCTATAAGTAATCCCAAGATACTCTACAAGTTGTCAACAATGGCCTTCATTGTGCATAAAATCACATAAATCAACCAGTAATCAAGCATGGAGTATACACTACACATCCATCACCATTGCACTTGAATAAAGGTAAGTTTATGTAGACTATTCAGGTGTGGATAAGTTATAAAAGTGGTTCCAGAACCGATTTTAGAATGCTTTTGATTGGTTGAAACAATCACAAACATATTCTCAAGTAGTTAAATTTATCAAAAATAAGTCGAACGATCATGTACTAACAATCCACCAACAACCCTACAGTGAATCATATACTATGCATATCTTTTTGAATGTATTGTGGAAAAACATTTCAATCATTCCTAGCAATTATTGAACATTTGCAAGTGCAAAAGAAAAAAGGGTTGAGCGTTTCTTAATTATAAAGCTACACATCCAACATTATTGCACCTCAATGAGGATAGTTTATAGAGACAATTCAGGCATGGATAAGTAATACTATAAAAATTGGTCTTCCACAACTGAGTTTAGCATGATTTTGATGGATTCAAAGAATCATAGACATATTACTAGATGACTAATGTCTCAAAAACAAGTTAAGGAATCATGTACAATCTAAGCAAGTTCTCTAATAAAATTGTTGAACATAGTCAAATGTCATTCATTGAAATTTTAAGCCTAAAACAAGTATTTTTAAAACAAATGTCAAATATACATGATATAGGGGTACCTAAAAAATGCCATGTCATTTAATGCACTGCAACCCTTATGCTTTGGATGCAAAGGAGTAATCAAAGACATGATCATGATTTCATAACACAATTATAATTGTAATGTATTAAATTAGCAAACAATGTACTATTTTTACAGGCGCGTGTATGCCAAAAATATTAATATTTTCCACTCTCCTATACGACAATCATTTATTTGATATTGATCGCTTGATGTTAAAAAAAAACCAAAAATATATATATTCGACTAAAACATACGATAATTTTGTCAATAACAACACTATAGTATATCCATTGACATTGATTCCTTATATGGACTGAAAAATATTGTATTTGTCATGTTTTCACACACATGCCTATGCACTAGATTTCGTTTATGTGTATTTTGCAATAGTGTATGATTTATTTTTGTTTACAAGTATTGGATTCAATCCTATCTAAAAAGATGCATATTTTGTCCCATTTTCTCATTAGTGAGGAATTTTGGACATGCACGTCCATTTTCTACTATTTTCAATTGCATATATATCCAATACACACACACACACACACACACACACACACACTATGATATCCAACTTCTCTTCTAAGATCTAGGTAAAACCAAAATTTAGACAACATCACATCCTAATACACACAACATGAGACAACGAGATTAGACAAAGAGATATATAAATCACATAACTGAAACTCCATGTACATCGAGGCTGTAAAACTCATCCAAACATGTACAATTTATGGCAAATAGTGGAACATGGTTCCCAATGTATGTACAGTAGCAACCCATGCCCTAAACAAAATGCGACAACTCATGTCGTAGATCCAAAATACATGGTAACTCGTGCCGTAGATACAAAGTACATCAAAACTGGTGCAAAAAAGTTCCACGTCGTGGCTAATGTACATAACACATGGTGTGTAAAGCATTGTGACCACCCCCATCACTCCTAGGTGCATCTCCAAAGTCAATCTTCCTACTCTTCGAGCTACCGGTACCTCGGGTCTTGCTCCGTCTAGGAGTAGATCATCTCTTTGGACTCTGAAACAAATGATATAAGATACCGTCATTTTCAAGCATTTGCAACATTTACCACATTTATAAAACAAATGTAGAATTCAAATCTTAAATAAATCACCTCTGATGTGACTAAGAAACGTTGGACAGTTGTCCTGGATCTACGAAGCCTCTCCGCAATTCCAGCCTACAACATTTACAACAATCATTTCATTGAAAAGTAATAATTGCTTAAATTAATTTGTGTTAATGCATCAAAATATTTTCATAAATTAGTTTGATTCTCATCGTGTACACCTCCGACGATGGACATGGTTGGGATTTTGGGCTAGTAGGTGGCGCAGATGGCTGGACAACCATCTCTGATGCAGTGATGGGGGGGGTGCAGATGTAGTGGCATCCACTATAGGTGCAACCACTGGAGATACAAATGAGGATACTGGAAGGGTAGATGCCACAATAGTGGCGGGAAGTGGGGATGATATGGTGGGAGAAGAAATGGTGGTATGGGGTGGAGGAGGACGTCGTGGACGATGAACCCCTTCCAGTTGTACGATAGTGGGTATCGAACCAAAAGGGATAGGGGGGATGTTGAGGGATGGTGCATGGGAGGGAAGTCCTGCATAGAGGGAGGAGGATGGATGGAAGGGAGGTTGTGGATGAAAAGCGGAAGCTGGAAGGAAGGGGGGGTGTGGATGAAAGGGGGAGGATGGATAGACAAGGGGGCGTGGATAAATTGGGGAGGAAGTATGGACGAGGGGGCGTGGTTGAGTGGGGGGGGATGGATGGAAGGGGGAGTATGGCTGGAGAGGGGAGGCTGGATGGAAGGGACGGGGTGGGCGTAAGGAGGAGGCTGGATGGAAGCGAGGAGGGGGACTCATGGGAGAGGGTGGATACATAGGACTAAAATGGGGAGCTGTAGCTGTTGGTGGCACCTACATATACATTTGTAATATGACAATTTAGTAAACAAACAATAATTAAACCATAGTAAGTCGCAACAATTCAAATTAAAAGTGTGCTTATAACTACACATTGTACTTGTGTATGTGGTGATCTGCCAATCCCTAGTGGGGGTGGTTGATCACCGTAGTCAGGGAACACATGTGGACACCAAAATGCATGCATGTTATGGACATGTTAAACAAGTTATTATTTAGGCAATCAAGATATTCAAAAACATTGTACGAACTATCAACGTGTATGCCATAAATATAAATACTTGAGTAATATAAATGACATAAGTAATAACAGTATTGTGCCAGCTACTGAAAATACCTCTGTGTGGGGTGCCACAATTTCAGTTGCAGCTGCCATTGCTGCATCTAGGTTGGGAGATCCTATGTTCTCCCATGTTGGCGTCTTAGCTCTAAATAACTGTACATTGAAATAATAGTTTAAGTCAAACAAAAATACTTTAAAAATAATTTACAAGTTATAAACTAATGATTGAAAACACATTAAAAAAATTGTTGACCTGGTCCATATAACAACCCTCGATCGGGCCAGGGCAAGTGTGTCCGCAATGGGGACAAATATGTGGAATTGTCCCCGTCGAACTAGAATGCCCAGCATGGCTACCATCGGTCATGGGTATATCCTAGCCCTGTCGTGAAGGCCCTGCATCTGGATCTCTATCAAGGTCACCCAACCTCTCCACTGTAGTCGCTGCTACAAAGGAAGTGTGTTTGAGGAGACCACGTGCAACATTCCTCATTTCCACCTCGATCTGATCAAGCTTATGGGGCAATTGACGTGGCTGGGGAGAGGGGTTGGGATCGCGCCTAGGAGCTGGTGGCCCTCTCGGTGGGTTCCTCCTGGCAGCAGGTCGATCTTGGGCAGAGCCACGCCCAACACCCTGGAACTCGGTTATGTCAAAATAGTCGACATGTAAACTGAGGCAAAACTCAGCCCACAGTTGGCGAAGGAAGTACTGTGGAACCTCCCTATTAATGCAAGGAGGTTTATCGTACACCATGAACCACCTCTGCATCCAATTGTCCCTCCACGGGTGGTAATGACACCAATCCATGCATACACGTGGCTTTGTAATGTTCGGTGGTTGGCTTGTTTTTGGCTCAGTGAACATACTATATAGTTGGGATTTTGTAATGTTCAAATCTTTTATTGCTTCCTTGGAGATGCCCATGGAGTAGTACTCCCACATCCTAGCTCTAAATTGAGTCATGTTTGTCAATTGCTAGTGTGCATGTATGAGGGATTCGATTGAGTTCTCAATTGACATGGCAAGAGACAATTGAGATGGTTCACCCGAGTTTCTAAGTTCGCGAGTGTGCACTCGCATTTCATTTACATAGTGGTTAAGGTCATCTTGTTCAAAATTTGGTTGTGGGTTTTGGTTTTGTTTGGCATTGGGTCCAAGGTTCAGGTTTTCTTGTGTTCCACCGGAATCGGGGTTAACATCTTGTTCACTCATTGTCTCAATTGCAATCTGCAGTTGAAAATTGGTTCATTGTTTTCAAAATTTGGGAATTATTTACAATTACATTAAAAAAAATACCAAAATTGACACAAATAATGAATAAAATTGAAAAAAACATGATATTTACCTATTAATCGAAGTGGTGACAAGTTTATGGGTGTTGTTGGGTGGTTTTGGAGTGGATTTGGCCTCCGTTGGTAGTTGAATGGATGCGTACATGGAGAAGGACGATGCATTCGGCCGGCCAAATGAAAAATGGAGAAATTGTGCACTGTTTTATATATATATTTTTAACAGGGGCGCGTGCGTGTCTCCTTTATGCATATGCGTTAGCAACTCACATGCGCCATCAATGTGCACGCGCCTCGGTTCGGTACCAAACCTAGAGGCGCGTGTGCATCTCCTTAGGTGCGGTCGCGTTATTTTTCTTCTCCGCTAGCACGGGCCTATTGCAATGAATTTGGGGAGCATCTTCATGCGCCCGCCCATATGTATATGGGAGGATACATTGTGAAAATTGAGCAAATGTATACTGTTAGTCTCGCTTGAAGAAAGGATCACATTGTCGAAGGAGGGAGAACAATTATGGTGATGTGTTACCTAAAAAACTAGCACTCTTCCATGATCAAATATAATTGCACCTAAATTAAGTATATGGACTGAAATATGATCGATGGACCCAGTGGACCCAATTTTATGATCGACAACTCCTCAAGGAGGTACACCCATTGTTATCTAAATGTAACCCCCTTTTTGTTGAGGCCCTTTTCCTTGGCCATGGGAGGCTCCCTGAAACAAGATAAGGATAGACCTCTAAGAGACACAATAGAAAGTACTTATATCCCTACAACACCTTCCCAATATAAGTATACTAATGCCTAATGGATTCAATGGTATATATATATATATATATATACAATGAAACCTTAACTTCGGAAGTCTAGGATAAATTATGAAAATGTAACTCACTACTGCATTTTTTTGGAGTAAAAACCAACAAAACAAAATGGGAGATATCTTACAAACTAATCATCAAAAGAAAATAAATTTTACCTCCCGATAGCTGACATTGAGGGTTGCACCTATCCCCCCTAGGGAGCACTTTATTTTGGGGATGAAAGATATGAATTGGCTCTAATTTATGCTTCATGTCTAAAATTTATTATAGTAAAGGTGAACCAGAAAATTACTTTGCCTTAAATCTTCCTAGGGTCCTCTCAAGTAACCTTGGATTTTACCCAAAGTTTCTCAAACCCCTAGGGTTTGAATTTTCCTATGGAATGAACCTACAATAACTCAATAACTAGATCTAAAACAACCCGTTATGATTGTCATCATCTAACCCTAGGATGACATTGTGATTTTTTCTAACGTTTTTTAATATTTTCAATATTTTATCTAGATCTGAAATTTATTGTTGCAATTGAATATGTTAGGAAATCACAATTAAAATAATCTATGGCACAAAATAAATATTTTGGGAATTTTTGGAAAACTATAAATTTTTTAGGGTTTTCAAAATATTTGAATTTTTGTATAATATAATACAAAAATGTGATAAAGGAGTTTTGAAATGAACATGAGGGAAATAAAGACCTAATTCTCCTCCTTCAATTCTAGTGAGGATTCATGGTTAGAGTTCCTCTCAATAATTGACAATCCAATTTGATGAATTAGGGGAAAACCAAGCAACCCTAAGGTTTTGTTGGATTTGACCAAATTAGGTAGAATATAGGTTCCAAAGGCCTAACAAGATAGACCCTCCAAGGAGAGATGTATCACTTACAAGACAAGTCTTTTATGCATAAAAAAAAACTAATTTACTCTTTCCTTGGATGTCTATAATAGTGCAAGAAAAAGATAACCAAAGCTCTTACCATAAACGAAGAAAATGGAGAAAATAGTAACCTCCTAAGAATCCATTTCCTTAGAAAAGCCCTGCAATATTAAGAATCAACCTCAAAATACCAAAAAATACCACAATCAAGCTCCAAGGGTGTCAAGAAGAGAGTGCACACCACTATCCCAAGTAGACAAGAAGAAATGAAAAGAACTTTATTTAATCCCATAAGTTTTTTACAAATGAGGAGGCTAGCGATATTTAAATGCTTTCTAGGCTAACTTAAACCTCATTTTTAGGCCGACCCACCTAAACATGTCTAAATAACTTAAAATGAATTTTTAGGTTTTGTCATCGAGAAGATGGGGACTAAAGATCATATAACATAAAATAAGCATAGAAATGATGAATTGCTGCAAATTGATGAAACATTGATCTCTTAGGACGAGGATTCCATGCCCCAGATGACCCCAACAATGTGATTTTTCCCTCAACACCTCCTCCTTTAGGTGGTATGACATGTTCAAAAGGATGGTGTCATCACTGAATTTAGCTTGATTGAGCCAAGGGGAGGGTTAATACATAATAAAGATGGGCCCAAGTGGGCATAATGAGGTGTGATAAGATGGATATGAAAAACCTTACATGTGTAATCACCTCTACATAGTATAAATAAAAGTGTGTCTAGGAGCCTCTAAACCATGTGTCCTAATGACATCATCCCAGGAAGCACTAGACACCAAGCCTGGGTATAAATGGCCTACATGATGGGGGAATTCCACCACATCAAGTGGTAGTCCTAACAAGAGAGACCCTCTAGGGAGGGATGTCTGACTTATAAGATAGATATTTTATGCATAAAAAATGCTAATTTACTCTTACCTTGGATATATCCGACAATGTAAGAGAAAGAGAACCAAAGATCTTACCATAAACAAAGAAAAATGGAGAAACAAGTGTTAGTGTCGATTAAGGTCTTATAATAAAACCAAACCACCATGCACACTAATTATCAATCCAGGATCATAAAAATTTCAAGTCTACCTGCACAATATATGCAGATACAAATTCTTCCTTAATACTTTAAAAAGATATAAATGCAGATGCAGCTAATGAGACAAAGAAACACGCAATCCATTCATTCTAAACAGGAATCCAATCTATTCCACTCTGCTAAAAATGGAAACAACACACCACTTCTTAAAAAAATCAACTCATGAAAACACTCTGCAAAAACAAATCTGCAAAGATACTTATCCTACACTCATCCACACAATTCCATAAAAGAATCAATAAATCCAACAATGGAGTCTACTCAGAAACAACACTGTGATGCATTAAAAGAAACCCCAATTGCAAGTAATAGGACTATCAAGGAAATAAGTAACAAATAGGTCTACATCTGTGTCATAAAACCATGAACTACCAATCCACTCATAATAATAATGACTCTATGCAAAGCAACCATGAACCTGGATCAAGTAACAATAATCTCAGTTCAATATTTTAATAAATCCAAATAGTTAGATACTTCCAAAGTCTTGTAACAACATTTGTAAATTGATTATACATCCAATAGAAATTAATGAACAAACTGCAATCTTACTTATTATGAAATCAACAAACTATAAAAGGCAGCTACTGGTTAGTGAAGGGGACCCTTCCTCCTCTAACAAAGGCTGAAACACGCAATTAAAGACTCGGAAGATTAAAAGAGCATTTTATTATAATAAAGGATCAATACAAGTTACAACAGTATGTAAATCAATACTCTTTTCTCTCCAAGTGTTAATTCCTTCACTTGCTAGCTTCGGATCATCAGAGCACATTTCTTTTTATATCCCATTTGAGTAACAAATTCCCTACTTGGAATGGTTGAACACCTTGAGAATGGTCATTAAAATCTATATTCTATATATGTTACTTGCTTTGATTACTGTTACAACATCTATTTACAAAAAATATACAAGATAGCGATCCATCCGAAAATAACTTCGAAGGTTGATACTCTTGAATCCTTGGGTAACAGATTGCTACCTTGTTGGAACTTCTGAAGATTTCCACTTAAGCATCGGTCAAAGACCAAATATTAAGTGCCAAAAGAGAGCAACAAAACTGTGACATGAGTAACAGCGGTGTATTTTGTACCAATGAAGAAGTAACAACATCCTATGTTCAGTCCATGATCATGCTGCATTGATCCTATCTGCACAGGATCCTGAATAATACGATTGGTAGGATAAACCCGAGAACAAAACCACCTTAAATATTTAAATTACAACTTAAAACCACATGATATTCAAAGAGGTTGTACCTTTGTTATAACACTTGGATTACGTCTAAAATGGTATCAAAAGGAATTTGGTACTAGCTCGAATGTATTTAAAATAGGGTAAATGAGTAATAAAAAAAGTGACATTTTACAGGACCAACATCTCCCCCCAACTTATCCAAATGAATGTCCTCATGAATTGAGGTCTCTGTTTTCCCCGACATGATATGCATGTAAAGAACTAAGTTGACATTCAACATGTGTGTTTTCATGAGCAAATTTGAACCCTACTACAATCATCAACTTTGCTCCCCATGGTTGTTCTGAAGGAAAATCATACATAGGTATATACTTATCTGTAGGTAACCATATGAGGGGGAAATGAAACTTTAGTCTGGTCCATCTTGGCCCCTTCTGTTGGATGCACTCAATGTATCTATTCAATCTATCTATTTCCCTCTTAAAGTTGGGAAACCCAAAAGGATCCTTGATTTTCACTTCCCTTGAGGACAACTACCACATTCTTAAATAACTTCTCAGAGAAACCGAAGAAATATCATTAACACACTACATGCAATGAGACAAGACATGTCCCTGTATAGAGACAACCGTTTGAGCTATAGCAGGGGATCTCCAAAATGGAATTTAGGCTCTGATACACATTTTTTCATTAAAGGGTTCGACCCTAATGGTTAACTCACATGTGGCTTGATTCATTTCTAGGGTGTCCTAGGTTGTCTTCCATCTAAGTTGATTCAACATGTGGGACAAGAAATATCTCAACTGAAGATCCCCAATAAAGGGCATAGGATTGAAATTTCTCTCTGTGGGTAGAATAAAATTATGTAAATAAAAACTCACACAAAGAGTGTTGGGTGAGTATATCTACTGAAGGAAAATCCCCCAAAATTCTTCAACATTTGTGATCCGAGGACTCTTACCTTCAACTAATGTAGCTAACTGAAAAATAAGAAATTGATCATTTAAGAATATATCATACAAAGGAGATGGTGCCTTGCACCCTAATAACTCATAACTGAGTTGTTTCATACTCATCTTCTCCTCTTGTTGCTTCTTAATATGTTCCTGAGCCAACTCCAATTTTCTCTTATCTCCTTGCCAGACTCTTTCATTTTCTAGATAAGAGGCAATCTCCTCCCATTTTCTTTTTTCCATAGCCTGCATTTCCTATTTATGTTCTACCAAAGAAATTATACCCCCTTTAAATGAGTCAGCTACCCCTTTCCATTTTTCTATTTCAGCTTGTAGTAATAGGGAAGAAGGTATATTTGTTTGCGTGGCCTGTTCCTTTATTCCCATAGTGTGTTCGGCTTGTAATAGAAGAGGGGGAAGTGGGTATGTTTGAATTGCTTGTTCCTTCCTTTCCATGGCCTGTTTGGTTTGCAATAGCAGATGGGGAAGTGGGTATGTTTGAATGGAATGCTCCTTCCTTTCCACAAATAGAGTCGTCTGAGCAAGAGCTTCTAGTCTCGGGGATTCATTTGGTATCTTCATCTATTTATTTAATTCTCGAACCCTTCTCCCCAATCTCCAATTTTCCCTGGTCAATTGTGTGACCTTATCAGTAAAGGAAAGGGATTTATTTTTCTTCTCCTTCCCACTAAATTCCTTCTTTTTACCCTTATCCTTGACTAGCTCAGGTGTTGTTACTTCTAGTTCACTCATATTTTCATCATCTTCTTATGAGAAAATAAATCTGATTTTTTCATGTTTTTCAACTTTAGGTGAACAAAAGTAATAATTTTGTTTAGAATTTCACTTTTTAGTTAAAAAAACTTTTAGATAATTATGTTAGATTTCTATTCATTAATTTTTCAATTTTTTTATTGAGATTTGATATGTCGATTTTGGCAAATGTTTGACGGTGTGTTTTTATAAAATGAAAGGACTTAAAAATAGTCATGTTTTGTTGCATTCCTAAAATCATTGTTAAACTTATTTTTTGCAAAAACAAAATATGCTACGACAATCTACACACAACGTATTACTACATGACTATATGTTTGTAACAAATGGATCTATATACTAATTATTATATTTTTTTGAATTCGATAAATGGGAAAACCTTGTCGATTTTTAACATGTTTTTTGTTGCACGACTTTTCTCTTAATTGACTATAAAACTAAAAAATCTAAGAATACCCTTTTGAAGTAGACACTGCAATTAACTGCACCATATTTGTTTCAATTTTTTTGGTAGTTTATTTTTAAAGTTATGGATTTTTCATTTTACCGCATTTTGAAAGAGATGAAACTAAACTAGACACATGTTAACAAAAAAAAAAAAATTAAAATATCAGATCTCATCTATACACGACAAAATATATACCTATGGAAAGTAGATTCAATGATGAAACTAATGGTATCAAGTTTGATAGTTGATTTGTAGTGTAAGAGATTGTTTTTACCTTCCGAAAATGAAGAAACCTGAAAACTATGCAGAACCGTAAAGTTTTTAGGTTTCAGAGATTATTCGCCAAAATAATTATTCGATCGAATAATATTTTCCCATTACGAAACCGTTATCTATAACAAAGGTTGTTTGGCTGAAAAGCAAGATGCAAATATTTTTTCGTCGGTTGAAATTTTTTTTTTTTACATTATTTATATTTGTATAAATAAAACTAAATAGATTCATTATTTTCGAACATTTTGTTTTCACATATGTTTGGTCAAAATATTTTTGAAGGGGTTTTCAAAGGAGATTTCTTTCAAGTAGTGCGAAAGGGGTTTTTTTCCCAAGGCATTTTTCTTCTTATTTCTTTCCAAGGGGTACATTCAAAGAGTTTTTTTTCCAAGGCATTTTTTCAAAGGAGTTTTTATTTCAAGATATTTTTGTAAAAGATTTTTTATTCCAAGGTATTTTTCCTTCTTATTTCTTTGCAAGAGGTTTTTTCAAAGAGTTTTTTTTTTCCAATGTATTTTAGCAAAGAAGTTATTTCATTGCAAGGGATTTTTTCAAAGTGTTTTTTTTCCAAGGTATTTTTGCAAAGGAGTTTTTTTTCCAAAGTATTTTTCCAAATGGTTTTTAAAAAAAAAAAAAAAATTCCAAGGGGTACATTTAGAAAGTTTTTTTCCAAGGTATTTTTGCAAAGTAGTTTTTATTTCAAGGTATTTTTGCAAATTAGTTTTTATTCCAAGGTATTTTTCCTTCTTATTTCTTTGCAAAGGGTTTTTTCAAAAAGTTGTTTTTTTCCAAGGTATTTTTGCAATTGAGTTATTTCTTTGCAAGAGGTTTTTTCGAAGAGTTTTTTTTCCAAGGTATTTTTACAAATGAGTTGTTTTTTTCCAAATTATTTTTCTAAGTGGTTTTTTCATAGAAGTTTTTTTTTCAAATGGTTTTTACATAGAAGATTTCTTTACAAGGTGTTCTTATTTTTTTTCAATGGGTTTTTTCAAAGGAGATTTATTGTCAAGGAGTTCTTATTTCTTTCCAAGAAGTTTTTTTTCAAATGAGATTTCTTTTTAAGGGGTTTTTTCGAAGAAAATTTCTTTCCAATGAGTTTTTCTTCAAAGGACTCTTACAAGATTTTGATAAGGTGAAGTAAATTTCAGTTTATGTTTCTATAAATTTCGTAACTGTTCTTAAATCTTAAATTTTTATTTTTTCACTATAAAGTGATGATTCTTTAATTTATCCTCTATAGATTAAACAATCATGGGCAGCAAGAGAAATTGCCAAAGAAAAAGTGATCGTAAATGTGATGATGATGCTAATAGGGAAAAACAAAACCTCAGATATCATGCCAAAAAATCAAGGGTTGCAGAAATGTAAGAGACGATTATTGAAGATATAAATACAGATTTACATGATAATGTTGATGAAATGGAAATTGAAAATAAAGTACAAGAAGAACAAATTTAAGTTGAAGAGACCATTGTTGAAGATGTAAATAGTGATTTACATGCTAATGTCGATGGAGTCAATATTGAAAATCAAGTTCAAGATCCAAAAATTGGACCTAATATGTATATATCATGTATTTTTCAAATTCATTTTTTATACTGAATTGTATTTTTGGATATATGTTAAATTAAATTTAACTCGATGTATAGGTACTTTCACCATTAATGATGAAATATTAGAAGACATTGATTGCAACAAATATGGAGAAAAAATAGCCATACATGTTGCACGATATCGTGCTACAAAAATTTATGATGATATTCTCAAAGATTATTCAATAGTAGAACAAGCGCAATTTTGAGATGTTTATTAGTGTCCAAGAAGTTAGAAGGTGCTATGTCACTATTGGGTATTCACAAAGCAACAAAAGAGTCGAAATTGAAACATAATATGATAGAAAATATAGGTGATACAATAAAAAAATTTGGAAAATCTAGGAAGAAAGATACCCGTGCTGTACATAGAGCAATTCAGATAACAATTGTTTCACTAGTACTAGACAAAATCATTTGACAACACAACTAGCAAAAGCAATTAAAACCTCAAGAAATACATTATACAAACATAACAAATTCAGAATGCAAATAGATGAAAATGATGAACTTGCTTGCTGGGCAATCATTTGTAGACAACCTTACAAAGATAGAATGGGAGAAGGTGTTAAATATATTGTATAGAAATATTGGTTGGCACATGCTCGAGTTTCACCAAATTCAAGGGATGTGATATGACAAAGAGTATCATGAAATGTATATGAGATCCGCCCAAAACATATAATGGAAATGACACAAGTACAATTGTTCAATAAATTCAAGGAGGATCATTGTGGAATTAATATGTCAATCACTACATTTGTGCAACAAAAACCATGGTATGTAAGACCTATTACTATATGTGACACATGTTGTTTTTGTTATCATGTGTAATTTCAATTATATTATGACACATTTCTTGAATTTGGTAAAATGTTTTGGACAAATTCACCACCTCCGCCCACAATACGTAAATTCATATCTCAAACTCTGTGTGAGAGAGATCGTGATGAAGCATTTTATAATAAGAAATGTGTCAATGGAAAACATTTTCATCATTGTGGAAATATGGTTTTATTCCACAATAAATATCCTATTGATAATGATCAGTCGCTGTCAAATGTAACCGTTGATTGGAGAATATATGAATACAGCAATTATGCTACAAGTTCTAGTGATGCGCATTCCAAAAGAATTGATTTGCGAGAAGATAAAATATGTGTGACATATTTTCTCAAGAAATTTGAAAGTGAAATTTATAAATACACCAAGCATTCACATAGAGCACGATGGCAAGACCTTCAATTCAAACAGTCTCATGACATTTTTCCACCTGAAACAATTTTGTTTGTGGTTGATTTCACAGAAAACTACACATTTGATGCACAAAAAGAGATACAAAGTGAATACTATCATTCCGACCAAGTTTCGATATTTTTCCATGTTCTATATAAACATTCTCAACTATATCCATATTAGGAAGATTATTTCGGCAACCATATCCATAATTATGGTGCAGTATATTTTCTGGATTAGGATTTTTATCTTATGCAGAAATAACATCTACTATGTAATATTTTGTTTTTTGACTATGGAGACGTGAAGGGATGTTTAGTTTTTTATTGTAAAGGATCTGTGAAGATATTGAAAAATACAGCTTATGACTATTCTATCATATCATTGTATTGCTTGCTTTAGTTTTTTGAATATCAATGGTATACTTTTTTTCTAAGGAAGAAAAATCATTCAGACATACACTATTCTTTTAAACCGCCATACATATGAAAAAGCTAAAAACAATCGCCAGGCATCGATATGCGAAATTTTTTGTTTCTTCCAGATAAATGTGCAAAATTCAACCACGAGCTTTGAATATGGATATTTATATTAGGAAGATTATTTCGGCAACCATATCCAGAATTATGGTAGAGCCATAACTTATGTTTACACTCCACGGTTTAACAATAGAGCCATAACTTACTTATTTATAGAATATGAATCTGTCTTGAATTTTGAAAGCTCAGTTCAAATCAATAACATGGAATAACTAGTCACGTTGAATTTCCTAGTTAATGTAGAATTCAAAGCTCCTGCTGGAAATTCAAAAAAACCTATAAAGGACTAGGAGATTAAAAAGACTATTAAAACTTACATTGGACTTACTAGGTAATGCAGAATTCAAAGCTCGTGGTTGAATTTCGCACATTTATCTGGAAGAAACAAAAAATTTCGCATATCGATGCCTGGTGATTGTTTTTAGCCTTTTCATATGTATGATAGTTTAAAAGAATAGTGTATGTTTGAATGATTTTTCTTCCTTAGAAAAAAAGTATACCATTGATATTCAAAAAACTGAATCAAACAGTACAATGATATGATAGAACAGTCATAAGCTGTCTTTTTCAAGATCTTCACAGATCCTTTACAA
Organism: Larix kaempferi; assembly: GCA_027924585.1. Classification (NCBI taxonomy): domain Eukaryota; kingdom Viridiplantae; phylum Streptophyta; class Pinopsida; order Pinales; family Pinaceae; genus Larix; species Larix kaempferi. The sequence goes on along the minus strand of BSBM01000878.1, from coordinate 12,698,662 downwards.
TAAAAAACTGTACATCCCTTCACATCTCCATAGTCAAAAAACAAAATATTACATAGTAGATGTTATTTCTGCATAAGATAAAAATCCTAATCCATAAAATATACCGTACCATAATTATGGATATGGTTGCTGAAATAATATTCCTAATATAAATATCCATATTTGTCCAAGTTTCGATATCGAGTGCAAGATTCTGTCACTAAAACTTGCTATCGAACTTCTACTGAACACCACTATCGAGGAAGAACAATTTCTATACTTGGAAAAACTCGATAAAACCAGTCATGATGTAACTCTGGCTAATGAATCACATAAGAAAAGAATCAAGGCCCAGTACGATAAATTAGTGAAACCTCATATCTTTAATGAGGGTTATTTGGTCCTTACTTATGACCAAAAACACGATAAGATGGGGGCAGGAAAACTTGAGTTCATGTGGCATGGTACATATGTTATAAAACGCGTTTTGAAAAATGAATCCTATGGACTAGAATATTATGACATGTTATCTTTGGGGGAGCCTCGCAATGGGCTCTACCTAAAGCAGTACTATGCCTAAAACTTTATGCATTAGTAATTTGTATATACTGTACATGACATGTGCTTTTGTTTGGTGTGTTAGGATCTCATCATTGCGCTTATACCATGTTCTGCTTGGATGTGCATATGGAAACTTGCTTTGGATTCACAAACGGCACTTGCCGGCACACCCACAACCTCGCTTCGGCGGCGTGGGTAATCTATTCCCCTGTCGGTGAGATAATCAATTTAGGAGGAACCTACCTAGGTTTTGTGACCAACAATGCCGTCGAGTATCATGTGGTGCTTGGATTATTGACTGATGCTTTTTCCTTGGGTGTAGACCACCTTGTTATCTATCTCAATTCACAGTTATTGGTATCTCATTTAAACCGTGTCTACGTTATCCACAACCCCACATTACTCTGTCTATTCCCATAAGTACGTTTCTTGGAAAGGTCCTTTGAACCCATTCAATACCTACATATCCCAAGAAGCATGAATCGAGCAGTTGATTCCCTAGATAATTTCATTTTAGATTGGTACATTGCACATTCATAAAAAATTTCATTAAAAATATGCATAAAATGACATAACATGTAATCTAACCATAGTGTATAATCCAACATCCATAAGATCCCAAATTACCATATAAAATAAAGTATATAAAATTGCAAAATAGTGTTTTGTATATATATCATCATGTCCGGTAAAATACAAAAATGGTACTGATACAAAAAACCTTAAGCTCATAAGCTTTTAAGTAGAGTCCATATACAAAATCTGAGGCTTATAACCTTCAGTACATATATCATACATAAGAGTTATCTCTGTGGATGCTAGCTCGTGATACCAGATGATATCCCGAGCTACTCAACATAGCATCCGGCCAAAGCATCCTGAAACTCCAGCTGTATGACGCTGGTAATGGCAAGGTAAGTCATCTATGGATATGTCGGGAATATTCAACGTCAATCTATGGAGGTTCTCCTCCAACTCGCCTAACTACTCCGCTGCATCTTGCTGAGTAGATGCCATCTCTCGTACCACTCCTCTCCTCTCAATCGGTGAAGAACCTACCGGTTGAAACGGGCCAACATCTACATGAAACATGTGTGAGCTATTAGTACTACCCAAAAACATTAAAAAAAAAAAATTCATTCTTACCAAGGTCTCCCCACTACTCCTCCTCAGTAAGAGCTAAGTCTGGGTCTCCCCTAAAGTCAGTACCGGCATACACATAATCCTCAATCATGAGGAGCTTCCCGTGGAGCTACCTAAATAAGGTGGGCCCATAACTAATGATAGGTCCTCTGTCTCCATGGCGAGCCATGACCTCCGAACATAGAACCATATGAGGATCTCGAGATCATCCAACTCTACCTGTGGTCTCAGTAGTGGAACTCGCTCTAGGAAGAACGAGACCACAATGGATCCATACCCGAACTGCATCAACTCACCCCCACAACACTTGGTGAGTTGATCCTTTAGGTTTGTGAGGATTCCCTTAGACCAATTGAAAACGTTCGATGCCATACACTTGATGGCATACAACATGTAATCCTTGGTGTCCTTATGAGAAGCCTTGCTACCCACCACTCGCTTTATGGTAAAGAGAACAGCCCTCAAGGGTCGATCTCGGATATTCTTGATTGGAATTTTCCTAGCAAGCATCTATGTCCCTAGTGTACAAAATTGTGCCACCAAGCTCTCTGTCGATTGATCACTACGTCGCAGATCGGATAGTGAAATTGGGGATCCCCACATGGATAACCGCGTTAGGAAATAAATGTCTTCCACATCCAAGTTGAGGATGTGGGAACCTACTCAGAAATGTTGTTGATCCGGATCCCATAGCCTAATCAGGTAATCCACTAATTGTACTTAGTGTTAGAAAAACAGGATCACAGAGCAATAACAATAAACATAAATGCAAATATAATCACACAAACACATTACAAGAGAGACACCAATATATCGTGGTTCACCCAAGATGGGCTACATCCACACTGAAATTTTCAGTCCTTATTATTATACCACCCAGCAAAGTGAATGGATACAACCTGCAGCATAGCCGCTGCACTTCCTCTTCACTGTCTCATAGTCTCTCTTCACGATCTCAGAGATCTTTACAATGCATAATACCTAATACATCAACCCTAGTCGTGTTACAATGTCTTTCTTTTATAAGGGAAATACAATGGGAAAATACCACGGGATACCTTGGGGATCGTGCTGGGATTATAACCAAACTTGGGGTTCAAACATAGTTGAATCATCATCTATGACACTGGAAGATTAGGCTCCACAACCAACACTTGGGCCCTCATGCCGTATACATGAAAGAATTTCAAGAGTCCACATCTTTGCAAAGCATTCATCGAATGTGGATCATTTGTTGCTTGGGCATCTTCGATTTCGTGTTCCCATTCTTTCCATTGGACCATGATGTTGGTTGAAACCTGCCCAAACATCAATTAAAAAAACATTAGAACCTTTTCATGACTTTGGTTTGGGTCCTTTTGGCCCCATTTTATATTTTTCATTATGGATTTGCGCCGACACACCCCGCTTTTGTGGACAGTGCACCAACGACGCACTTTCCGAGTGGATGAAGCACGTTGGACCACCCTCGACACACTTCCCGCAAGGGGAAAGTGCATCACCCAAGGCGTGCACAATTCCCTTCTTTTCAAGTCCAAAATATCAAAAAATGACAACTAAACTAAAAACATAATCCACTGAAAAGGTAAAGAGTAGGGTTAATTCCTACCTATGACTAACGAGGCGTGAAACAACTAACCGTAGCTTCTGCAATCAACGTTTGAAAAATGAGCTCCAAAGAGGTGTTTTCACAATTCCAAATTGGTAAATATTTCTTTACTATTTGAATTTTTATATAAAAGAAATCGAATATTTCTTTTTTAATATTTCTTTTATGGGTTTTTTACTATAGTTGGTGACTTTTTTTTTATGTTTTAACACCTTGTTATGATTTCTAACTTAGTTTTTGGAGTTCTCAGATAAATTAAAGTGGTGTTTTGAATTTATTGGCGACCATCGTAACATTTCATACTTTTTATCAAGTGTGAACGAGTCTTCGAGTGTTTTTCATGCTAGCACGACACTCATTAAAATCAAGTAAATTAATGGCATCAAGTTTACTTTTCTCTTTTCTCGTGCTCGTCAAACTATGAGAATAAGTTACCGAGTTACATTTTATCACTTTTTCGGGCTCGTAAAACTCCTACGAAAAAGGAACCCCTGGGAGTTCCTCTTTAAGCTTTTTCTAGACTCCCTAAATATGAAAAGATCGCCAAGCGAACTTGATTCTTTCATGCTTGTAAAATTATTTGAAAGATCATCTTTATGGTGATAGTTTACCCATTTTTAAGACTGGGAGGACTATTTACAAAAAAGGAGCACTCCGGTTAATCATGACTGGAAGAGTTCTCTCTCATGTTGTTTTATCCTTTTTCATATGAGGAGACTAACATTTACGAAAAAGAACCATTTGGAGTCTTCTTTAGTTCTTTTTCAGACTCTCTAAATATGAAATGACGTTGAGTTTTCCTTCTATGGACTCGTTAAAATATGACATTGAAGGGCCCTTATTGGGACGAACCCCTCCTATCTCAAGTTCGTAAAACATATGAGATCGGACTCGTCTAAAGGATGAGCTAAACCGAGCATGTATTACCCTCCTCAAGCTTGTTAAATAAGAAAAGAGGTGCTCATCAATCATGATGGTGATAAGGAAAGAGTTTTCGTTTCATTGTAATTATGGAAGTACTTAGTCACTCTTGAACATGGCACTCGTTTGCATATGCATTCAAACACTTGGGTAATATGCTTATCTTCGAGTCCCACCAATTCCATGAGTCGTTCAACTCTTTTGAGTCATCCAAATAATGCTTCCATCATCAGTTGCATTAGGGGTTGGTGTCATTCTCGTCATGTAGATGCTGCCAAGTCATGCCATTCCCATGTTCAAGAGAGGTCTGTTCATCGAGTCAAACCTTTGCATTCATTATACCTTCTATCATGTCGGTTACACCTGATTCAGTCTCAAGTATCACTCTACGATATGATATACTCCAAAACATTTTCGATCGTGTTTTGTGTTGATGATGGGGGAAACATTATGGCCCTCATTCGACGGATTTGTCCTTGTCGACTTCAACACATCATCCGAGGATTAAATCTAGAAACCAATCAAGTACCTTGGGCCTCCATGCCTCAATGGCAGGTTACCTCACTTTCAACAGTAAGTTCACATCATTGACTTCTGATTAAAAGATTCCATTGAGTGTTTGACCTCAACTCATTGATTAACATTCAGTGGTATGTACTATGATACCTTGGGAATCATTGACATCAATGATGATTTCCCTCATGCTTGTTAACGGTATACATTAATGACTGGTAATCAAGTTGTTTCTACCATGTTCGACTTCAGAACATTGTAATCACATGGTTAGATTTGTGGGTTAATTCATTTATCTCACCTAGGTTGCAATGGAGATTTTTTGAGTTATATTACACAAATCCACTTTATATTGGTCGTGGTTGTGTTATCATATCATCATGGATCTACAATTGTGTCTAGCAGCCATGATTGTGTTCAGTCAATCTTTACTATCATGGATTTGCAATGTATTGGTCAACAACTATGTCATGAGTCAGTTTGGGACATGTATCTCAGAGTCAATTGTACTATAGGAGATCTTTGTTCGTCACTCCAACCAAAAATCCTTACTTCAATTTTTTCCCTACTACAAACCATTTCAACTACCTTATTTTTCTAGCTTCATGCTTTGGGGGGCATTCTGTTACACCAAAATCTCGTCATCATGAATTATGTGTCCTTTATATTCCCTGATCCCTAAAGTACTGGTTTTAAAAAATCAAAAGGGAAATTGTTGTTTATCCTTTAACCTTATGATGTCACCTTGACGCACCCTAATCTCTGGCAAGGTGCGTCAGACTCGAGGTGATGCGCTCTGTGCCTTAGGAGACTGTGTCGGTGGTGGAGGGTTCCCTTGCACAAGGTGCGTCGACCTCCCATTGGCACGAGTTTCTCTTGTGCATGGTGTGTCATTGCTGGTTAAAAAGTATAAAGGGAAGCTTCGATCAAATTCTCAAAGTTTGGATGGCGTGGAGACTTATCCCTACATATCTGGGAAGGTGGCACTCAACCTCCTTACCTAGTGGGATGATCCTTTAAGACTCTCCCCTAAATCCTCAACATATCTTAACCCTTTCAGCCCTATATATATGAACCCCATCTCCATTGTCAATGAAGGAAGGATAGAGTACCTATATGCTGGTGGAATTTATCTAAGTGATCCTCTTCATCCATTAGGAGGCTAAGCATCTGATCTTGGAGGCTAGGATTGTTGGAAGGAGGTTATGACGCAAAGCATCGGTCATAACATCTCTCTCATTGTACTTCTTATTATTACATTTAATTAAAATTCTTTCCGTAAACTTGTTTTGTTAATAATCTTTAGGATTAACTTCTTTAGCTGTTGATCTAGATCAATTCATATTCATGTGATTTTATTACTTGTTTGTTTCCACATGTTTTTTCCGGTTTTGTAGCTAAATATCTGAAGATCGGGACTTGGATCAACAATTAGAAAGGAACTGCACCCTTAATGTAAGCCATATCTTTCACTTATCCTGCATTTCAATTGATCTAGGAAATGCATTTGTATTATGCATTGTTTTGTTCTAGATCTGAACCATTCAGACTAGGGAGATCCATTTGAGTCTTCCCTTACAGATTGACCGTAAACACCAAGTGATCCTAAAAGAGATTGTTAGTGTGATTCACATTCAAACAAATAAATATGATAAACAACAAAATGAAAGATATGGGGGGAGAATGCAAACTCCAATAACAATCATAGTATGCTAAACCACTTGTATTTCTCAATGGAATAGTTGTACAACACCTAGGAGGTGTGGGATTCAAGGGAATCCAACAATATCTCTTAGGGAGGCCTTTCTTGTCCAAAATAAATGCTAAGTAGTTGGTAGAATAATGGATAGAAACACTTGCCCCTAGATGGAAGGTGGAAAGGGAGCTTGAGAATGCTCACAATGGTAGGAAATGGTTGTTTATGAGGAAGCTCCAACTCAAATCCAACAGCATAACCTTGCTCTGATTTTTCTCTACAAAATGCATGCCAATGGCTTCCTTTTATAGGCCAAGAGGTGGCCAAAAAAAAACTAAAACCAAATGTGAACTCTCATCCTTCATGAACTAGTTCCAAGGTACACAAAGGGGATGATTAATGCCACCAAGTGTGTGAGGAGCCAAATTTGGATCTTTGGGGAGGATTGAGTCTTCAATGTGCCGCTAGGGTTGACACGGGAAAATTTGGATAAGTGAAGTTGTCTTATTGAATCTAGATCTAGGCAATCTAAATTCTTATATGGTATTAGAGCTAGTTTGATTCAAAGCAATTTACAGATTTTTTTTGCAGGTTATTTCCATCACCAGGAGCGCACCAACATGGACCAAAATCAAGCTATGATTCTTACTCACTTCAATTACTTCGACTGGAAGGCCCACGTAATCATCCTTCTTCAAAGTAAATGTCTTTACAGAGTCAGTGTGGGGCTTGAAACTAAGCCAAATGTTGTTGCACAAAAAGCGAAGTTGTTCAACAGGCTTGATGAAGCTTATGGTTTGCTTTGCCTCTCTATCTCTCAAGATATTTTATTCCATGTTTATACTCTAACAAATCCAAATCAAGTGTGGACAAAGATGTAGGATTCCTTTGGAAAGCAAGATGATATCAAAGGACATCTATTGGAAGTTGAGTTGATTTCACTAAGTCCAAGCAATTTCAATTCAATGGAAGAATTCATCTAAAAGTTCAAGAACCTAATGCTTCAGCTCAAACAGTGTGGTGTTGAGAAGAAAGAAGAGTAGCCAATCCTTTCCATTCAATCAAAATTGATTCCTGAATACTCAGTATTTCTGTCTACATTTCATGCTGTAAAGCTTGCAGTTCCCTACTGGAATATGCCAACCTTGGATGCATTCATAGACTCACTCACTCAAAAGAAGGACAAGTTATTTCAAATGGGGACTATGAGTATCTCCAAGGACCATTCACTTACTTCTCATGGAGCAAAGAGTTCCAAAAATATCAAATCCAAAGGAAAGCAAAATATGAAGGAAAAAGATGTTGTCAGATGAAGATGACTCCAATTCAACTGATGGAGATTCCAAAGCCAAGAAGATGAAGAACAAGAAAGAGAGATCCATGTGGTCTTATTTCTGCAAAGGTACCCATTTTGAGCAATATTGTTTCAGGAATAAATTGGACATCATGACCAAGATGCTTGAAGAACATAATATTGGTGTTCCTGATTTTGCACGAAAAGAAGAAAGCAAGCTTTCTGTTGAACAAGAACAATGTATCCGTGCTACTCACAAAGGTATTCATCTGTATGATCTGAGTGATCGAGCAAAAATATTTCTCATGTATCTGATTTTGATTCACATTATGATACATCAAAATTAGAAACCATCATCCCTTCCTTGGAATAATCTCTAAACAGTTCACCAAAGTCTCCTCCCAAACCTAGTTATTTTTCACTAGTTTTTTATCTGTCTTATGAAACGTCCTTCCACCTCCATTCGAATATTTCATATTCTGATCTTGAATATGATATGAAGAGTGATATGCAGGTCATGACACCACCCACACCATTTCCTCAACCATTGGATGCACAAAAGACCCTACAACCCCCAAGTTTTCTAGTTGAGAAACCTCATAATTCCATGGTTTCGTAAAGTGTGTCACTTGTCTTTGTTGTTCTTACGTATTTCATATATTACATTTGTTGGATATAAATGTCTTTGGCCTTCATTGGACTATTGTTACACAAGTCTGGACTTGATCTCACAAACCATGGTTCAAATTTCAAGTCCTCAAATCATCCAGACTCGATCAACTATCAGTGTGATCCAGTTGCTCACTCTTTTTCTACTGTGACCCTATCCAATCATGGAGATGCTATACCATTCTTGTTTTCTGATCCATATGACTCCTATTCTGATAATTTAGAGTCTCATGAGCTCCTTTACAGAATTAGGAAGGTGCTACATCAGTTTGAAAAGAAGGCACATGGTTTGATTCATCATATTGTAGTTACACAAGAAATTGATCTTGTTGAGTTCATTGATTCTATTTGGGAAGGAGTTTGCACATATCTATTTTCCATAATTGATTATGTATTATATCATAATTGATTGTGTATTATATCATAATTGATTATGTATTTATATCATTCATATGATGCTCCTCCATCACCTGATGATGAGTTTCATGGGGCCTATGCACATATTTTTTGCCTACACTACATTGATAGATTGGTGCATGATCATGGCATCCAAAACATATTCACCAAGTATGTTACCCAGAAGTTGTTCATTCAACTCATCCAAGTGAAGAACAAGACAATGTGAAGACATTTTGTTTATGCCATGTCCATTCTTGAGGGGGGGTTTTCTTCCCAAGTGGTTTCCCTTCTTTCCTCGTTTTAGATGGACAAATCAATTTCCTTTTGTAAAGGGTGACCATAAGCCTTAGTTTCTTGGGCCCTAATTTTGTTTTCATATCACTCTAAGTCAGGATTAAGTGGGGGTGTTAGAATATTAAAAACCCACTTTAGACTTAGGATATAAATTATTATTCATTTTGATACTTTTCAAAGTGTTTCGACTAGGTAGTTGGCCACCTAATCCCTCTTTTGGCTCACACTTGCCATCATTATCCATAGGAGCACACTTAGAAAGATTATGGATAAGATTATGTTTCTTTTATGACTATCCTTAATTAGTAAGAGCGTAATCCTTCCTTTACACAGTTTTGTCCTACTTTTTCTGCTTTTTAGTGGATAAGGATAAAGCTAGGTGCTTTATGTTCTAGACAAGCTATCTTATTTTTGGACAACTCATCCTCCATCTTTTGTTCACCAAAAGGAATCATCACATTCCTTTTTCATCACTCATTAGTTTCCATACCTAATTTACCTAATTCGTGAGGTCCTTGACTGATTTGGAAAGTGATTTTTCCACCTTAGGTTTTTAGCTTTTAGTAAGCCTTCCTTTTGTGAGCTTTGAAACTTGCCTCCAAGGAATTCGAATTATCTTTTGAAGATGTATTACATATTGTAATCTTATTGATGAATAATATACAATTGTTTTTTCTCAAATTTCCTTCTATATTCTTCTTCTCATATTCTCTGAAAATATTCTAAGTGAAGTTGTCTTATTGAATCTAGATCTAGACAATCTAAATTCTCATATGGTATCAAAGCTAGTATGATTCAAATCAATTTCTAGAGTGTTTTTTGTAGGATATTTCCATCACCGGGAGCACACCAACATGGATCAAAATCAAGTTGTGATTCTTACTCCCTTCAATTACTTTGAATGAAAGGCCCACATGATCATCCATCTTCGAAGTAAAGGTATTTACAGAGTCACCATGGGGCTTGAAACTGAGCCAAATGCTGTTTCACAAAAAGCTAAGCGGTTCAACAGGCTTGATGAAGCTTATGATTTTCTTCGCCTCTATATATCTCAAGATCTTCCATTCCATGTTGATACTCTGAAAAACTCCAAATCAAGTGTTGAAAAAGATGGAGTCTCTCTTTGGAAAGCAAGATGAGATCAGAGGACATCTACTAGAAATTGAGTTGATCTCACTAAGTCCAATCAATTTCAATTCAATGGAAGAATCCATCTCAAAGTTCAAGAACCTAGTTCTTCAACTCAAACAGTGTGGTTTTGAGAAGAAAGAAAGAGTAGCTAATCCTTTCCATTCTATCAAAATGAGTCATGAGTACTCAGTATTTGTGTCTACATTTGATGCTACAAATATTGCAATTCCCAACTGGAAGATGCCAACTTTGGATGCATTCATAGACTCACTCACTCAAGAGAAGGACAAGTTAGTTCAAATGGGGGATCTGAGTATCTCCAAGGACCATGCACTTGCTGCTCATGGAGAAAAGAGTTCCAAAAGTATCAAATCCAAAGGAAAGAAACAAATGAAGGAAAATAAGATCTCAGATGAAGAGGACTCCAATTCAACTGATGAAGATTCCAAAGCCAAGAAGATGAAGAACAAGAAAGAGATATCCAAGTGCTCTTCTTCTGCAAATGTACCCATTTTGAGCAATGTTGTTTCAGGAATAAATTGGACATCATGGCCAAGATGCTTGAAAAACATAATATTGATGTTCCTAATTTTGGCAAAAATAATAAAGCAAGCTTTATGTTGAACACGAACAATGTCTTAGTGCTACTCACAAAGGTAATCAACTGTATTCTCTGAGTGCTCGAGTCAAAAATATTTCTCATGTATCTAATTTTGATTCACATTCTGATATATCAGAATCAGGAACCTTCATCCCTTCCTTGGAAGATTCTCCAAACAGTTCACCAAAGTCTACTCCCAAACCTAGTTATTTTTCACTAGTTTATGATCTGTCTTCTTAAAGGTCCTTCACCTCCATTCGAATATTTCATATTCTAATTTGGAATATTATATGTAGACTGATATGCATGTCATGACACCTCCCACACCATTTCCTCAACCTTTGGATGCAAAAAATACCCTACAAGCCCCAAGTTTTCCAGTTGAGAAACCTCACAATTCCATGGTTTCCTACACTGTGTCACTTGTCTCTATTATTCTTATGTCTTTCATATCTTTCATTGGTTTTAAATCCATGTCTTTGGCCACCATTGTACTGTTGTTACACATGTATGGACATGATCTCACCACCCATGGTTCAAATTACAAGTCCTCAAATCCTCCAGACTGACTCAACTGTCAGTGTGATCCAATTGCTCACCCTTTTCCTACTGTGATCCTATCCGATCATGGAGACACTATACCATTGTTGTTTGTTGCTCCATATGACTCCTATTTTAATATTTCAGAGTCTCATGAGCTCCTTTATAGAATTAGGAAGGTGCTACATCAGTTTGAAAAGAAGGTACATGGTTTGTAGCTGCATAAGAAATTGATCCTATCGATTCCATTGATGCTCTTTGGGAAGGAGTTTGCACATATCTCTTTTCCATAATTGATTATATATTAATATCATATCATGTATGTTTTAACCAAAAGAAGCATTCATATGATGCTCCTCCATCACCAGATGATGAGTTTCATGGAGCCTCAGCACATATTTTTTTCCTACACTGCATTGATACATTGGTGCATGATCATGACATCCAAAACATCTTCACCAAGTTTGTTACCTAGAAGCAATTCATTCGGCTCATCCAAGTGAAGAACAAGATAGTGTGAAGACATTTTGTTTATGCCATGTCCATTCTTGACGGGGGCTTTTCTTCCCAAGTGGTTTTCGTTCTTTTCTCGTTTTATACGGAAAAAATAAATTTCCTTTTGTAAAGGGCGACCATAGGCCTTCCTTGCTTGGGCCCTAATTTTGTTTTCATATCACTCTAAGTCAGGCTAAGGGGGGGTGTTCGAATATTAAAAATCCACTTTAGACCAGAGAAAATTTAAGGATCCATTATTTTCTCAAAGTGTGGAAACCTTGGCGAATCTTACTAATTCTTGAATTTGCAACCATAAAATGTTTGGCGATTTTTTAAGAAAAAATATTCAAATTTCATCCCATGGAATTTGGGTGAATCATCTTTGAAAAAAAGCCAATTGGCGAATTTTTTTTGGGAAAAAAAAGGTCCAAAAATAGCCCATGGGATGAATTTCACCCTTAAAATTTTCCTTGCTTTAGACTTAGGATATAAAGTATTATTCATTTTGATATTTTCCCAAGTGTCTTGACTAGGTAGTTTGCCACCTATTGCCTCTTTTGTCTCACACTTGTCATCATTATCCACAGGATCGCACTTAGAAATATTCTGGATAGGATTTTGCTACTTTTATGACTATCTTGAATTAGTAAGAGTGCATTCTTTCCTTTACACAATTTTGTCATGCTTTTTCTACTTTTAGTGGATAAGGATAAATCTAGGTGCTTTTATGGACTCTACAAGCTATCTTCTTTTTGGCCAACTCATCCTCCATTTTTTTTCACCAAAAACCATCATCACATTCCTTTTTCATCCTCATTAGTGAGGTCCTTGACTAATTTGGAAAGTGATTTTTCCACCTTCGAGTTTTTTAGGTTTTAGTAAGCCTCTCTTTTGAGAGCTTTCAAACTTGCCTCCAAAGCATTCGAATTCTCTCTTGATGATGTTTTATATATTTTAATCTTATTGACGAATAATAGACACTAAGTTTTTCTCAAATTACCTTCTATATTTTTCTTCTCATATTCTCTAAAAATATTTCAAATGAAGTTGTCTTATTGTATCTAGATCTAAGCAATCTAAATTCTCATTTAATTAATGAAAAATTCATCATTCAAATTTGCAGATATTTGAGTGACCCAATTAATTACAAATTCAAAATTCAGATTTGCAGATTTTTTAGCCATCGATTTGGTCTTATGATAAAGTCTTGTGAAGGTTGTTCGTTCGATCAAATAAGCACAAGTGAGAAGTATAGTGTTAAAGAAAGGGATAATATTTCCGGGAAATTACATGCAACCAATTAAAAATATATATATATAAACTTAGAATTATACCTATTCCATTCCTATTTTTTCGAGTGTTGGGTCACTTTGGTTTCCATTTTCAACTCTTTAATCAAATTTTAATATATTAATATATAATGTTATTTGAATCTTATATTTTAGTTTATTTTCAAATAATATATTAATGATTTTTTTACTTTATTTTGAAAATTTTAAATAATAATTATCATAATATTTTTACAAATTTTATTTTTATTATATATTAAAAAACATAAATTAAAATTAAAATAATTTATTTTGGTCATAAAATAAAAATGCGCTTAAATTATAATATATTATCCATGTTTCATATATTGTAAGTATTGAAATATACTTAAATTATAATATAATCTAGATTGTAAGTATTGAAATAAAGAGTTGCACATGCAATTATTCATAGTAGAACTAATTTTATGTAGTGTTTTAATAATTGAAAAAGTTTAAAAAAATTTCTTCAATGTTTAAAAATAATTATAAATTTTCTTATTATTAATCAAGTTAGATTAATTATTTTTCATTACATTGTATTTATTTTAATTTAAATTATCTATTATAATGTTTTAATTTTTTTAAAACTCAATTTAATTAGAACAGCAGGGACTAACTATTATGTAACATTTGTTATATTTAAATTTATACGATTATTATAATATCCTATTTACAATGAAACTATATGCTAAGTCGGAATAGTATTAACATTATCAAATTAGAAATGTAATATGCAATATCATATTCAATATTTATTATTCTAATGTGAAATACCATTATCGCACCGATTGGACACATTCAATGGATCAGATCAAGACTTTGCTCTCCAAGGGGCAGATGAAATGGATTAGCCGCCCAGCCGAATTAATGTCGGCCGTATTTAGGTTGGTTCTTGACTTCTATTAATTTAAAGGTGCACGAAATGAATGTGGTAAACCGTTTTTATGAAAGATGAAGATATATCTTATAGCTGTATGCCAAAAACTATAGCGCTTTCCACGTTAACCACACATATCATTTAGAAATACGCTGTGAAATCTGTTATGAGTGCCAAGTGCACTTAAAAATGTGTTCTGGTTTACTGTATCGTAAATACAAATGGAAAAACAATCATATAAAAATATAAATGATATGATATCATTTGAACACACATATTTTCTTATTTTGCAACACGTTTCAAAAGAAAAATGTGAGTTTGAGTTTTAATTTAAAGATAAAGTTATTTGATTATGACAGGTTAAAGGGTAAATTTTTAATATAAAAATAAAATAAATTTGTGAGTTTGAATTTTAATTTAAAGATAAAGTTATTTGATTATGACAGTTTAAAGGGTAAATTTTCAATGTAAAAATAAAATAATTATTTTTTTAATAAAAGAATCAAAATATAATACTCCGGATTCGTTTAGAATTTAGGGATGTCATTTAGATTACCATAAAAAAAATATATGTAAAAGAATTGAACTAAACATGCTACATTGTCAACACGGCTATTCTTGAGTGTTATAACAAGTTAAGCAATCCGTTCCCACTTGTATTTACATCAATGAGGCCATGCTTGAGGCTATGCTTGTGGCATAAGGGTAAAGAGGTTTTCTATTTATTTTAGTTTGGTTAATGAATGTATATTAAGAAAAGAAACAAAGTAGTTGTTGAGGTTGGTATTGAAGTTGTTAATATTTTTTAATAGTTTAAGTTTATAAAGAAAATAAATCTCGGTTATTTGATTTTTTAGTTTTTTGAAAAAATATAATTTAGATTTTTTAATTATTATTTAATTATTATTTAATCATTTTAATTATTTGAAATTTTAATTTTTAAATATTTTTATATTTTATAATTTCAACCATTTATATTTTAAATTTCAACTCTTTTTTTTAATTTAAAATTTAGAAAATACCAAAACTAATCATTCTTTTCAAAATATATCATAATAATAACTTTAAAATATTACATTAATTTACAAATTTTAATTGCCACCTAAGCTGTATGGTAACAAAAACATTGCTTGTGTACTAAAATCAACATTACAGATTTACACAATAAGTGTTTATATCTTAGAATTTCAGTGGAATAATATCATCTATACTTTTCTTAGATTGAAGGAAGATGAGACAAGTATATTGTCGATATTGATATGGATAACTGGTAGTTGATGCATATATAACTCATGGCTCATGCTTGGATAACATGTAGTGATAAACAATCCATTTAACTAAATAAGAGAATAAATAGTTGATGCATAAAGAACAACATGTGATTACAACTAAGCTTAGAAAACAAGTAAAAGATAACTTATTCATTACACTTAACTTGTAACCTATCGATACATACACTAGAAGGATTAGACACACACTCTATATCATGATCCTCATCGTCTATCAACTTGTAACCTATCGATACTTACACTAGAAGGATTAAACACACACTCTATATCATGATGCTCATCGTCTATCATCTTCTACGCATACTGCACCATCCAAAACAGAAATCCACTTCCATAATTACCACATATTGCAAATGCTGCAAATCCATCTTTGATCCACATATTGCAAATGCTGCAAATCCATCTTTGAACAGAACTTAAAGTCTTACGAGTTGCAGTTGCTGGCCAATGAGTCGCTACATAATTCCACAAATCCCTTTCATCGAAAGTGTTAGTATGCTCTGTCTATTGTTAGACTTATCAATTCCCATGGAATTCAAATGTGAACTAGAGGTTGCAGTGCCCGTTGAATATAATACACGGGATTCTCTGCTAAATTGTTGCAGAAGGCTGCTGGATTCATATAATTAGGGGAACTGACAAATAATCGGTTTAAGGCCACTGGGAGCCCAAGGACGAAGTATCGAGAGTGGCCGACAGGGCGGAGGGCGTGATATTGCTGCCAATTCGGCCGCGCCGCTTTGGTTGTGGCTTCAACAGAGACGGGGCGGACTTGCTGCTGCTGTCGATGGGGAAACCCGTCACCTGCTGAACCATTGCTTGGAAATCAGCGGGATCTGCCGTCATAATTGTGATCGGAGCCCTGTTTCTCTTTCGCGACGGCTTCTTGCTGGTGAAATCTTTCATCGCCCGGATGGATCTATGATTATTACAGGTTCTTGACAATGCCTCTGCGTCCGGGATTCGAGTCTCCGGAGCCTCAGATTGGCACGCGCCCTTGGAATCCGAAACTTCCACGCTTGCGCTTGCTTTTGCTTCGACGGAGGCCTGGGAAGGGCTGCCCGGGTCACAACTGGACATGGACGACGACGCTACCTCGCTCGTGGAACTTCCCTCGATTTTTTCGTTTGAAGCCCCGCTGATGACTCCTTCGTCTGGTCTAGAGTTCAATTCCCTCACCAGCGCCCTCGTTACGATTTCCATGTCTCGGTGGGACGCCTCGAAGATCCACGCAGCGTCAGCATCGTGACCTTTGGCCGTATCGGAGGGCTGGAAGCGCCAGGCAGCCAAGGCTTCTTCCCTCAATACACTTCTGCTGGTAGAGGGCATTGACAGATTCAGGTTCGATGTCGTGACCTCCTCCATCACTGCTCTGCTTTTCTTTAGGGTATACATTCATAGATGACGAAAACGAGAATAAATAAACAAGAGACGAGGAAATGCCTCTTTCTTACTTGCTCCATACGCATGGTCTCTACCCGTCTGCATGAAAGATTAAGTGGGAACGCATTGCTTAACTTTATGTTATATATAATATACTCGAAAGTCCAGCCATACCAATGTAAGGTAGTCATATATATATAAAAGCAGATGTCTATTTCATTTCTTTTACATGATTGATATTTATCTATGTAAGATCTCTTTCTACACTCATATCTTGATAAGCTTAAATGACATAACAAGTGGATCTTTTTAACTATTAATTTTTTTAATTGATTTTTATTTTTATAAATTTTTATATTTTTTATAAATGTAACTTAAAGTATTATTTTTAATTAAAAAATTATATCTTAAATTTATAATAATATAGTTGTTTTATGATGACCTTTATATTATTGAAAGGGGTTGAGCAATGTCTATTGAATGTATTGTTTTCTATTTGAATAGGAATTTATATCTTTATTTCAGGTCAAGGCTCTATAGTCAAGATTTTCAAAGTCCATATAAATATATGGAGAATCTATGTAATCATATCAATTGAGAATTATAGTTAGGGATCTAAACATCTGAAATTGTAATTCAAAGTTCAACAATGGGATTCAAGACTCCTTGCAACTATTTCAATGACAAATGCGCTTTCTAATAGTAGAGTAGGGTACTTTAGGGCTTTTACTAGATGCAACCATGCCATCAACTTAGCAACGATCTTATGTCTAGGTTGATATTATTTAGAGGTTATCATGCGGTTTTCTAAGGTTTGGAAATGATATTCATGTTAATGCTTATTATATTTATCCATCGGCCTACCCCACTATTGAAATGTAGGGAAATATTTCCTTTTCGTTCTGGAATGACAAAACAATGATAATGAATTAACAAACTTCAACAATTCAAAACAATAAATAAGGGGATGTGTCAAATTCTATATGTGTCACAGGTGGATCTAGATTACTAGAGCAAGCTTCACTTAAAATTGATCAAACATTGACAGGAAAGTAGAAGAAATATGAAGAAAATATTAAGTAGAACACAAGAGAAAAACACTCATGTGGACAATATATAGACGCTCTCATGAGGTAAAATTGATAGGCTTAGTTGAAATTTGAGTAGCTCACATTAATGTTAGGCTTAGTAGAGTAATTCCCCCAATCTATGACATTGTGCCAAGTGTAACTCCTATATTGGGCCATAATGAGGTCAAATGAACATATGAGGACCATGAGGAAGTTAGGCAAGTCAATGAATGTGGATGGAATCATTATGAGGGAGAATTAGGTGGTTTAGGGCTTTGGTAGTGGCCATTAATGAGCAATTTGACCATATTTAGTGCATTAGAACCCTTGGTCCAACCTTATCCCATAAAACAGGGAAGTGGTGTGCCTGCCTCATTAAATGCATTAAATAGGGCACCTTTGACTCCCCAAAATAAGCAAATGGGCACACTTGTGGACAAACTTGACTATAATGACAAACCACTAGTCTAATATGTGGACAAACCCCCTGGACTAGGCACTATTGAAGCCAAACCATGGAACAACTTACATTAAACACTTGGAACCTTATGCAAGGAATATTAACCAAGGTCTAGATGGGAATTATCTTCCAACACCCCCCCTTAAGCCAAAATAGTTGTGAGCAATGAAAATTATTATGAGGGCCCAAGCAACAAAGGCTTATGGTCACCCTTTACATTATTCATCCACATGAACTGAGGAAAGAGGCAAAGCCACTTGGGGAAAATCCTCCCTCTAAAATGGACATGAAATACACCAAATATAAACTACTTCAAAACACAAGTAGGTGTGAACTTGTTCATATGTCTGGAGGACTCAATCTTCTTCTTGGGAAGAAGAGGAAAGTGCTCAACTAGATCATGTGCATGTACAATTGCATGATGGAAACTGAATCCATGTAGAACAACTGAGTAACATTGATAGTAGACTGAAGGTTGCTCTTCATACTTGATCTTTGAATCAACCAGGGTGTCAGGTACAAAAGAGACTTGAGATGCTTGAGAATAAGTGACCCCAAGCGAATCATAAGGATCTTGAAGCATCAACTTAAAATCATGAGAGATGTAATTAGCTCCGAGAAAGAGGAACAAGAGTCCCAAATGTGCCAATGTGATGGCTAAGGATTCTCCATCTTCAACTGAATTTGAAGAAATTCTGCTAGTCATGGTGGTGCAATACATAGGAAGCAAAAGAGTGTGAAGCAATGAGAGATCTTCACTTGACTTCCAAACTTCTCCTTGATCATATTTCGAACCAATACTCTCATATGAAGAAAGAACCTCTTCTAGAGAAGGCTTACTATGATCACCAATCAACAACCCATCTTCAACATTCGTAATAGAAGACATAGAGGAGAAAGAAGTGGAATGGAGAGACATCTCTTCAACAATATTGATGGCAACAACTCGTATTTTATCTTCATGAAAAACAACTTCATGGAAAGCAGAAGAAGCCATAGAGGAAGAAAGTTGAGATGGATCATTTGTTGAATCTGTATCTTCTTCTTCTTCTTCAATTTGAACAACTTCTTGAGAAACGTATGAGGCCGAGAGATTTGGAGGGAGAACACATGAGGAGGTGTCCATTTTTTTTCTCTCCATATAGCTAATATCTTCTTTCTGCATGCAAAGAGCTTTATCTATATTTCTCCAAAGCTCAAATGGGTACTCAACATAATCAATGAGATAATGCATTCTAGGAGGTATAGCTAGACACATAGTTCCATATGCCCTATCACAATCATTGAGCCAATAACACTTCTCTTCATAAGATTTTGGCTTGCTCATAGCACCAATGGACACATCAAAGATATGTTTTCTCTTGAGATATGCACACATCTTTTCTTTCCACTCAGAATAGTTGGATGGAGAGAGGAGAGGAACAAATTTCGAATTTCCATATTGAAGTTATTGTAGGCACCTGCAAAACACACACATGGAAATCTATTTCAGAAGCAAGACTAGGATCCCCTATGAAGATTTGATACCATGTCAAATTCTATATGTGTCATAGGTGGATCTAGATTACTAGAGCAAGCTTCACTTAGAATTTACCAAACATTGACAGGAAAATAGAAGAAATATGAAGAAAATATTAAGTAGAACACAAGAGAAAAACACTCATGTGAATTGATCTTCCATTATATTATTATTCAATAACATGTTTACAATATATAGATGCTCTCATGAGGCAAAATTGAGAGGCTTAGTGGAAATTTGAGTAGCTCACATTAATGCTAGAATTAGTGGAGTAATTCCCCCAATCTATGACATTGTGCCAAGTGTAACTCCTATATTGGGCCATAATGAGGTCAAATGAACCTATGAGGACCATGAGGAAGTTAAGAAAGTCAATAAATGTGGATGGAATCATTATGAGGGAGAATTAAGTGGTTTAGGAATTTGGTAGTGGCCATTAATGAGCAATTTGACCATATTTGGTGCATTAGTGCCCTTGGTCCAACCTTATGCCATAAAACAGGGAAGTGGTGCGCCTTCCTCATTAAATGCATTAAATAGGGTGCATTTGACTCCCTAGAATAAGGAAATGGGCACACTTGTGGACAAGCTTGACTACAATGACAAACCACTAGTCTAATATGTGGACAAACCCCCTAGACTAGGCACTATTGAATCCAAACCATGGAACAACTTACATTAAACACTTGGAACCTTATGCAATGATTATTAACCAAGGTCTAGATGGGAATTATGTTCCAACAGGATGGATCAAAACCTCTACTCTTGTGCAAAGTGCAATAATGGTGATTGAGGATCGGGGCCTCCTTTCAATAAATAGTAAGGGCTCTATCCTTCCTGGGTGTAACCTTTGAATAATATACAGCATTCAAAACTATAGTTGGAAAGCGTTGCATACATCGGTTATTGGTCTCATCCCTTATGCTTTACCAAAGTTAAAGTGATTTAGAAAACCTTTCAATAGATGGTAAGGCCTTGATGCTTCATTGACAAATCTTTCCCATACTTTCGTGTTTCCTGTGACCAAAAGTCATAATCCTTTTGATATCCCTAGAGAAACTACATTTAAAACAATGTATTCCAAATGCCTACGTGATGTCATCATACCAACTTCGATGTCTAACAAATAGTAGGCCCCACTTCTAGTTAATGTTGTTTGCAATAATCAACAGGGGGCATAATGGTTCCTTTAATATGATTCTATTATTGAAAGATAATAAGTTAGGATGCATTTTTTTATTGTTTTCTAATCAAGTTTTATTCTTCTTACTTACATTTTATCAAAAGCTAATATGACTTCTAAATTATAGTAGTGCTTGCAGTTTCTTACAGTAGATTCATGGTCATTACAACTTTTTGATATTTTGATTGTAAAGAATGGGATGATCAATCACTAAATGATGAAAACTAACTCCTTATCCAAGGATTTCATAACTTACTACTACTTTGGCTTTCATACTAGCTCTCAAAAAGAGCAATCAAGAGTGTAGACTTATGATTTCATACAAAAAGAATGCCAGTATTCATCTGAGGGGGTGATTCTTTGTGAGGGGAAACCTATATCACCTTAAATATAGTAGGGTTGTCAATACATATCAATCCTACAACATCCATTTTTCTATGAAACCTTCACAACGAGAAACATGAAACATATTTACAACCAACTAAAATTCCAACAACGAGGCATTGAATACCAACATAGCTGAATTGAGTCTCTTATAATGATATTAACCTAGTTAATCAAATCCCAATTATATTAAAAGAAGCTTAGTACTTATTTTCTCAATTTTATTTGAGATATTTTAATATAGCCTAACAAAAATTAAACTTTTCAATGATAAATTATTTTAAACATAGTAAAACAAAAATGAAAAGTAGTCACGCTTGATCATTTGTCTAAAGGACACTTACGAAAAAATCATAGAACAATCAAAATAGAACAAAGATTACACATTTAAATACAAAAGCTATATAATATGCTTAAAAACCATAAAAATAATATGTTCACTTTGCCTTGCAAACAAACTTTCCCGTCTTATAGGTACTTCATTGTTATTTGTGAGTGATCCAAGGTAATTATCCATACCTTCTAATGCATTTACTAGTTACCAAAAACAATTTAAAATAGTCAAAATCACAATTCAAATTGTCAAAAACATCTACCTAAATACAAAGAATAAAGATAAAGAGAATATCACTTTGTAAACTAAAAATAGGTCGCAAAGTCGTTATAATCGATTGCATTTTTGTTGTCATTGGTGCGGTTGCAATTTATTAATTTTGCAGTATTATAATTGTAGTTCCGAGGTGAGGGGTATTTGGAATAAAATTATATGTTGAGGAATGAAACATAACATAAATTAGCATTTTCCCCAAGAGGCGCAAAAGTGAACGTCGCTAGGAAAAGAGTAAATTTTGTAACAATGTTAGAGAATATTTGACAATGAAGACATTGTATATTTAATGATAAGGAAATTGTAATTTAAGTAGGTGTAACTATTAAAAACATACATATTTTCTTTTGGTAATTATATATTCAATTAACACATACGTAGACCTGTTTTCACTTATCGCTTATCCCCCAACCTGGTCGACCTTGTTCGGCGTCTCCGGTGTAATCCGACCTAATTTTCATTGAACACAATTTTTTTTATACTTCTCCGGAAACTTGAGTTTGAAAATGAATAAGGATGAATAGACGCTTAATGAAAATAATCATTTATATGTCTAGATATATAGGCAGTGATAGGATTTTACATAGTTATCACAAACAAAAAGGGGATCGGGATGGGTATAGTAGCTCAACATGAGAAATATTAAAGAAAGGTTTGAAGAAAAGAACATTTGAGATAATTCAGTTCAAGTGTATTCACTCGATCTGAGAAACGTTAAGGAAAATAAGAAGGATATGCAATCTGAGATAATTTAAAACAAGTAGAATATTTCACTTGAAATTGCATTTGGAGAGGTCAAGGTGGTCAGAGAGGTCGAGGAAGTGGAGGAGGTCTAGGAAGTCGGAGAGATCGACGAGCTCTAGGAGGTCGGAAGAGGTCACTCTTTCAACATTGTTATCACTCCAAACAAACAAAAAACGTTCTGAACATGAATTCCACCCAATGGCAGAGATGTGGGATAGCTCCACATTAGGGCTAATTAATTAGTAACTTTTGTTGTGGTGGCACAATACACAACCTCGTATCAGCTTCAATGAGAAACAATTTTCTTTAGCACAAATTTACTGGACAGATTCTTGTCTAAAGGGACATTTACAAACTATACTCATATACAGGTCCTGGGTATTGCCACACTTGCAAATTTATTTCTTTCAAGTATTATTTACATTATTAAAATGCATTTATATCATTACAGTATTAAAATTATTTTTAAATACATAAATCTGATCATTGTTGATCAGTCTTATTGCGATTCGCCATGTCAAATTTTGCAACACAGTTCTAAGTCTAGGAGATTTCTGAACCTTGGAAGCAACACTGCTAATCAGTCGAAATTGTCATCAGACTATTGTCGGTGGCCGACTAATTCTGATGAAAACATGATAAGATAGGAAGACTATCATACAAAAAATTCCAGATAAAAAATATTTTAACTAATAAAAACAATAAACTTATACTGGGAAATTTGGAGGATAAGAGAATCTAAACCCAACAATGCTGCAAATTTTTTATCATATAAGATGTTGAGCCGAACATAACGGGTAAAAATATACATGAACAGATTTTAGATGTTTACATTCAATTATACAACTGTATTGTTCGTCCATCTGACCGACATATTCAATTATACAAAATGAAAAATTACTAAACAAAATTGTGCTTTAAGTGATAAATGTAGCTGCTATGAGTTGTCTGGAGTGGAACTGGGCGTTGTTGGTTGTTGCAGACAAACCTCGACAATTGCTTCAGCTGAAACTAACATTTGGTGTTGGAAGCTCTCCCAATGATGTAGTGTGTTATGGACGTTGATAGTAAGTGTTGTAAGGGCCGACAAGTGGGCTATCTGTTCTTTAGTAGTTTTTCCCTCTAGATGAATTAGGTCCGAACCAAAGAGATGTATTTTCTCATGTGAAGGTGAAAGCAGTGTACAAAAACGTGGTCGAAGTTGCTCTACTTTGTCAAGGTTATGATGAGCCTGGCTCAACCACTGTGCTTCACTTTTTTTCAATTTCTCGAGTTTTCTATTTTCCATTAT
Organism: Larix kaempferi; assembly: GCA_027924585.1. Lineage (NCBI taxonomy): Eukaryota > Viridiplantae > Streptophyta > Pinopsida > Pinales > Pinaceae > Larix > Larix kaempferi. Next base: position 12,674,700 of record BSBM01000878.1, on the reverse strand, counting down.
CAGTTGTTCCTCAATACTTTTGGCCATGGTTTCATCAGCTACTTGGTGTTCTTTTTGAAGATTGTCAATTGTCTCTCTTGTCTCCCGCATTTCTATAAACACGTTGCCATAATGTTTGTACCAATTGCGGAGAACATTGTTTGTTGTCTCTGCTTCGTCATTAGACTGTATGAGTTGGTTGTGTGTTGAGTTGAATGCTTCAAACTGTTGTGACATCAATGACACTGTTACTGTGGCTTGTTCTTCTTAGTCCTTGGTCTGCTGTTTAGACAATGCTGACACGACAGATTCGAACAATTGAAATGCTTTATCAAGCGTGCTTGTCGTGTCAGAGGTGACTAGAATTGTTATGACCTGTTGTGCTAATTCTTGACACTTTGTCAAAAATAGGGTTTGTTCTTGTTCCACCTTGTGAATCTGGTCTTCTACTTCCAGTTATCTTTGTCGCTATTCTCGGTTGATTGCATCAGCCAATATGTCGAGCTCTTCCTGTGGTGCCTATTGTGGATGGTATGTCGAGATCGGGCCAAATTGGTCGAGATGTACAGACAAACGACTCAATTGCGATATGTGCTGCAGATGTTGTTGTTGTTGCTGAAGATTTTTCTCTTGGTGTCATCTTTTTTTTTTCTTTTTCTTGGATTTTTCTTTAGATTTTGCCGCCGCTAATTGCTTTTCTGATTCTTTTTGAGTCTCAACTATTGCTGATGCCTGTTTTGTCTATTTTTGTGCTTCTTCAGTAGAATGTTCTGCTTGTATTGAGCTACTTGGTATTTCTAATGTGTCTGTCAAAATTACTTCTTCACTTGTTAATTTTTTTGCTTGCTCTATTGTCTCGACAGTTGGCTCGACTGCTGCGTCAGTTGTTTCTGTTGCTGACTCGACTGCTGCTTTACCCATTTTACCTGTTGACGACACAGGTGTTTCGTCGACTGGAAGATGAGGGTTAGGATTTAAACTGGGAGACGGTTGCCGACTGACTACATTTAAAACTTGAACGTCAGGGAAATGTTGCGGTGAGTTCATGACATGTCGCGGAGGTGAATGGGCTTCCATCGACGGATTGATTGGAAAATGAATGAACAAAGAAATCTATTCAACAAAAATTGGATTCTTTGTGTCCCGATTGCATTGTAGATGGGTATAGTGCATGCCAATTGGTTGCAGTGTTAAGGTATCTGATGGATTGAAAAGTTGGGTTGGGATGAGACCAAGGGGAGTAGAATCAGTCAGTGAAGCAGTGTCTGTGAATACAGGTTTCTTGGTTATGATTTTTCGCCAATCTGGGAACATGGCCGAGAGTTGGGTCATGAATTGGGCAATGTTGCTATCATTTTGGAATGTTTCTTGAAGCGAAGAAGGAAGAGTTTGTACATTATTCAAAACTTGAGATGGAGGTTGAAGTACAAGTGGGGTACTTACCATAGGTGTGGAAAAAAAAGTCTCCTGCGTGACAATGGCTGGTGATGGCGGAGGTGAGTTATCTGACAGGTAGACATCATCGTTGATGATAAGCCTGACTTTCTTTTTGGGTTGAGGGTGCTCGGCTTCCAAAAATTTCTTTAACTGGTCGTCGGCAGGTATTTTGTTCTTCGCTGCATCTTCCAATATTTGAGTTGCACTGTCGTATAATTCAGTTTCATCTTCCACTGTCGGCTCGTCAATCGTCATTTTTCTTTTTCCCTTGCCCTGTATTTATACAAGTCTTGAATGTCGACCTATGGATAATTGGTTGGCCATCTGGTGGAGGTTGTCGGTTGTCAATGCATACTCAGGATTGTCCGACAGGTTCTCTGCATTCAATTGTTGAGCTCCATCCGTTGAATATTGTTGTGGAATGAGTATAAGTGCTAAAGGTCTGATCCGACGTTGAGCTGAGGTTGAAAAGTAAAATTGTCCATATATAGGCGGCTTTCATATGCTTCTTCTTTCTCTTGATCCATTAAAGGTTCGACTATGGGAATGTCGATTTCATGTGCCAAAGGAGGGATTATCAATTTTGTGTTGGATTGCCTTTGAAGCTCATTGAAGATTTCCTCGAATGAAGGCTAATAGTCGAGATCATGTGCGGGTACCGTTACTCCTTCTAAGTGCCAAACTAATGTATGGTCCAGTGCAAGTTCAATGTGAGCGGTCGGAGGTAGACTTCGTCAAACATTCTGAGCTACTCTCCATCTGGTCGACTGAAATTTTAAGTCTTCGAACTAGGCTTCTAGCCAAATGTTGACTGTTAATAGCCCAAGTCTGCTGCCTCCTTTCGTAAAGCAACGAAAATTGTTCATTAACACAGGTCCTGGTTTAGTAAAGTCTTTATTTCCTTTTGGTCTTATAGCCGTCATTGCCATCCAAATGATTAGAGATGTATAGCGAACGGGCGCTCCATTCTCTTGGCACTTCATACATATGTTCTTGATAATTTCGGCAAGGTACTTAGCCCAGTTGTATACTTTGCCATTTTTTGCCATGCTTAGTATAGCCTCTAGCATTTCAATTTTTAAGTCGGACCCTTGACTAAAGGTTGACAAAGCGGTGGACACGATTCACGCAACTATTTTATAACTTTCATATTTTATCTGGGTCACCAATAATCCTTGAGAATTCTTTCCAGTTGGGTGGTCTGTTCAATTCTGATCTGTGTTGAGTAGGTACATCTAGACCTTTGTTTGATAACCCTGTCATGTATGGATGAGCTCAACATTTATTTTGACTGGAACGTCAAAATAGAGGCCATGCTTGAGGCTATGCTTGTGGTATAACAAGTTAAGCAATCCGTTCCCACTTGTATTTACATCAATGAGGCCATGCTTGAGGCTATGCTTATGGTATAAAGGTAAAGAGGTTTTCTATTTATTTTAGTTTGGTTAATGAATGTATATTAAGAAAAGAAACAAAGTAGTTGTTGAGGTTGGTATTGAAGTTGTTAATATTTTTTAATAGTTTAAGTTTATAAAGAAAATAAATCTCGGTTGTTTGATTTTTTAGTTTTTCGAAAAAATATAATTTAGATTTTTTAATTATTATTTAATCATTTTTATTATTTAAAATTTTAATTTTTAAATATTTTCATATTTTATAATTTCAACCATTTATATTTTAAATTTCAAGTTTTTTTTTTTAAATTTAAAATTTAGAAAATATCAAAACTAATCATTCTTTTCAAAATATATCATAACAATTTCTTTAGAATATTATATTAATTTACAAATTTTAATTGCCACGACCTAATTCTAAGAAAAACATTGCATGTGCACTAAAATCAACATTACAGATTTACATAATAGTTGTTTATATCTTAGAATTTGGGTGGAATAATATCATCTATACTTTTCTTAGATTGAAGGAGGATGAGACAAGTATAGTGTCGATATTGATATGGATCACTGGCAATTGATGCATATATAACTCATAGCTCATGCTTGGATAACATGTAATGATAAACAATCCATTTAACTAAATAAAAGAATAGGTAATTGATGCATAGAGAACAACATGTAATTACAACTAAACATGGAGAATAAGTAAGAGATAACTTATTCATTACACTTAACTTATAACCTATGAGTACTTACAATGGAAAAATTCTACACACACTCTAGATCCTCATCGTCTATCATCTTCTACGCATACTGCACCATCCAAAACAGAAATCCACCTCCATAATTACCACATATTGCAAATGCTGCAAATCCATCTTTGATCCACATATTGCAAATGCTGCAAATCCATCTTTGAACAGAACTTAATTCTATTATGAGTCGCTACTTAATTCTACAAGTCCCTTTCATCGAAAGTGTTAGTATGCTCTGTCTATTGTTAGACTTATCAATTCCCATGGAATTCAAATGTGAACTAGAGGTCGCAGTGCCCATTGAATATAATACACGGGATTCTCTGCTAAATTGTTGCAGAAGGCTGCTGGATTCATATAATTAGGGGGACTGACAAATAATCGGTTTAAGGCCACTGGGAGCCCAAGGACGAAGTATCGAGAGTGGCTGACAGGGCGGAGGGCGTGATATTGCTGCCAATTCGGCCGCGCCGCTTTGGTTGTGGCTTCAACAGAGACGGGGCGGACTTGCTGCTGCTGTCGATGGGGAAACCCGTCACCTGCTGAACCATTGCTTGGAAATCAGCGGGATCTGCCCTCATAATTGTGATCGGAGCCCTGTTTCTCTTTCGCGACGGCTTCTTGCTGGTGAAATCTTTCATCGCCCGGATGGATCTACGATTATTACAGGTTCTTGACAATGCCTCTACGTCCGGGATTCCAGTCTCCGGAGCCTCAGATTGGCCCGCGCCCTTGGAATCCGAAACTTCCACGCTTGCGCTTGCTTTTGCTTCGACGGAGGCCTGGGAAGGGCTGCCCGGGTCACAACTGGACATGGACGACGACGCTACCTCGCTCGTGGAACTTCCCTCGATTTTTTCGTTTGAAGCCCCGCTGATGACTCCTTCGTCTGGTCTAGAGTTCAATTCCCTCACCAGCGCCCTCGTTACGATTTCCATGTCTCGCTGGGACGCCTCGAAGATCCACGCAGCGTCAGCATCGTGACCTTTGGCCGTATCAGAGGGCTGGAAGCGCCAGGCAGCCAAGGCTTCTTCCCTCAATACACTTCTGTTGGTAGAGGGCATTGACAGATTCAGGTTCGATGTCGTGAACTCCTCCATCACTGCTCTGTTTTTCTTTAGGGTATACATTCATAGATGACGAAAACGAGAATAAATAAACAAGAGACGAGGAAATGCCTCTTTCTTACTTGCTCCATACGCATGGTCTCTACCCGTCTGCATGAAAGATTAAGTGGGAACGCATTGCTTAACTTTATGTTATATATAATAGAGTCGAAAGTCCAGCCAATATAAAAGCAGATGTCTATTTCATTTCTTTTACATGATTGATATTTATCTATGTAAGATCTCTTTCTACATTCATATCTTGATAAGTTTAAATGACATAACAAGTGGATTTTTTTAACTATTAATTTTTTTAATTGATTTTTATTTTTATAAATTTTTATATTTTTTATAAATGTAATTTAAAGTATTATTTTTAATTAAAAAATTATATCTTAAATTTATAATAATATAGTTGTTTTATGATGACCTTTATATTATTGAAAGGGGTTGAGCAATGTCTATCGAATGTATTGTTTTCTATTTGAATAGGAATTCATATCTTTATTATGTCTATTGAATGTATTGTTTTCTATTTGAATAGGAATTCATATCTTTATTTCAGGTCAAGGCTTTATAGCCAAGATTTTCAAAGTCCATATAAATATATGGAGAATCTTTGTAATCATATCAATTGAGAATTATAGTTAGGGATCTAAACATGTGAAATTGTAATTCAAAATTCAACAATGGGATTCGAGACTCCTTGCAACTATTCCAACGACAAATGCGCTTTCTAATAGTAGAGTAGGGTAGTTTAGGGCTTTTATTAGATGCAACCATGCCATCAACTTAGCAACGATCTTATCTCTAGGTTGATATTATTTAGAGGTTATCATGGTTTTCTAAGGTTTGGAAATGATATTCATGTTAATGCTTATTATATTTATCCATCGGCCTACCCCACTATTGAAATGTAGGGAAATATTTCCTTTTCGTTCTGGAATGACAAAAGAATGATAATGAATTAACAAACTTCAACAATTCAAAACAATAAATAAGGGCAGATGATGTCCTTGTAGGAGGTATTGACACGGTGGATGAATGGTCAATGTACAAAAGCATCATCACTACTTTCTGCAATGCTACAGGCATGCTTGTCAGTGAGGCCAAATCCAGTTTTATACATCTGTCTATACAAGAAAGCTAGATTAGAGATATTAGATCTGTCTTGCCATACAATTGGTCTACATTTGAGCAGGGTTTTAAATATTTGGGTTATGTCCTTAAACCCAACAATTACCTGATCCGAGATTGGCATTGGCTATTAAAAAAAATAGAAGATAGAATTGCGCAGTGGTCCTATAGACTGTTGTCAATCGGTGGCAAGCTTATACTGGTGCAGTCAGTGCTCTCCAGCATTCCAGTGTACTGGTTCTCTATGCTTGAAGTCCCTATCTCCATCATAAAAACTATCAAGAGATATATTTTTAACTTTCTTTGGAATGGGACTGCTCTCAGTGATAAGATCCCATTGGTAGCAGCTGACACACTTGCTAGACCTTATAAATATGGAGGCTGGGGAATTAAAGATTTGGAGGTCTTTAATATAGCTCTCATATTAAAAAGTCTTTGGCGTGGTATTAATGGTAGTTCCCTCTGGTCAAAAATTCTCCAAAATAAATACATTAAAACAGATTTCAATATCTGGATCAGAAATCCTAAATTGACTAACTGGGATTTTTCTCCAATGTGGAGAGGATTCATGAAGGTATTTCATTGGATTAAAAGTGATCTTGTTTGGAATGTTGGGTCTGGGACACTTATCAGAGTCGGGATTGATCCCATTATTGGGCTAGAACTGGAACAGAATCTTCCCCCTATAATTCCCCAATATCTTCAAGTCATTGGCCTTTCCACGCTAAACATGATACAGAATCGGAACTTTGGCTCAGCTGGAAGTTCGAAGTGGATCTCGGCTCGGGAAATTGGACTATCCGGATACCTTGCTAACATTTGGGACAATTATACTAAAACATTGGACTCTGCTGGAGTACAATTAAACAATTCAGAGGACAAGATGGTTTGGAGTGGTAACTCAGGAAATGGCACAGTCACGGCTAAAGATGCATACAAAAGAATTCTCCAACACAAGTATATTTTTCCACCAGACTGGTGGTATTTGAAGTTATGGAAGTGGAAGATTCCAGTCAAGTTAAAATGTTTTTCCTGGCTGATTTTACAAAATAAATTAAAAACCCGGGATAATCTTTGCAAGAGAGGATGGACAGGACCTGGTTACTGTGTTCTCTGTAAAAATGATGTTGAAACTAGACTGCACCTGTTTGTTCAATGTTCTTTCTCTCGCAGAGTATGGGAAATGATCTCAATAAATTTTAAAATCACACAATGTTGGGCAGTTGGGGATTTCAACTCATGTTTCTTACATTGGTATAGATGCTGCAAAAAACACTTCTTCCTAGCTGTTTGCATTCCCTGGGCAATATGGCATGCCAAAAACTGTACCATCTTTCAAAATTCTCCTCCAGATCATATCAACTGTTACTTGACAGCTCTCAAAATGTATAACTCCTGCAAGTTGGATGAGGAGATGTTGAAAATTGACAGAGTCAGTACATTTAATCTAAATGTTGATCGTCCTATTTTGTTTTTTGATGGTGCTTCACAAGCAGGAATATGTGCAATAGGAGGAGTGATTTATTTAAATGAATCACATTTCTATACCATCAAGCTCAACTGTGGAAAGGGAACAAACATGAAGGCGGAACTAATAGCACTATGGTGTGTTCTAAAGGTTGCCAACACCTTTGGTTTGAACAACATAAAGGTATTTGGTGACTCTCGGGTAACCATCAAATGGGCAGAAGGTAAATTCAAGCTAAATGTCTTAAGTCTGAGACACTGGGCCTCCAGGACTCTTTTTGAAATTCAAAAGCAGCAGAACATCATTTTTGAGCACATTTACCGTGAGCACAACTATATGGCAGACAAGCTTTCCAAACAAGCTCTCGATGGATATGAAGGTCACTTAATTTGGGAGGATTGGTGCGAGGGCTGCATCCAGGATAGTGGCTCCATCTATTTCTATGACTGATAAGATGATGATGTTTTTAGACTAGTTATGTCTGAATTTTGTACTTTATGTTATTTGCTGAAGTTACTAGGTGGATAGTTTGGATGGATGATTTTAGTCATGTGGTGGGAAAGACTGAATTGTATGCTCAGTTGTGATATTGTCCTATATGGTATAGGTTCTGTTATTTTTGTTGGAGATCAAGACTGTTAGGATAACACCAATGGTTATCTCAGATGGTTCCACCTGGTTGGAACAGGAAATCTTTTTGTACTATTTGATTCTAATAAAGAATATCAATAGTAGCTTTTTTTCTCTGGAAAAAAAAAATAAGGGGATGTGTCAAATTCTATATGTGTCACAGGTGGATGTAGATTACTAGAGAAAGCTTCACTTAGAATTTATCAAACATTGATAGGAAAGTAGAAGAAATATGAAGAAAATATTAAGTAGAACACAAGAGAAAAACACTCATGTGGATTGATATTCCATTACATTATTATTCAATAGCATGTGTACAATATATAGACGCTCTCATGAGGCAAAATTGACAGGCTTAGTTGAAATTTGAGTAGCTCACATTAATGTTAGGCTTAGTAGAGTAACTCCCCCAATCTATGACATTGTGCCAAGTGTAACTCCTGTATTGGGCCATAATGAGGTCAAATGAACATATGAGGACCATGAGGAAGTTAGGCAAGTCAATGAATGTGGATGGAATCATTATGAGGGAGAATTAGGTGGTTTAGGGCTTTGGTAGTTGCCATTAATGAGCAATTTGACCATATTTAATGCATTAGCACCTTTGGTCCAACCTTATCCCATAAAACAGGGAAGTGGTGTGCCTGCCTCATTAAATGCATTAAATAGGGCACCTTTGACTCCCCAAAATAAGGAAATGGGCACACTTATGGACAAACTTGACTATAATGACAAACCACTAATCTAATATGTGGACAAACCCCCTGGACTAGGCACTATTGAAGCCAAACCATGGAAAAACTTACATTAAACACTTGGAACCTTATGCAAGGAATATTAACCAAGGTCTAGATGACAATTATGTTCCAACACCCCCCTTAAGCCAAAATAGTTGTGAGCAATGAAAATTATTATGAGGGCCCAAGCAACAAAGGCTTATGGTCACCCTTTACATTATTCATCCATATGAACTGAGGAAAGAGGCAAAACCACTTGGGGAAAATCCTCCCTCTAAAATGGACATGAAATACACCAAATATAAACTACTTCAAAACACAAGTAGGTGTGAACTTGTTCATATGTCCGGAGGACTCAATCTTCTTCTTGGGAAGAAGAGGAAAGTGCTCAACTAGATCATGTGCATGTACAATTGCATGATGGAAACTGAATCCATGTAGAACAACTGAGTAACACTGATAGTAGACTGAAGGTTGCTCTTCATACTTGATCTTCAAATCAACCAAGGTGTCAGGTACAAAAGAGACTTGAGATGCTTGAGAATAAGTGACCCCAAGCAAATCATAAGGATCTTGAAGCATCAACTTAAAATCATGAGAGATGTAATTAGCTCCGAGAAATAGGAACAAGAGTCCCAAATGTGCTAATGTGATGGCTAAGGCTTCTCCATCTTCAACTGAATTTGAAGAAATTCTGCTAGTCATGGTGTAGGAATACATAGCAAGCAAAAGAGTGTGAAGCAATGAGAGATCTTCACTTGACTTCCAAACTTCTCCTTGACCATATTTTGAACCAATACTCTCATATGAAGAAAGAACCTCTTCTAGAGAAGGCTCACTATGATCACCAATCAGCAACCCATCTCCAACATTCGTAATAGAAGACATAGAGGAGAAAGAAGTGGAATGGAGAGACATCTCTTCAACAATATTGATGGCAACAACTCGTATTTTATCTTCATGAAAAACAACTTCATGGAAAACAGAGGAAGCCATAGAGGAAGAAAGTTGAGATGGATCATCTGTTGAATCTGTATCTTCTTCTTCTTCTTCAATTTGAACAACTTATTGAGAAATGTATGAGGCTGAGAGATTTGGAGGGAGAACACATGAGGAGGTGTCCATTTTCTTTCTCTCCATATAGCTAATATCTTCTTTCTCCATGCGAAAAGCTTTATCTCGATTTCTCCAAAGCTCAAATGGGTACTCAACATAATCAATGAGATAATTCCTTCTAGGAGGTATAGCTAGACACATAGTTCCATATGCCCTATCACAATCATCGAGCCAATAACACTTCTCTTCATAAGATTCTGGCTTGCTCATAGCACCAATGGACACATCAAAGAGACATTTCTCTTGAGATATACACACATCTTTTCTTTCCACTCAGAATAGTTGGATGGAGAGAGGAGAGGAATAGATTTCAAATCCATATTGAAGTTATTGTAGGCACCTGAAAACACACACATGGAAATCTATTTCAGAAGCAAGACTAGGATCCCCTATGAAGATCTGATACCATGTCAAATTCTATATGTGTCATAGGTGGATCTAGATTACTAGAGAAAGCTTCACTTAGAATTTACCAAACATTGACAGGAAAATAGAAGAAATATGAAGAAAATATTAAGTAGAACACAAGAGAAAAACACTCATGTGAATTGATCTTCCATTATATTATTATTCAATAACATGTTTACAATATATAGATGCTCTCATGAGGCAAAATTGAGAGGCTTAGTGGAAATTTGAGTAGCTCACATTAATGCTAGGCTTAGTGGAGTAATTCCCCCAATCTATGACATTGTGCCAAGTGTAACTCCTATATTGGGCCATAACGAGGTCAAATGAACCTATGAGGACCATGAGGAAGTTAAGAAAGTCAATAAATGTGGATGGAATCATTATGAGGGAGAATTAAGTGGTTTAGGGATTTGGTAGTGGCCATTAATGAGCAATTTGACCATATTTTGTGCATTAGTGCCCTTGGTCCAACCTTATCCCATAAAACAGGGAATTGTTGCGCCTTCCTCATTAAATGCATTAAATAGGGTGCATTTGACTCCCTAGAATAAGGAAATGAGCACACTTGTGGACAAGCTTGACTACAATGACAAACCACTATTCTAATATGTGGACAAACCCCCTAGACTAGGCACTATTGAATCCAAACCATGGAACAACTTACATTAAACACTTGGAACCTTATGCAAGGATTATTAACCAAGGTCTAGATGGGAATTATGTTCCAACAAGATGGATCGAAACCTCTACTCTTGTGCAAAGTGCAATAATGGTGATTGAGGATCGGGGCCTCCTTTCGATAAATAGTAAGGGCTCTATCCTTCCTGGGTGTAACCTTTGAATAATATAAAGCATTCAAAACTACAGTTGGAAAGCGTTGCATACATTGGTTATTGGTCTCATCCCTTATGCTTTACCAAAGTTAAAGTGATTTAGAAAACCTTTCAATAGATGGTAAGGCCTTGATGCTTCATTGACAAATCTTTCCCATACTTTCGTGTTTCCTATGACCAAAAGTCATAAGGCTTTTGATATCCCTAGAGAAACTACATTTGAAACAATGTATTCCAAATGCCTACGTGATGTCATCATACCAACTTTGATGTCTAACAAATAGTAGGTCTCACTTCTAGTTAATGTTGTTTGCAATAATCAATTGGGGGCATAATGGTTCCTTTAATATGATTCTATTATTGAAAGATAATAAGTTAGGATGCATTTTTTTATTGTTTTCTAATCAAGTTTTATTCTTCTTACTTACATTTTATCAAAAGCTAATATGACTTCTAAATTATAGTAGTGCTTGCAGTTTCTTACAGTAGATTCATGGTCATTACAACTTTTTGATATTTTGATTGTAAAGAATGGGATGATCAATCACTAAATGATGAAAACTAACTCATGATCCAAGGATTTCATAACTTACTGCTCCTTTGGTTTTCATACTAGCTCTCAGAAAGGGCAATCAAGAGTGTAGACTTATGATTTCATACAAAAAGAATGCCAGTATTCATCTAAGGGGGTGATTCTTTGCAAGGGGAAACCTATATCACCTTAAATATAGTAGGGTTGGCAATACATATCAATCCTGCATTATCCATTTTTCTATGAAACCTTCATAATGAGAAACATGAGACATATTTACAACTAACTAAAATTCCAACAACGAGGCATTGAATACCAACATAGCTGAATTGAGTCTCTTATAATGATATTAACCTAGTTAATCAAATCCCAATTATATTAAAAGAAGCTTAGTACTTATTTTCTCAATTTTATTGGAGATATTTTGATATAGCCTAACAAAAATTAAACTTTTCAATGATAAATTATTTTATACATAGTAAAACAAAAATGAAAAGTAGTCACGCTTGATAATTTGTCTAAAGGACACTTAGGAAAAAATCATAGAATAATCAAAATAGAACAAATATTTACACATTTAAATACAAAAGCTATATAATATGCTTAAAAACCATAAAAATAATATGTTCACTTTGCCTTGCAAATAAACTTTCCCATCTTATAGGTACTTCATTGTTATTTGTGAGTGATCCAAGGTAATTATCCATACCTTTTAATGCATTTACTAGTTACCAAAAACAATTTAAAATAGTCAAAATCAAAATTCAACTTGTCTAAAACATCTACCTAAATACAAAGAATAAAGATAAAGAGAATATCACTTTGTAAACTAAAAATAGGTTGCAAAGACGTTATAATCGATTGCATTTTTGTTGTCATTGGTGCGATTGCAATTTATTAATTTTGCAATATTATAATTGTAGTTCCGAGCTGAGGGGTATTTGGAATAACATTATATGTTGAGGAATGAAACATAACATAAACTAGCATTTTCTCCAGGAGTTGTAAAAGTGAACGTCGCTAGGAAAAGAGCAAATTTTGTAACAATGTTAGAGAATATTTGACAACGAATCAATAAACAGAAAGACATTGTATATTTAATAATAAGGAAATTGTAATTTAAGTAGGTGTAGCTATTAAAAACATACGTATTTTCCTTTGGTAATTATATATTCAATTAACACATACGTAGACCCGTTTTCACTTCTCGGTTATCTCTCGACCTGGTCAACCTTGTTCGACGTCTCCGGTGTCATCCGACCTAATTTTCATTGAACACAATTCTTTTTATACTTCTCCAGAAACTTGAGTTTGAAAACGAATAAGGATGAATAGACACTTAATGAAAATAATCATTTATATGTCTAGATAGATAGGCAGTGATAGGATTTTACATAGTTATCACAAACAAAAAGGGGATCGGGATGGGTATAGTAGCTCAACATGAGAAATATTAAAGAAAGGTTTGAAGAATGGAACATCTGAGATAATTCAGTTCGAGTGTATTCACTCGATCTGAGAAACGTTAAGGAAAATAAGAAGGATATGTAATCGGAGATAGTTTAAAACAAGTAGAATATTTCACTTGAAATTGCATTTGGAGAGGTCGAGGAGGTCGGAGAGGTCGAGGAGGTGGAGGAGGTCTAGGAAGTCGGAGAGATCGACGAGCTCTAGGAGGTCAGAAGAGGTCACTCTTTTAGCATTTTTATCACTCCAAACAAACAAAAAACGTTCTGAACATGAATTCCACCCAATGGCAGAGATGTGGGATAGCTACACATTAGGGCTAATTAATTATTAACTTTTGTTGTGGTGGCGCAGTACACAGCCTCGTATTAGCTTCAATGAGAAACAGTTTTCTTTAGCACAAATTTACTGGACAGATTCTTGTCTAAAGGGACATTTACAAACTAGACTTATATACAGGTCCTGGGTATCGCCACACTTGCAAATTTATTTCTTTCAAGTTCTATTTACATTATTAAAATGCATTTAGAGCATTACAGTATTAAAATTATTTTTAAATACATAAATCCGATCATTGTTGATCAGTCTTATTGCGATTCACCATGTAAAATTTTGCAACACAATTCTAAGACCAGGATATTTCTCAACCTTGGAAGCAACACTGCTAATCAGTCGAAATTGTCGTCAGACTATTGTCGGTGGTCGACTGATTCTGATGAAAACATGAGAAGATAGGCAGACTATAATACAAAAAATCCCAGATAAAAAATATTTTAACTAATAAAAACAATAAACTTATACTGGGAAATTTGGAGGATAAGAGAATCTAAACCCAACAATGCTACAAAATTTGTATCATATAAGATGTTGAGCCAAGCATAAAGGGTAAAAATATACATGAACAGATTTTAGATATTTACATTCAATTATACAACTGTATTGTTCGTCCATCTGATCGACATATTCAATTATACAATACTAAACAAAATTGTTTATAACTGTGCTTTAAGTGATAAATGTAGTTGCTATGAGTTGTCTGGAGTGGAACTGGGCGTTGTTGGTTGTTGCAGACAAACCTCGACAATTGCTTCAGCTAAAACCGACATTTGGTGTTGGAAGCTCTCCCAATGATGTAGTGTGTTCTGGATGTTGATAGTAAGTGTTGTAAGGGCTGACAAGTGGGCTATCTGTTCTTTAGTAGTTTTTCCCTGTAGATGAATTAGGTCGGAACCAAAGAGCTGTATTTTCTCATGTGAAGCTGAAAGCAGTGTTCGAAAACATGGTCGGACTTGCTCTACTTTGTCAAGGTTATGGCGAGCCTAGCTCAACCACTGTGCTTCACTTTTTTCCAATTTCTCGAGTTTTCTATTTTCCATTATCAGTTGTTCCTCAATACTTTTGGCCATGGTTTCATCAGCTACTCGGTGTTCTTTTTGAAGATTGCCAATTGTCTCTCTTGTCTCCCGCATTTCCGTAAACACGTTGCCATAATGTTTGTACCAATTGCGGAGAACATTGTTTGTTGTCTCTGCTTCGTCATTAGACTGTATGAGCTGGCTGTGTGCTGAGTTGAATGCTTCAAATTGTTGTGACATAAATGACGCTGTCACTGTGGCTTGTTCTTCTCGGTCCTTGGTCTACTATTCAGATAGTGCCGACACGACAGATTCGAACAACTGAAATGCTTTATCAAGCGTGCTTGTTGTGTCAAAGGTGACTAGAATTGTTATGACCTATTGCGCTAATTCTTGACACTTTGTCAGAAATAGGGTTTGTTCTTGTTGCACCTTGTGAATCCGGTCTTCTGCTTCCAGTCATCTTTGTCGCTGTTCTCGGTTGATTACATCAGCCAATATGTCGAGCTCTTCCTGTGGTTCCTGTTGTGGATGGTATGTCGAGATCGGGCCAAATTGGTCGAGATGTACAGACAAACGACTCAATTGAGATATGTGCTGCAGATGTTGTTGTTGCTACTGAAAATTTTTCTCTTGGTGTCGTCTTTTGTTTTTTTCCTTTTTCTTGGATTTTTCTTTAGATTTTGCCGCCGCTAATTGCTTTTCTGATTCTTTTTGAGTATGAACTATTGTTAATGCCTGTTTTGTCTATTTTTGTGCTTCTTCAGTAGAATGTTCTACTTGTATTGAGCTACTTGGTATTTCTAATGTGTTTGTCGAAATTACTTCTTCACTTGTTAATTTTTTTGCTTGCTCTACTGTCTCAACAGTTGGATCGACTGTTGGGTCAGTTGTTTCTGTTGCTGACTCGATTGCTGCTTTACCCATTTTACCTGTTGACGACATAGGTGTTTCATCGACTGGAAGATGAGGGTTAGGATTTAAACTGGGAGACGGTTGATGACTGTCTACATTTAAAACTTGAAGGTCGGGGAAATGTTGCGGTGAGTTCATGACATGTCACAGAGGTGAATGGGCTTCCATCAACGGATTGACTGGAAAAGGAATGAACGAAGAAATATGTTCAACAAAAATTGGATTCTTTGTGTCACGATTGCGTTGTAGATGGGTATAGTGCATGCCAATTGGTTGCAGTGTTAATGTATCTGATGGATTGAAAAGTTGGGTTGGGATGAGACTAAGGGGAGCAGAATCAGTCGGTGAAGTAGTGTCTGCGAATATAGGTTTCTTGGTTATGATTTTTTGCCAATTTGGGAACATGGCCGAGAGTTGGGTCATGAATTGGGCAATGTTGCTATCATTTTGGAATGTTTATTGAAGTGAAGAAGGAAGAGTTTGTATATTATTCAAAACTTGAGATGGAGGTTGAAGTACAAGTGGGGTACTTACCATAGGTGTGGAAAGAAAAGTCTCCTGCGTGACAATGGCCGGCGATGGTGGAGGTGAGTTATCTGACAGGTAGACAACATCGTTGATGATAAGCCTAACTTTCATTTTGGGTCGAGGGTGCTCGACTTCCAAAAATTTCTTTAACTAGTCGTCGACAGGTATTTTGTTCTTCGCTGCATCTTCCAATATTTGAGTTGCGCTGTCGTATAATTTAGTTTCATCTTCCACTGTCGGCTCGTCAATTGTCATTTTTCTTTTGCTCTTGCCCTGTATTTGTACAAGTCTTGAATGTCGACCTATGGATAATTGGTCGGCCATCTGGTGGAGGTTGTCGGTTGTCAATGCGTACTCAGGATTGTCCGACAGGGTCTCTGCATTCAATTGTTGAGCTCCATCCACTGAATCTTGCTGTGGAATGAGTGTAAGTGCTAAAGGTTCTGATCCGGCGTCGAGCTTAGGTTGAAAAGTAAAATTGTCCATATATAGGCGGCTTTCATATGATTCTTCTTTCTCTTGATCTGTTAAAGGTTCGATTATGGGAATGTCAATTTCATGTGCCAAAGGAGGGATTATCAATTTTGTGTTGGATTGCCTTTGAAGCTCATTGAAAATTTCCTCGACCGAAGGCTAACAGTCAAGATCTTGTGCGAGTCCCGTTGCTCCTTCTAAGTACCAAACTGATGTATGGTCTAGTGCAAGTTCAATATGAGCGGTTGGAGGTAGACTTCGTTGAACATTCTGAGCTAATCTCCATCTGGTCGACTGAAATTTTAAGTCTTCGAACCAGGCTTCTAGCCAAATGTTGCCTGTTGATGGCCCAAGTCTACTGCCTCCTTTCGTAAAGCAACGGAAGTTGTTCATTAACACAGGTCCTGGTTTAGTAAAGTCTTTATTTCCTTTTGGTCTTATAGCCGTCATTGCCATCCAGATGATTAGAGATGTATAGCGAATGGGCATTCCATTCTCTTAGCACTTCATACATATGTTCTTGATAATTTCGGCAAGGTACTTATCCCAGTTGTATACTTGGTCGTCTTTTGCCATGCTTAGGATAGCCTCTAGCATTTCAATTTTTAAGTCAGACCCTCGACCAGAGGTTGACAAAGCGGTGGACACGATTCGCGCAACTATTTTATAACTTTCGTATTTTATCTGGGTCACCAATAATCCTCGAGAATTCTTTCCAGTTGGGTGGTCTGTTTAATTCTGGTCTGTGTTGAGTAGGTACATCTGGACCTTTGTTTGATAACCCTGTAATGTATGGATGAGCTCAGCATTTATTTTGACTGGAATGTCAAAATAGAATTTTCCATCATGATATCTGCTTACTATGAGTCGAGCAATAATGTCTTTCAGTCCAGCAAACTGTTCCAGCAGAGGTGCATTCATATATTGCAGAATAGTAGCAGTCCGCAGTTTTTGGGATGGCTCCCTCCAATGGCCATGTGATTCCTTTTCCCACTCAAGAATATCTTTCCAAGTTTTTCGCTAGTGTGGTTCGTGTACCTTAGTGTTTCGAACCAACTCTATACGTGCTTCCAGTGGTGTTTGTGCCATTTCCAATTCACAAACTTTAGATGTTGCTGAACGGGTTGTAGTCTGAGATTTCTTGGGCGCCATGGTATCTGTAGAACTCTCAGGTTCGCAAAAGGATTATGTTGTCTTTGAAGTGTGGTTTTGCAGTTCTTGGAAAAAGAGTATTCAACAATCTTCTAGGTCAGAATTTATGGAGGAAGCGTTTGGCACATGTGAATTAAAAGTAGCTGATTGCATTAAATAACGATTCGACAACCTATTTAATTATGACTGACAGTCTATCTGTTCGTTGTCACGTGAATGTGGGTTTTTCCCATCTATTGGTCGGTGATCCCGACTACTTGTTTCTTGTAGAAATTGTCGATTGTGAGTAGTTGGGGGCAATTGATGAATTCAACCAACTGTTACTGGCTCTTCTCTTTGTCTATGTATTTCTGGTTGGTTTTCTTTGGTTGTAGTTTGGGTAGGAGTAGATGCAATGTTTGGATATAATTTGTTGTGTAGCTATGTCATATTCTGTACCCTTTTATATATTTGTTCTTCTTTCAAAAAGTGATTTGAGTACTAAAAAGTGATTTTATAAGAAGCACAATGTTTAGCCACTTTTCCTTCGTTGTCATTTCTTACAAATATTTTTTTTCCAAAGTGAAAAGGTTCCAAGTCTGCAATAAAGGCTTCCACTGCCTTAATCTTATAAAATTTGTATCCACCAATGATGAATGGTATAGGTGGGTAAGAGGATATGTTGTTGTGATCGAGATAGTTACCAATTCCATTGATGAACACTTGTCTGATGGCTTCTTTATGCACAATGTAATCCGTAGCATATTTGGGCAATAGAGAAGGAGGTTTTGTGCCCCCATACATTATAATGTATGTCCCATCTGAGGAGAAGCAATACTCTCCATATTCACCTATTACATCTAAGGCATTGTCTGACATACAATTTGCTTCTTTATTGAAGACAAATAAATAAAGGGGCATGATTAGTTCTTTGCATAGTAATTTGTAGTACCTTGCATATCGGTGAGCCTAAGTTAACTGATATGCTACATGAATGGGAGTTTTATTCTGATTCCAAGTACATCCCAAATTAGGGAAAGGGTGGCTGACTAATATGCAATCAATAAGGTAGCTAGACATGAAGAATTCTGATTTCCCTTGTGAAAGGCCCATTTGAGCTGTAGAAATGGTTGACGCAATACTTTCTAAAATAATAGTTTCCCAATTGAAGATTGTACCATGTGTGGCAACATGGTATATCAATGGAACCCAATTGAGTTTATAGTTGTTGGTGTTTGGTAGACCAAAGAGTTTGCTCAACAATAGGACAATGATTCTATAGGGGGTCCTTAAGTCTTTGGTGGCGTATTTCTTGGTATATTTGGATGTAAGTTGTTTGCCGGGTAGCAACAATTCCCTTGCACATTCAACATTATATATATTGGCACGCCTTACCCAAGCATTAGTTAAAAATACATTGGAGGGAGGCAACTTGTATGTGGCTGCAAGGTGCACTGGTTTGAAGGATGTGAGCTGTTCCCCATTTGCATTTGAAATTATCCTTAGTGTAGAATGTACATGGGGCAAGATCCATGCAATAACCTCTGAGCAGTGAAACAATTCTGGTCATGTAGTTTCCTTGTGAAGGTTGGACCTCTTGATGTTTTCGTAAATTATGGTTTCCTCCAAGGTTGAATTAGGTATATTTCTACCTCTGATAGCTATGTACAACTCGCCCCATTTGAAATCATCTCTACAACCTATGGTGGGTTCAGTGTCCTTAAATAGTGTTTCCAGTTGTATCTTTTTAGTCGTTTCTTTTTCAAGGTCCATATGTTCAGCCTTTTTGTTTGTTGAGCTTTTGCAAAATACCTGATTTGAAAACATATAGTGTTAATAATGAGGAATCTTGATTTAAATGTTTACAATGTACCTAGTATTGAAGATAGACATAGATAAGTGGTAAACTTCTGTTGCTGTTGTAAGTAGAGGATATAGTACATTTTGTGTTTAAACAATGATAATGAAATGTGGAATAAATATAAGTTATACATCTATAAATGGAAAGAATACAATCAAAAGCAAAAGCTTCAATGGAGCTTGGTAAACATTAACAACATATGGAATTGTTCATATGAATATTGAATATGTTCTTCGACATTTTTTCTAAGATATGGTCGGAAGTCAAAATCGTCGGAGTTGGTCGAGCTTTTAAATATTGGTCGACTCTTAACTATGTCATTGAGTATTTGTTGGTTTTTTGGTCGGCCTCAAGTTGTCGGAAGTCAAAATAGTCGGAAGTCAAAATGGTCAGAAGTGAAAAGGTCGGAGTTGGTGGAGCCTTTAAAAATTGGTCGACTCTTAAGTATGGATAGTTTATTTTGGTCGGCTTGAAGTTGTTATTGTGTAAACATCAACAACATATCGAATTGTTGATATGAATATTGAATTTGTTTTTCAACTTTTTTTCTAAGATATGGTCGGAAGTCAAAATAGTCAAAGTTGGTCGAGCCTTTAAATATTGGTTGACTCTTAATTATGTCATTGTGTTTTTGTCAGTTTTTTGGTTGACCTGAAATTGTTATTGTATAAACATCAACAACATATCGAATTGTTGATATGAATATTGAATTTGTTTTTTGACATTTTTTCTAAGATATGGTCGGAAGTCAAAATAGTCGAAGTTGGTCGAGCCTTTAAATATTGGTCGACTCTTAACTATGTCATTGTGTATTTGTCGGTTTTTTGGTCGGCTTGAAGTTGTTATTGTGTAAACATTAACGACATATCGAACTGTTGATATGAATATTAAATTTGTTTTTCGACCTTTTTTCTATGAAATGGTCGGAAGTGAAAATGGTCGAAGTTGGTCGAGCCTTTAAATATTGGTCGACTCTTGATTATGTCACTGTGTATTTGTTAGTGAATGCTAAGCAATGACCAAGCTAGTCAATGCCTTTAAAAATTGGTCGACTCTTAAGTATGTGGATCAATTGATAGACAGTTTGTTTTGGTTGGGCTGAAGTTGTTATTGTGTAAACATTAACAACATATCGAATTGTTGATATGAATATTGATTTTTTTTTGACATTTTTTCTAAGATATGGTTGGAAGTCAAAATAGTCGGAAGTGAAAATGGTTGGTTGTGAAAATGGTTGCAGTTGGTGGAGCCTTTAAATATTGGTCGACTCTTGACTATGTCACTTTGTATATTTTTTTCAACATTTTTTCTAAGATATGGTCGGAATTCAAAATGGTTGGAAGTGAAAATGGTCGAACTTGTTGGAGCCTTTAAAAATTGGTCAACTCTTAAGTATGTGGTTCAACTATTTATATTTTAAATTTCAACTTTTTTTTTTAATTTAAAATTTAGAAAATACCAAAACTACTCATTCTTTTCAAAATATATCATAACAATCTCTTTAGAATATTACATTAATTTACAAATTTCAATTGCCACGAACCTAATTCATAACGCTAAGCTCTACTGTAAGAAAAACATTGCATGTGCACTAAGATCAACATCACAGATTTACACAATAGGTGTTTATATCTTAGAATTTGGGTGGAATAATATCATCTATACTTTTCTTAGATTGAAGGAGGATGAGACAAGTATAGTAACGATATTGATATGGATAACTGGTAGTTGATGCATATATAACTCATAGCTCATGCTTGGATAACATGTAGTGATAAACAATCCATTTAAATAAATAAGAGAATAGGTAATTGATGCATAGAGAACAACATGTGATTACAACTAAACATGAAGAATAAGAGATAACTTATTCATTACACTTAACTTGTAACCTATGAGTACTTACAATAGAAAAATTCTGCACACATACTCTAGATCCTCATCATCTATCATCTTCTACGCATATTGCACCATCCAAAACAGAAATCCACCTCCATAATTACCACATATTGCAAATCCATCTTTGATCCACATATTGCAAATGATGCAAATCCATCTTTGAACAGAACTTAAAGTCTTACGAGTTGTAGTTGCTGGCCAATGAGTGGCTACATAATTCCACAAATCCCTTTCTTCGAAAGTGTTAGTATGCTCTATCTATTGTTAGTATGAGGGCATTGACAGATTCAGGTTCGATGTCGTGACCTCGTTTGGGTATACATTCATAGATGACGAAAACAAGAACAAATAAATAAGAGACGAGGAAATGCCTCTTTCTTACTTGCTCCATACGCATGGTCTCTACCCGTCTGCATGAAAGATTAAGTGGGGACGCATTGCTTAACTTTATGTTAGATATAATATACTCGAAAGTCCAGCCATACCAATGTGAGGTAGTCATATATACATAAAAGCAGATGTCTATTTCATTTCTTTTACATGATTGATATTTATCTATGTAAGATCTCTTTCTACGCTCATATCTTGATAAGCTTAAATGAGATAACATGTGGATTTTTTTAACTATTAATTTTTTTAATTGATTTTTATTTTTAGAAATTTTTATATTTTTTAGAAATTTTTATATTTTTTATAAATGTAATTTAAAGTATTATTTTTAATTAAAAAATTATATCTTAAATTTATAATAATATAGTTGTTTTATGATGACCTTTATATTATTGAAAGGGGTTGAGCAATGTCCATTGAATGTATTGTTTTCTATTTGAATAGGAATTCATATCTTTATTTCAGGTCAAGGCTCTATAGCTAAGATTTTCAAAGTCCATATAAATATATGGAGAATCTATGTAATCATATCAATTGAGAATTATAGTTAGGGATCTAAACATCTGAAATTGTAATTCAAAGTTCAACAATGGGATTCGAGACTCCTTGCAACTATTCCAACAACAAATGTGCTTTCTACTAGTAGAGTAGGGTAGTTTAGGGCTTTCACTAGATGCAACCATGCCATCGACTTAGCAACGATCTTATCTCTAGGTTGATATTATTTAGAGGTTATCATGCGGTTTTCTAAGGTTTGGAAATGATATTCATGTTAATGCTTATTATATTTATCCATTGGCCTACCCCACTATTGAAATGTAGGGAAATATTTCCTTTTCGTTCTGGAATGACAAAACAATGATAATGAATTAACACACTTCAACAATTCAAAACAATAAATAAGGGGATGTGTAAAATTTTATATGTGTCATAGGTGGATCTATATGACTAGAGCAAGCTTCACTTAGAATTGATCAAACATTGACAGGAAAGTAGAAGAAATATGAAGAAAATATTAAGTAGAACACAAGAGAAAAACACTCATGTGAATTGATCTTCCATTATATTATTATTCAATAACATGTTTACAATATATATATGCTCTCATGAGGCAAAATTGAGAGGCTTAGTGGAAATTTGAGTAGCTCACATTAATGCTAGGCTTAGTGGAGTAATTCCCCCAATCTATGACATTGTGCCAAGTGTAACTCCTGTATTGGGCCATAATGAGGTCAAATGAACCTATGAGGACCATGAGGAAGTTAGGAAAGTCAATAAATGTGGATGGAATCATTATGAGGGTGAATTAAGTGGTTTAGGGATTTGGTAGTGGCCATTAATGAGCTATTTGACCATATTTAGTGCATTAGCACCCTTAATCCAACCTTATCCCATAAAACAGGGAAGTGGTGCGCCTTTCTCATTAAATGCATTAAAAAGGGTGCATTTGACTCCCTAGAATAAGGAAATGGGCACACTTGTGGACAAGCTTGACTACAATGACAAACCACTAGTCTAATATGTGGACAAACCCCCTAGACTAGGCACTATTGAATCCAAACCATGGAACAACTTACATTAAACATGTGGAACCTTATGCAAGGATTATTAACCAAGGTCTAGATGGGAATTATGTTCCAATAGGATGGATCAAAACCTCTACTCTTGTGCAAAGTGTAATAATGGTGATTGAGGATCGGGGCCTCCTTTCGATAAATAATAAGGGCTCTATCCTTCCTAGGTGTAACCTTTGAATAATATAAAGCATTCAAAACTATAGTTGGAAAGCGTTGCGTACATTTGTTATTGGTCTCATCCTTGATGCTTTACCAAAGTTAAAGTGATTTAGAAAACCTTTCAATAGATGGTAAGGCCTTGATGCTTCATTGAAAAATCTTTCCCATACTTTCGTGTTTCCTGTGACCAAAAATCATAAGCCTTTTGATATCCCTAGAGAAACTACGTTTAAAACAATGTATTCCAAATGCCTACGTGATGTTATCATACCAACTTCGATGTCTAACAAATAGCAGGTCTCACTTCTAGTTAATGTTGTTTGCAATAATCAACAGGGGGATAATGGTTCCTTTAATATGATTCTATTATTGAAAGATAATAAGTTAGGCTACATTTTTTTATTGTTTTCTAATCAAGTTTTATTCTTCTTACTTACATTTTATCAAAAGCTATTATGGATTCTAAATTGTAGTAGTGCTTGCAGTTTCTTACAGTAGATTCATGGTCATTACAACTTTTTGATATTTTGATTGTAAAGAATGGGATGATCAATCACTAAATGATGAAAACTAACTCCTTATCCAAGGGTTTCATAACTTACTACTACTTTGGTTTTCATACTAGCTCTCAAAAAGAGCAATCAAGAGTGTAGACTTATGATTTCATACAAAAAGAATGCCAGTATTCATCTAAGGGGGTGATTCTTTGCAAGGGGAAACCTATATCACCTTAAATATAGTAGGGTTGTCAATACATATCAATCCTGCAACATCCATTTTTCTGTGAAACATTCACAACGAGAAACATGAGACATATTTACAAACAACTAAAATTCCAACAACGAGGCATTGAATACCAACATAGCTGAATTGAGTCTCTTATAATGATATTAACCTAGTTAATCAAATCCCAATTATATTAAAAGAAGCTTAGTACTTATTTTCTCAATTTTATTTGAGATATTTTGATATAGCCTAACAAAAATTAAACTTTTCAATTATAAATTATTTTATACATAGTAAAACAAAAATGAAAAGTAGTCACGCTTGATCATTTATCTTGATCATTTGTCTAAAGGACACTTAGGAAAAAATCACAGAATAATAAAAAATAGAACAACGATTTACACATTTAAATACAAAAGCTATATAATATGCTTAAAAACCATAAAAATAATATCTTCACTTTGCCTTGCAAACAAACTTTCTTGTCTTATAGGTAGTTCATTGTTATTTGTGAGTGATCCAAGGTAATTATCCATACCTTTTAATGCATTTACTAGTTACCAAAAACAATTTAAAATAGTCAAAATCACAATTCAAATTGTCAAAAACATCTACCTAAATACAAAGAGTAAAGATAAAGAGAATATCACTTTGTAAACTAAAAATAGGTCCCAAAGTCGTTATAATCGATTGCATTTTTGTTGTCATTGGTGCGGTCGCAATTTATTAATTTTGCAGTATTATAATTGCAGTTTTGAGGTGAGGGGTATTTGGAATAACATTATATGTTGTGGAATGAAACATAACATAAACTAGCATTTTCCCTAGGAGGCGCAAAAGTGAACGTTGCTAGGAAAGGAGTAAATTTTATAACAATGTTAGAGAATATTTGACAACGAATCAATAAACAGAAAGACATTGTATATTTAATGATAAGGAAATTGTAATTTAAGTAGGTGTAACTATTAAAAACATACGTATTTTCCTTTGGTAATTATATATTCAATTAACACATACGCAGACCTGTTTTCACTTCTCGCTTATCCCCGGACCTGGTCGACCTTGTTTGGCGTCTTCGGTGTCGTCTGACCTAATTTTCATTGAACACAATTTCTTTTTACTTCTCCATAAACTTGAGTTTGAAAACGAATAAGGATGAATAGACGCTTAATGAAAATAATCATTTATATGTCTAGACAGATAGGAAGTGATAGGATTTTACATAGTTATCACAAACAAAAAGGGGATCGGGATGGGTATAGTAGTTCAACATGAGAAATACTAAAGAGAGTTTTGAAGAGTGGAACATCTGAGATAATTCAGTTCGAGTGTATTCACTCGATCTGAGAAACGTTAAGGAAAATAAGAAGGATATGCAATTCGAGATAGTTTAAAACAAGTAGAATATTTCACTTGAAATTGCATTTGGAGAGGTCAAGGAGGTCGAAGAGGTCGAGGAGGTGGAGGAGGTCTAGGAAGTCGGAGAGATCGAGGAGCTCTGGTAGGTCAGAAGAGATCACTCTTTCAGTATTGTTGTCACTCCAAACAAACACAAAACGTTTTGAACATGAATTCCACCCAATGGCAAAGATGTGGGATAGCTACACATTAGGGCTAATTAATTAGTAACTTTTGTTGTGGTGGCAGAGTACACAGCCTCGTATCAGCTTCAATGAGAAATAGTTTTCTTTAGCACAAATTTACTAGACAGATTCTTGTCTAAAGGGACATTTACAAACTATACTCATATACAGGTCCTGGGTATCACCACACTTGCAAATTTATTTCTTTCAAGTTCTATTTACATTATTAAAATGCATTTAGATCATTACAGTATTAAAATTATTTTTAAATACATAAATCCAATCATTGTTGATCAGTCTTATTGCGATTCACCACGTAAAATTTTGCAACACAGTTCTAAGTCTAGAAGATTTCTCAACCTTGGAAGCAACACTGCTAGTCAGTCGAAATTGTCGTCAGACTATTGTCGGTGGCCGACTAATTCTGACTAAAACATGATAAGATAGGCAGACTATAATACAAAAAATTCCAGATAAAAAATATTTTAACTAATAAAAACAATAAACTTATACTGGGAAATTTGGAGGATAAGAGAATCTAAACCCAACAATGCTACAAAATTTTTATCATATAAGATGTTGAGCCGAGCATAAAGGGTAAAAATATACATGAACAGATCTTAGATGTTTACATTCAATTATACAACTATATTGTTCGTCCATTTGACCGACATATTCAATTATACAAAATTCAAAATTACTAAACAAAATTGTTTATAACTGTGCTTTAAGTGATAAATGTAGCTGTTATGAGTTGTCTAGAGTGGAACTAGGCGTTGTTGGTTGTTGCAGACAAACCTAGACAATTGCTTCAGCTTAAAATGACATTTGGTGTTGGAAGCTCTCCCAATGATGCAGTGTGTTTTGGATGTTGATAGTAAGTGTTGTAAGGGCCGACAAGTGGGCTATCTGTTCTTTAGTAGTTTTTCCGTGTAGATGAATTAGGTCAGAACCAAAGCGCTGTATTTTCTCATGTGTAGCTGAAAGTAGTGTTCAAAAACGTGGTTGGAGTTGCTCTACTTTGTCAAGGTCATGACGAGCTTGGCTCAACCACTGTTCTTCACTTTTTTCCAATTTCTCGAGTTTTCTATTTTCCATTATCAGTTGTTCCTCAATACTTTTGGCCATGGTTTCATCAGCTACTCGCAGTTCTCTTTGAAGATTGTCAATTGTCTCTCTTGTCTCCCTCATTTCCGTAAACATCTTGCCATAATGTTTTTATCAATTGCGGAGAACATTGTTTGCTATCTCTGCTTCGTCATTAGACTGTATGAGTTGACTATGTGCTGAGTTGAATGCTTCAAACTGTTGTGACATCAATGATGTTGTTACTGTGGCTTGTTCTTCTCGGTCCTTGGGTTGCTGTTTAGACAGTGCCGACACGATAGATTCGAACAACTGAAATGCTTTATCAAGCGTGCTTGTCATGTCAGAGGTGACTGGAATTGTTATGACCTGTTGCGCTAATTCTTGACACTTTGTCAGAAATAGGGTTTGTTCTTGTTCCACCTTGTGAATCTAGTCTTCTGCTTCCAGTCGTCTATGTCGCTGTTCTCGATTGATTGCATCAGCCAATATGTCGAGCTCTTCTTGTGGTTCCTGTTGTGGATGGTATGTCGAGATCAGGCCAAATTGGTCAAGATGTACAGACAAACGACTCAATTGAGATATGTGCTACAGATGCTATTGCTATTGCTGAATATTTTTCTCTTGGTGTCATATTTTGTTTTTTTCCTTTTTCTTGGATTTTTCTTTAGATTTTTCCGCCACTAATTGCTTTTCTGATTCTTTTTGTGTCTCGACTATTGTTGATGCCTGTTTTGTCTATTTTTGTGCTTCTTCAGTAGAATGTTCTGCTTGTATTGAGTTGCTTTGTATTTCTACTGTGTTTGTCGAAATTACTTCTTCACTTGTTACTTTTTTTGCTTGCTCTACTGTCTCGATAGCTAGCTTGACTGCTGCACCAATTATTTTTGTTTTTGACTCGACTACTGCTTTACCCATTTTACCTCGTGACGACACAGGTGTTTCGTCGACTGGAAGATGAGGGTTAGGATTTAAACTGGGAGATGGTTGTCAACTAACTACATTTAAAACTTGAAGGTTGGGGAAATGATGCAGTGAGTTCATGACATGTCGGGGAGGTGAATGGGATTCCATCGACTGATTGATTGGAAAAGGAAAGAACGAAGAAATCTGTTCAGAAAAAATTGGATTCTTTGTGTCACGATTGCACTGTAGATGGGTATAGTGCATGCCAATTGGTTGCAGTGTGAAGGTATCTGATGGATTGAAAAGTTGGGTTTGGATGACACCAAGGGGAGCAGAATCTGTCGGTGATGTAGTGTCTGCGAATATAGGTTTCTTGGTTATGATTTTTCACCAATCTGGGAACATGGTCGGGAGTTGGGTCATGAATTGGGCAATGTCACTATCATTTTGGAATGTTTCTCGAAGCGAAGAAGGAAGAGTTTGTATATTATTCAAAACTTGAGATGGAGGTTGAAGTACAAGTGGGGTACTTACCATAGGTGTGGAAGAAAAAGTCTCCTACATGACAATGCCGGCGATGGTGGGGGTGAGTTATCTGACAGGTAGACAGCATCGTCAATGATAAGCCTGACTTTCTTTTTCGGTCGAGGGTGCTCGACTTCCAAAAATTTCTTTAACTGGTCATCAACAAGTATTTTTTTCTTCACTGCATCTTCCAATATTTGAGCTGTACTGTCGTATAATTCAGTTTCATCTTCCACTGTCGGCTCGTCAATCATCATTTTTCTTTTTTCCTTGCCCTGTATTTGTACATGTCTTGAATGTCAACCTATGGATAATTGGTCAGCCATCTGGTGGATGTTGTCGGTTGTCAATGCGTACTCAGGATTGTCCGACAGGGTCTTTGCATTCGATTGTTGAGCTCCATCTGCTAAATCTTGCTGTGGAATGAGTGTATGCGCTAAAGGTTATGATCTGGCCTTGAGCTGAGGTTGAAAAGTAAAATTGTCCATATATAGGTGGCTTTCATATGCTTCTTCTTTCTCTTGATCCATTAAAGGTTTGACTATGCGAATTTTGATTTCATGTGCCAAAGGAGGGATTATCAATTTTGTGTTGGATTTCCTTTGAAGCTCATTGAAGATTTCCTCGATCGAAGGCTAATAGTCGAGATCTTGTGCGGGTCCCATTGCTCCTTCTAAGTACCAAACTGATGTATGGTCCAGTGCAAGTTCAATGTGAGCGGTCGGAGGCAGACTTCGTCGAACATTCTGAGCTACTCTCCATTTGGTTGACTGAACTTTTAAGTCTTCTAACTAGGCTTCTAGCCAAATGTTGATTGTTGACGTCCCAAGTCTGTTGCCTCCTTTCGTAAAGCAATGGAAGTTGTTCATTAACACAGGTCCTAGTTTAGTAAAGTCTTTATTTCCTTTTGGTCTTATAGCTGTCATTGCTATCCAGATGATTAGAGATGGATAGTGAATGGGCGCTCCATTATCTTCGCACTTCATACATATGTTCTGGATAATTTTTGCAAGGTACTTAGCCCAGTTGTATAGTTTGTCGTCTTTTTCCATGCTTAGGATAGCCTCTAGCATTTGAATTTTTAAGTCAGACCCTTGACCAGAGGTTGACAAAGCGGTGGACACAATTCACGCAACTATTTTATAACTTTCATATTTTATCTGGGTCACCAATAATCCTCGAGAATTCTTTCTAGTTGGGCGGTCTGTAAACTCCTTGATCAATTCTATTCTGTGTTGAGTAGGTACATCTGGACCTTTGTTTGATAACCCTGTAATGTATGGATGAGCTCAGCATTTATTTTGATTGGAACGTCAAAATCGAATTTTCCATTATGATATCTACTTACTATGAATCGAGCAATAATGTCTTTCAGTCCAGCAAACTATTCCAGCAGAGGTGTGTTCATATATTGCAGAATGGTAGTAGTCCACAGTTTTTGGGCTGGCTCCCTCCATTGGCCATTTGATTCCTTTTCCCACTCAAGAATATCTTTCCAAGTTTTTCACCAGTGTGGTTCGTGTACCTTAGTGTTTCGAATCAACTCTAAACAGGCTTCCAGCGGTGTTTGTGCCATTTCAAATTCACGGACTTTAGCTGTGGCTGAACGGGTTGTAGTCTGAGATATCTTGGGCGCCATGGTCTCTATAGAACTGTTAGGTTCGCAAAATGCTTATGTTGTCTTTGAAGTGTGGTTTTGCAATTCTTGGCCAAAGAGTATCCAACAATCTTCTAGGTCGGCATTTATGGAGGAAGTGTTTGGCGCATCTGAATTAAAAGTAGATGATTGCATTAAATAATGATTTGACAACCTATTTAATTCTGACTAACAATTTATCTGTTCGTTGTCGCGTGAATGTGGGGTTTTCCCATCTATTGGTCGGTGATCCCGACTGTTGTTGCTTGTAGAAATTGTCGATCGTGAGTAGTCGGGGGAGATTGATGAATTCGACCAACTGTCACTGGCTCTTCTCTTTGTCTATATATTTCTGGTTGGTTTTCTTTGGTTGTAGTTTGGGTAGGAGTAGATGCAATGTTCGGATATAATTTGCTGTGTAGCTGTGTCATATTCTGTACCCTTTTATATATTTGTTCTTCTTTTAGAAAGTGATTTGAGTACTGAAAAGTGATTTTATAAGAAGTACAATGTTTAGCCACTTTTCCTTCATTGTCATTTCTTACAAATATTTTTTTTCCAAAGTGAAAAGGTTCCAAGTCTGCAATGAAGGCTTCCACTGCCTTAATCTTAGGAAATTTGTATCCACCAATGATGAATGGTACAGGTGGGTAAGGGGCTATGTTGTTGTGATCGAGATAGTTACCAATTCCATTGATGAACACTTGTTTGATGGCTTCTTTATGCACAGTGTAATCTGTAGCATATTTGGGCAATAGAGAAGGAGGTTTTGTGCCCCCATACATTCTAATGTATGTCCCTTCTGAGGAGAAGTAATAGTCTCCATATTCACCTATTACATCTAAGGCATTGTCTGATATACAATTTGCTTCTTTATTGAAGACAAGTAAATAAAGGGGCATGATTAGTTCTTCGCATAGTAATTTGTAGTACCTTGCATATCGGTGAGCCCAAGTTAACTGATATGCTACATGAATGGGAGTTTTATTCTTATTCCAAGTATATCCCAAATTAGGGAAAGGGTGGCTGACTAATATGCAATCGATAAGGTAGCTAGACATGAAGAATTCTGATTTCCCTTGTTAAAGGCCCATTTGAGCTGTAGAAATGGTTGACGCAATACTTTCTGAAATAATAGTTGCCCAATTGAAGATTGTACCATGTGTGGCAACATGGTATATCAATGGAACCCAAC
Source organism: Larix kaempferi (assembly GCA_027924585.1). Taxonomy (NCBI): domain Eukaryota; kingdom Viridiplantae; phylum Streptophyta; class Pinopsida; order Pinales; family Pinaceae; genus Larix; species Larix kaempferi. Next base: position 12,643,749 of record BSBM01000878.1, on the reverse strand, counting down.
TGAGTTTATAGTTCTTGGTGTTTGGTAGACCAAAGAGTTTGCTCAACAATAGGACAATGATTCTATAGGGGGTCCTTAAGTCTTTGGTGGCGTATTTCTTGGTATATTTGGATGTAAGTTGTTTGCCTGGTAGCAGCAATTCCCTTGCACATTCAACATTATCTATATTGGCACGCCTTACCCAAGCATTAGTTAAAAATACATTGGAGGGAGGCAACTTGTATGCGGTTGGAAGGTGCATTGGTTTGAAGGATGCGAGCTGTTCCCCATTTGTGTTTGAAATTATCCTTGTCGTAGTATGTACATGGGGCAAGATCCATGCAATAACCTATGAGCAGTGAAACAATTATGTTCATGTAGTTTCCTTGTGAAGGTTGGACCTCTTGATGTTTTCGTAAATTATGGTATCCTCCAAGGTTGAATTAGGTATATTTCTATCTCTGATAGCTATGTACAACTCGCCCCATTTGAACTCATCTCTACAACCTATGGTGGGTTCAGTGTCTTTAAATAGTGTTTCCAGTTGTATCTTTTTAGTTGTTTCTTTTTCAAGGTCCATCTGTTCAGCCTTTGTTTTGTCGAGCTTTTGCAACTGTACCTGATTTGAAAACATACAGTGTTAATAATGAAGAATCTTGATTTAAATGTTTACAATGTACCTAGTATTGAAGATAGGCATAGATAAGTTATAAACTTCGGTTGTTGTTGTAAGCAGAGGATATAGTACATTTTGTGCTTAAACACTGATAATGAAATGTGGAATCAATATAAGTTATACAACTATAAATGGAAAGAATACAATCAAAAGCAAAAGCTTCAATGGAGCTTCGTAAACATTAACAACATATGGAATTGTTCATATGAATATTGAATATGTTCTTCGACATTTTTTCTAAGATATAGTCGGAAGTCAAAATGGTCGGTGTCAGTCGAGCCTTTAAATATTGGTCGACTTTTAACTATGTCATTGTGTATTTGTCGGTTTTTTGGTCGGCCTCAAGTTGTCGGAAGTCAAAATAGTTGGAAGTCAAAATGGTCAGAAGTGAAAATGGTCAGAGTTGGTGGAGCCTTTAAAAATTGGTCGACTCTTAAGTATGGACAGTTTGTTTTGGTCGGCTTGAAGTTGTTATTGTGTAAACATCAACAACATATCAAATTGTTGATATGAATATTGAATTTGTTTTTTGACTTTTTTTCTAAGATATGGTCGGAAGTCAAAATAGTCAAAGTTGGTCGAGCCTTTAAATATTGGTCGACTCTTAACTATGTCATTGTGTATTTGTCGGTTTTTTGGTCGGCCTAAAGTTGTTATTGTGTAAACATCAACAACATATCGAATTGTTGATATAAATATTGAATTTGTTTTTCGACATTTTTTTCTAAGATATGGTTGGAAGTCAAAATAGTTGAAGTTGGTCGAGCCTTTAAATATTGGTCAACTCTTAACTATGCCATTGTGTATTTGTCGGTTTTTTGGTCGGTTTTAAGTTGTTATTGTGTAAACATTAACGACATATCGAATTGTTGATATGAATATTAAATTTGTTTTTCGACCTTTTTTCTATGAAATGGTCGGAGTTGGTAGATCCTTTAAATATTAGCCGACTCTTGATTATGTCAGTGAATGCTAACCATTGACCGAGCTAGTCGATGCCTTTAAAAATTGGTCGACTCTTAAGTATGTGGATCAATTGATAGACGGTTTGTTTTGATCGGGCTGAAGTTGTTATTGTGTAAACATTAACAACATATCGAATTGTTAATATGAATATTGATTTTTTTTCGACATTTTTTCTAAGATATGGTCGGAAGTCAAAATAGTCAGAAGTGAAAATGGTCGGTTGTGAAAATGGTCACAGTTGGTGGAGCCTTTAAATATTGGTCGACTCTTGACTATGTCACTTTGTATATTTTTTTGACATTTTTTCTAAGATATGGTCGGAAGTCAAAATGGTCGGAGTTGTTGGAGCCTTTAAAAATTGGTTGACTCTTAAGTATGTGGTTCAATTGATGGACAGTTTGTTTTGGTCGGCTTGAAGTTGTTATTGTGTAAACATCAACAAGATATGGAATTGTTGATATGAATATTAAATTTGTTTTTCGAAATATTTTCTAAGATATGGTCGGAAGTCGAAATGTTTGGAAGTCAAAATGGTTGGAGTAGGTCGAGCCTTTAAATATTGGTCGACTCTTAACTATGTCATTGTGTAAAGATGTTCGACATATTGTTGTTTGAGTGGCTACCAGGATCATTGATCGTCGACCAAGATGATATTCTTGCTCATGTCAACTATGAAATTTGATTAGTATTAGAGTCCAGTAAGAGTGGTTCGTTTGAGAAAAAAGAGCGACCAATAAAAGAAGTCGACGACTAAGTCGATACAACTGTATTGAAACTATGGTTAGTTGAAAAGAAGACAATTAGTTGGCTACCAACTTGGATACAATAACCATGTGTATTTAACAGTTTTGTGAAGATAGAAAATAATGATCGAGAGTGTTAGTGAAATAGAGAACAGACTATCATTTCGATGACATGACTTCATCATCCCATGCACACATTTTTTGGACAGACCCTTGACATTTTATATTTAGTGCAAAAAAGACTAAGATGGGATGAAATGTGCTGATGTGCTTGGTTTAAAAAAAGTAATGACAACACATTGAAGTAAATAAGATAGAGTAGCACAAGAATAGCGCTGATAAGAAGATTAAATTTCTTGTCTTCTTTATAGAGTAGTATTTCCTTGTCTTTCATAGAAAAATATCAAAGCTGGTAGCAACAGCAATACACGATGTGAAAAAAATGGCGCTGCAAAGTAGCAGGAATATAACTTTATGGAGCATGTGGCTGCAAATATTTCAAAGCAAGTAAGTTCTCTTCTTGTATTCTGCGCTGCACATAGGGACTATCTTTCATTCGAGAATACCTACAAAAGGAAAAAGGTGGAGATATGCGAAGGCCTGATATAGATTTTACTCTTGATATTGCAGTGAATGTAAGTCCCTATCTATCAGTGTTGCCAATATCTATTGTTGCATTTTGCAATGTCATCCCTTGTGCTTTATGGATTGTTAAACCCCATGCCATGCTAAGTGGTACTTGTCTTCATGTACCCCTTATTATAGGAGGAATGGGGACATAATTTGGATTGGAAGAATCCCATGGGGGGCCATTGTAGTGGAGAAAATCGATTACAACATAAGATGGCAATGTAGGCAGTTGATCATTGGAATTGTAGGCAATTGCAATAACTTTCCCAAGTGAGCCATTCACAAGTCCTGCTGAGACACACAAGTTGGCTGTCAACATGACATGTTGACCAATTGCTAGTAGAACCTTGAATGGAAGTTGTTCATCATCTATTGAACTTTGTACATGTTGTTTATTTTTCTCTACAAAGCAACGTGCAATTGGCATGTTGAGGAGTTTTAGCATTTGTTTGTTGTGAAATGCAACATAGCTATTAGTTGCGTACAAGTGAGTGCATTGGTCAAATGTGTTATTGTCTTCATCTGAAAGCAACGAGGTTGTTCTTGAGATGAGGAGCGTCCAATATTCAATAGTTGGATTTGCATTTCGAAGATTGAGTAGGAGTTGTCAAAAGGAAACTTGAGAAGGGGTGTCCCCTTGTTGTCGAAAGATGGTTGAAAGTGTAACAAAAGTGTCAAAAGTACACCAGAGAGCATTCCCTCGTGATGCACCAACATACATGGGGATGTCTTTTACAGGTGGTAGTTGTCCAAAATCACCAAGGAAGATGATGGAGTAGCCACCAAATGGATTTGTACATTGGGAGGGGAATGCTTGTCGTAAGCGGTCATCCATGTGGGTTAACAATTTTGGGCCAACGAAACTCATTTCGTCAATGATTATGTATCAGATATGGAGGAATTGTTGTTGGAAACTTGAAAGGGATTGTCCTTCAAGAGGATGCATCTCTGCAATGGGTATGCGAAGGGAAGAATGTATTGTTAATGCATGTATGTTAAAAGTAGCAACACCGGTGGGAGCAAGGAGGAGCAAGGGTGAAGGGTTATTGCTAGAGGCATGTTGGAATGTAGATCTAAGGCAAGAAATCAAGAAAGACTTTCATGTTCCTTCAATGCCTTGAATGACCATCTTGAGTGGGGGAAGGGTTGTAGCATTTTTGGAGTGTGCGATGATAAGGGAAAAGGCCATGCGTTGTGTGGGAGACAAGGTGGTAGGAGAACATGAAGATGACAAGGTGTTAGGTTCTACATGTGTAGACATTCGAATGATGTCAATGAATGGTATAGTTGTTGCATGTATGTCTATAGGAATATGGTGTTCGGTCCAATTGTGGTCTTTGTCAAAGTCATGATGACCAAGCATGTCAAGCTCATCAACATAGAGGTTGTTTCCGGGCCAGAGTTGAGAAAGGAGTTCCCATTCATCAATGAAAGGGGTTAAGGGAAAATGGTTTAAAGCAGAGGGAGAGTCATCAGAGGGAGGGGTACTGAGGGGTTCTGGAAAACGATCAACATGCCATGCGGTATATGTGTCTTTAATGCAAATCCAATTAGAAGTTATCGCCAAAGTTGTGGATCCAATGTCATTGTGGAGGTTGTGGAAAGGTTTGTATAGGAGGATCTCACTCCAGCAAAAGGGAACAAATGAATCTGCAGTAATGGGTGGAATGGTGGTGAATTGAGGAAAGACACGAACAATTTTGGGAGGGTAGTTTGGTTTCCATTTTGATTGCTTTCTACAAGGTGAGTATGACCAACATCGTGTAGCTTCAAGAAGGGTAAGTTGTTCAAGTGCAAGTGGGCATTGCATGTATGCAGAAATGAAGGTGGGTGTTGTTCGGATGTCAAGAGAGTCATTGGAAATACGGCGAAAAACGCTTTGGCTAACATTTAAGGACATAAAGGAACAATTGCAAATACAAAGAGGGAGTTTTTGGAGCATGTGGCAAGTCTCTTGTGCACCAATGTCTCTTTCTGCAACAGTTTCAGATAGGAAACGTCTTATTGGCAGAAGGATGGGGGCATCATTTGGAGTTGCATGTGCAAGTCGAGAAAGAAGTGCATGGTAGCTTTCTGATTTAAGCTTTGCCTTTGATGCATACTTTGAAATATATTTGAGGACAACATGTCTACAGAGAACAGGTTGGAAATCAACATTAGCTTGCCAAATGGATAGCATCATAGGGTTGTGAATATTCAGAAGGACATCATTCCTTGCAGGGTTGTATGTTTTTTGACCTTTTGCATCAATGAATAAGGAAGAGTTCGGCTGTAGATCAAAGGGGAACCCGTAACGACATTGAAGAGATGATCCTTTTTTACATAGGCAAGAAGATTCTGAACATTTTGTGTGCCTTTGGACACAATTAACAAGTTCTTCATAGTCATCCAAATGATTAGTTGCGAGTATGGAATCTGATCCAATGGTGCATGGATCATTTATAATAGAGGCTTGTAATGTTGGAGTTTGTAAATGGTTGACATAAGGATTCCATGCTGTAACAAACTTGTCAAAGTATAATTTGTCTTCTTCAACCCGTGTAGCATTTGCCCAGTCTAATGTGTCCATATTTGGTGCATTTTCTAGCCATAAGAATCCATGTATATGTTCAGATCCCCTGTGTTTCCATTCATACCTACATGTAAAATATAAAGATTAGGAAAAAATAGTTTAGGTTTTAAATACATTGAATTTTCATGGGAATATGATTTGTGACCAACCTGCACCAATAGTCTTTTGTAAAAAGACCCTTTTTAAGAACCTCTTCTAGAAATATTTTGAATCTGTTGTCCATGTATTCAGATGCAACGTGTGGATTTGATATAAGGTTGCGAATTCTCCATTGGTGATGTTGCTTTGAAGTGGAAGGAGCTTGTCCAGGAATCAAGGAATGCAAATCTGGCCACTTTGTGTTAGTTGCGCTGAGTGTGAAGAAGAATGTAGGTGTTCCTTGTTGACTGATCATGTCAGTTAGCTCACCCCTACTTTTGTTCCAATAGGAGCGTGTGCCACGAAGTGTGGATCCGAAGCGCATGACTTGCTCATCAATTTTAGCATCAGGTAAGTCTTGTAATTGTTGTACAAGTTCTGATATAGTTGGGGGCAATGTATCATGAATGTTACGTTTTACAAATATAGAAGCAGTAGATTGGCCACGATGACGCATCATCAGGTTATAAATGTAATAACGAAAACGAGGATGTTGCCCAAACCTATTGTCATGGTACCTAAGAAGGTGTAGTGCATAATTGTCTATACCAACCTCTTGAATGTGCGTTTGTTTAAGCATTGCAAATCCTGAGGGAAATAAGGTTGGGAAGGCCATTGAGAGGAGGCCTATTGTGTTATACTCATTGATAGGGAAAATGTCTATTGGGGGCCAATCAATCCAAGGGAGAGTGCCTGGATGGCTTGCTAGTAAGAAGCGTTTGATTTCATCAACCTTAGTTCTACAATTTGTTTGTGTAGATATAAAGGAGGATGATTGTTGTTCATGGGGTTCGAGAATGCTGGATGTTTGAGTAGTAGAAGTTGAGGTATGTTCAGTAGATGGGGAGTAAGCGGGTGTGACATGACAAAGGTGGGCTGAAATGTCAGTTGGGTTAAGAGGCAAATAAGATAATGCAGTTGAGTTATGTTGGACATCTTTGTAGTCTGGATCATTTGAAATCTTGTATTCAAGAGAAGCAAGAACACGTGTCCGACTAACAAAGAAGTCATAAGGATTTTTTGTAGAACTGCATTTATGAACAATAAGGATATCAATGTCTAAGAGTAAATGAGGGAGGAAAGTGGCAATGCTTGTAATGTTTTGAGGGAAGCTTATAGTGTGGCCAGAATATGTATATTGTCCCCCACGAGCATGAGTGACTTGTAAAATTGGGTTAACTCAAGAAATTAGAATTTCTTCAACTTGAGTAAGCCTTGCTAGCACTAATGGTTGTATCCCAGGATCCATATTGTTTGCAATTGAATAGAGGTGGCCATTTTGTTCTGCATTGCAATGAGAGCATGCATATGCACCAGAAGAGTGTTTTATTTTAATTCCAAGATATGACTCCATGCATATAGAGCATATTTTCATGGGAGATAATTTGTCCAGCCTTGTACGAAATCGCTGCTGTGTAGCATGTAGATCCATGTTTGTTGGGTGTATTATTGTGGATGTGGATGGTGTGGAGCATGTAAGCGGAGGTTGAGCAACGTGAAACAGAGAAGGGATATGAACAAGTTGACGAGCAGCTCTATATAGAAGGTGTTGTTTCTTGTTGTTTTCATTTTTCTTTTGAGCATATATAAGTCTTCTACGTGCATTCTGTTGATCATTGTTATCATTGGTTGGCATTCCTACAAAAAAAAGTGTTTAGAAATGCATTGATAGCACATGCAAGTGGTCTTCCATTTTTTATAGGTAGTATTTTAGACTTGCATATGTCATATAATGATAAAATAAATACTATACATGTAATAATTGCAAGAGTAAACAAAGTTATCTTGTATAAGATAAATGGTTATCCATGTTTCTTTTGTAGTGCCTTTGGTGGAAGAGATAAAAAATATATATGTAATAATTCAAAGACTAAAAAAGGTATATTGTAAAAAATATGCATTGTGAAGACACTCTTGAACAGTGTTTATAAAGAAAAAAAGTATATATTTGACAAAGCAATCTAAATTATAAGTACAGATTTGAAAATTGCAGCATAGGTTGAAAAAGAATATGTGATTGAACACAATGGTACAACAAAACTAAATAATATAATATTCAAGATTGTTCATTGATGGTCTCAAGTAGCACCTATGTAAAAGTGTGTACACAGAATTGTGTATTTGCTAAGTACAAGCTAGTAAGTACAAAAGGTAGAAATGAAGAGTAGGAGTTCAAAGCTTGCGAGCAATTGGACGTTCAGTAAGTAGAATATGTTCACTTTCAGTAGGAGTATCAACAGGGGACAATGATGGAGAAACCTCTTCTGACATAACAAGAAGCACCCCTTCAACCAAGCATGTGAATTAAAAGTCTCTGTCTTTACTGATAATGTTAGAAGGTACTGGCGAGCACAAACATGTTGAACAATTTCCAAGAGAGACGTTGGATCATTTGATAGGAGACAAAAATCTTTTGTAGAGACCCCCATTAGTTGTTGCGTAGCATCATCAAAAGCCGTGATACCGTATAGTTGTCCAGTAGCATCCGTGATGTCAAGCTTGAGTATGTATCGGCAAGCACAATCTGTAAACTCCCCATCACATTTTGTACAATGCCAAACATTGCCAACTTTGTGGGAAATTTTTTTCATGCATTGTATTCCATTGACAAATAGAGGGCATGCAAGGAAATGAAAGTCATTGATGTTAATATGGGTAATTGTAGCAATAATTGAATACCAAGTTGCCTTCTCAGAGGGTTGTAGAGATTGTAGCATAGAGATGGACATGCGTTTACAAGAGGTAGAAGAAGATGAGTTGGATTTTCTGCTCAAAGATGGGGAGGCGGAACGGAATCCATTGTTAGCAAACCATGCTTGGAGGGCTTCAGCTTCCTCAATATTTGGGTTTATAATGAGGTTTGTGTTTGAGATGGTTCCAATGGTTTTTCCATTAAATTCTGTAACACGCCCACATTTTATTGCAAGGATAGAGGGTGTAGCTGAACCTCGAAGGTTTCCAAGGTGGGAACCCTCAATTGTTCAATGCTCCCCCCAAAGTGTAATATCTATGCTATACCTAGACATGTCCCTCAACCCAATTGTTCGGCGAATGACTTCAGAGCCATCCCTTTTGCGGATAGTTGATGCAGGGGAAACTGAAATGACAATTCCGACAAGGTCAACCATGGAATTGATCAGTATAGTTTTAATGTCATGGATAGATTTAAAGTTGAAGCAATGAAAAGGAATAAGTGGGCACTCTTCCAAGCATCATTCAATTGTTGAAGAGGAGTTAAGGAAAATCTCAAAAGCACTTTTCAAATGGTTATATTTTGGATTAATTGGTTTGATTGTGCCATTTGAGACTATGTAGACTATGCCAACTTGTATTTGGTCATATAATGAGGTAGCTAGTTCATTGAACACGGAGATATGAATCTCATATCTAGTAGCACTAACAAGGTCAAACCCAAAGAGTTGACCAGGACCTTTTTAGTTGGTGTAGGTGTTGATACTTGTCTTTGCAGTAACTTGTCCTTGAATGGTCCATGTTCTATTGGAAGGGTTGAGCAATGTGAATTGAAGAGTAGGTGCAAGAAGGTTTGGCATTGGAGAAGGTATTGCAAGTGAAGGGTTTTCGGAGTTAAGGGTGTTGTTTTCTAAAATAGATGAACTGCTATGGGATGTAAAGGTAGGTGTGAGGTTGAAAGGGGATGTGTCACCAATAATTGTTGTTTCTAAGGTGACAATTTCGAAAGTGTCCAATGCGATAGTCCTGGCAAGAATAATGAATGTAAGTAAGTATAAGTAAAAAATATGTTATAATTATTAGGAGTGAAAACTAAAATAAGTGAAAAGGAAGATATGGAAAGCAAATCGTACATTGTATCATGTACAATGTTGCATGCACACTTGCTAACTTTGATGATTGACCCTTTTTGGAGTTGGTGCTTTTCCACAACGCTACTGTACCTACTTGGAAGCAGTGTGTCGTGCTTATGAATTCCATCAGAGATAGAGATTCAAAAGAGGGAAGTTGTTGAGTTAAGAGAGCTTAGTTGATCAAGAGCAACAACTTGTACAAGTGGGCATAGGTCAACAGCACCATTCATCAAAAGTGAGACAACATTTTCAGTCAATAGAGTGTCCATAGCGTGGTACTGCAAATAGTTGGACTAGAAAAATAAGCTAAAGAAAAATGTGCCATATTGATATTAAGTATAAAGATACAAGATGTTTGAAACCAGTAAATAAATAGGAGTAAATAAATGACAATCCATTGGCAGAAACAACCTCTAGTTTCCAACAAAAACAAGAAGAAGAAAAAAGGATAATTTTACATAAATTGGCTAGTATAAACAGAAACAGTGAGAACAAGAGAGTACCAATTGCCTAGTATAAAGTTTTTTTTGTGCAAGGGAACTTTTCTAGGAGACAAAGACAGGGAAAACTGACCTCTAGTTGTGAAGAAAAAAAAATAAAAAAAGGAAGCATAATATTAGGTAAATTTGCTAAGAGAACCTTGTTTTTAAATATGGAATAGGAACACTGACAATAATTCTAATTTGAAACAAAAAAATAAAAAAATCCAGTCGAAACATAGTGTAGTAATTCTGGGTTAATTTACTCTAATAACTTTGAAGATACCAAATGACTAAATTAAGCATTAATTTTTCAATAAAAAAAGATCAAAAAAGACAACAGAATCTTATTTGAATACACTAAGCAGGAACAACATTTACACCAGCATAATTATAGCTGGGAAAATGAGTTTTGGTTTGAGAGGAGAACCTGTTTTTTGAATAGAAAAACTAAAAAAGGACAGCGGAAATAGAGTGTAGTAATTCTTGGTTAATTTACTCTGGCACTACTTTTTTGGAAGGGAAATAATAAAAAGACAACAGAATCTTATTTACAACAGCATAACTATAGCAGAAACAAGATTTAGAATAGGATAATTATATCAGGGGAAATAAGTCTTGGTTTGAGAGGAGAACCTATTTTTTGAATAGGAAAATTTAAAAAAGACAGCAGAAACAGAGTGTAGTAATTCTGGGTCAATTTACCTTGGTATTACTTTTTTGAAATGGCAATTTTTCTAGGAGACAAAAAAAATGAATATATACCAATCAAGTGACCTTTCATCTGAAATCAGTAAATAATTGACATAAACATACTCTAGTTTTCAATAAAAAATATAAAAAAAGACACCAGAATCTTATTTGAATACATTAAGCAGAAACAGGATTTAGAACAACATAATTATACCAGGGGAAATGAGTGTTGGTTTGAAAGGAGAACCCGTTTTTTGAATATAAAACAAGAATCTTCGGATCCCTAATAGGGTTTCCGGTCTGTAAAAGAGAAACAAATTGGAGGCAATTCGAATGCTGAGAAAATAACTGAGCTTATGTCCCAATAACAGTATCCAAGAACAAAAGAATGAGAGAGGCTTTACCATCGAATTTTATAAACAATCAAGAGTAAAGGCAGTGCATTGGTGTCTGAGCACATTTAACCATTGTTGCATTGAAATTTGTTCATGTATCTCCACAACATCGAATATCCAGCAGGTCCAATCGATCAAATTGAAATACACATCCATAGCCAGAGATCTGTACTACTGAAGCAAAGTTCATAAGTTCGTGATGAATTAAACGCAGAGAAATCAATCTTCACGTGGGTAACCTTATACAAGGTAGTTCAATTTCCAATCCATCATTGAATGCTCAAATTTATGATCAAAAGTATAGATCTCGCAATATTTTTCCATGCAGAGCTGGACCGCCTTTTTAGACTGTATCAACGCAAATGCTGGCATGGTCAGAAGTAAAAATGATGGCGTCTCTTTTGTTATAAAAAAATATGGTCGATAGTCGAGTTGGTCAAGCCTTTAAAAATTGGTCGACTCTTAACTATATCAGGTAACTTTGGCTTCTTAAAAAATATGGTCGATAGTCGAGCTGGTCGGACCTTTAAGAATTGGTCGACTATTAACTGTGTCGTGCAATTGGTCGACTTTTAACTGTGTCGGAAGTCAAAATGGTCGAATTACCTTAGTTGGTCGGGCCTGTTAATATTTGTGGACTGTTTAAAAAGTGGTCGACTATTAACTGTGTTGTGCAATTGGTCGACTTTGAACTGTGTCGGAAGTCAAAATGGTCGACTTACCTTAGTTGGTCGGGCCTGTTAATATTGGTGGACTGTTTCAAAATTGGTCGACTTTTAACTGTGTGGTGCAATTGATGGACACAGGTCGGAAGTCAAAATGGTCGGCTTACCTTAGTTGGTTCAGCCTGTTAAAATTGTTGGGGTGTTAACTGTGTAATTTTGTTTTCAATAATATTTGTAAGATATGGTCGGGAGTGAAAATTGTCACCTAATTTTAGTTAAAAAAGAATATGGTCGGAAGTCAAAATGGTCGACTTACCTTAGTTGGTCGGGCCTGTTAAAATTGGTGGACTGTTTAAAAACTCGTCGACTTTTAACTGTGTGGTGCAATTGATGGACATGGGTCGGAATTCAAAATGGTCGGCTTACCTTAGTTGGTTCATCCTGTTAAAATTGCTGGGCTGTTAAGAAAACTATGGTCAATAGTGGAGTTGGTTGAGCATTTAAAAATTGGTCGACTCTTAAATGTGTCGTCGAATTAATGAACACTTAGTTTTAGTCAGCGGGCAAAGTAATGCAAATAATGCAAATAAGATCGTTGTGATCTGGTTGGCGTGCACGAAAGCAGCAAAACACGCGGCATGATTCCATTGGATTTATAGACGAGGATTTTTAATCGATGTGAAGTCTGCAAATCATTGCGACACGAACGGGGATTTGCATGAAGGGGGAAAAGTAACGACATGGTCGACGTGATCTAGTCGGCATGCATGAAAGTAGCAAAACACGCGGCAGGATTCCATTGGATCCATAGACGAGGAATCTTTCCTAGGTGGAAGGTCACGCTTCTCCGTGGTGAAACGTCTGCAATGTAAATATGTTTTAGAATGCTTTTTAACATGTGATGTTCAAGAGTATGGTTTGGAAGATGTAATTTTTTTTCACTAAATTCAAAGAGCATAAAGTTCTAGGGGTAGCTGTAACTTTTTTTTCCTAAATACAAAGAGCACAAAGTTTTATTGAAAATCAATTTTATAGATAAAATATGATTTTCTTAATTCATTAATATTGGTAAATATTGGCTTTGCCTATTTGGTTTTAGATAACTATCAAGTGTTAATAGAAATAGAATACAATTATTTAACTTCTATATTTTGTCGATGTGATTATGTGGCAACCTAAGGCAAGGAAAGTTCAAGGTTTGCATAGTTCAATATGGAAAAACCATTCAGTGATGAATACAATCATGTTTAAGAAATTTTGGTCGTTATCGAGTTTATTAGATGGATGGTGACATGTGGTTTTCCTTGATATTAAATATCAAGCATCCACAACACAACTACATAAAAACAATATTTGTCATCGATACAAACATTATGGCAAGTATAAATCTAGTTCTAGATTGTTAGTTGCATTTCCCTATGAAGGTGAAAGTCCTGTTTAGTGTTTGGATGCCAAGCGGATGCACTTTTGTTTGGTGGTTATGCAAATTAGGCACGTTGGACCACCTAAAACTACAACTTCAATCTTTGTCAAGAGGTTTCATAGCCATGCCCTTCTTTCTCCCATGTTTCCTGGGCTCAAGATGCAGCTTGATTGGGACAATTGAAACTAGAGCTGGGATTAGTAGGATTAGGCTAGGATTGACCTATACCTAGGTGAGAACTAATTGGGAACCCCAAGTAAAGAACACCAATGGACTACCATACCAACACACCCACTGTTTGATCCTTAGCTTCCTTCAATAATACATTTCTTGCAAGGCTATGATGGCTATTATTTAACTTCACCTATAATTTTATATGTATTGGGTGTGAGATCTAATATGTAAATAGTTCTCCCTTTGAGAGCGCCCTACTCATTATCGATAGAAGAAAGGTTTTCATGAGAGGATGCAACAAGGTGTTTTAGAGATGCATCCTTGATTCCAAATAAATATTTAAACTTTGCAAGGAATTCAATTTAAGAACCATTGGTAGGGATCTTAGCTTTGCAAGAGGAATAGAAGCATAGAGCTTTGGAAATACAAATATTTTCATGTGTAGTCTCAAAATAACTATGGGGCTAGTTTGCTAATGGTTAGCCTACATGTTGTAGCAATGACCATTTATCTCAATATGTATTTTACTATTAGGAAGAGGACAATGAGGGATAGAATATAAGAGAAGTTGGAGTTGATATTCCAATTTTATACTGAAACATTATCTTGGTGCAGTTATTAATGTGCGGAGGCAATTTCCCATTTCCCATAGAACGTAAATAACTCCTAGTGATTAGGGATGTAAAATTCCAAGAAGAGGCATCCAACTACCAACAAAATATTTTTGAGAGTGTGAAAAAAAAGGTAGGACACGATCCCACATACATGGGGGATTTACTATGTAGGAATTACTAAAACACGTGAATTTATATTGGGGGATTTAATACTCCAAAAAATGGAAGCAATATATTGTCTAGAGTATAAAGGTCAAGGGGTATTTTTGATATATTAAAAGCATATGATAGAATCTGACCATGTGTGAAGTTATAATAGTGTTTGTATATCATCTATGTGTGAAGGTGATGTGAATTTGGTTGTGTTTATATTCAAAGTGTTGTTTGAATAGGTATAATCTATGAGGGAAGGTGGTGTGAAGTCGATTGGAATGATTGTGTATGAATTCAACCCGTGTTTAGGGGTTTGTTCTCCATCCTGAAATATATTCTCTCACTAATATTTCATATTTCATCATGCAATGTTTCAAGGGGTTGTAAGAGTTGCATCATGTCAACATGCTAAGGGTAAAAATAAAAAAGGGTATTAAAAATGTCATGGAAAAAGTGAATACCTAGGATATATAATGAAAGTAGTTTTTTTTAAATTGAAAAGGTGTATTGGGAGGGGGTTCAACAAAAGAATTTTGGGAGGAATTCCATTATTTCTAGTGGAATCAGGGGTATTCTTTAATATCCTATGAACATAGATGTTATGTAAGAGGTGCACAGAGTGACCCCCCTAATCCCACAATTAACGAAGGGATCATCTCCACTCCATAGTGTCCAACATCTTGCAATTGTAGCACATGCATTGGCTGTAGAAGGTGTTAACCAGTTCAAGAGCATGATGACTACACTTTTGGTCGAGTAGAGGACATTGAAACCTATTATGTTGTTCACATAGTTTGAAATCCTATTCACAAATAACAAACTACCCTTATTGGAAGGGATGATCAGAACACATATGATGTTCCTATTGGTGTACCATAAGGAACCTACAACCCCTTTCAAACACAGATATGGTTGGGACTCATAGTGAACTTAAAGGCATCATTAACAATTACGCCTTATTAGGCCATTAATCGGGGGTGAAATTTGGAATAAAGGCAAAAAAACCACACCATTATGGTGGATTGGAGTAATGAGAAGGTTTTCCAACACATGATATCAATAACGTAATAGGTATGGTCTAACTCATGGAATATGCAATCTAGGATGTTGTAGAGGTGGTGTTGATTGTTGCTAGGGTTTCCACTAGGAAGAGGGTGGTGGAAGAAATAAACATTTTCTTTGAGTCCAAAAAATTGTGAAAATATTGGGTTTGGATTGCTACAGGAGGTGCATATAAATGTGCTTGTGCTAGTGTTGGTGTTGTGTTCTACCAAGTATGGACATACTCCCAAAATAATTTTTTCTTCTTATTTCTAGTAAGAAAAAATAGGTAAACATGGTAATATGAAACATATTATTTTCTTCTTATTTCCACTCCATCTTTGAAGGAAGTTTAAAGAAACTAGTCACATAAAAAAATATAGCATTTTGTCGAGAAAAAAAATAATACGTAATTCAATTAGAAGGTCATCCCAGAACCCCAGATGCGGGTGTCAACAATGACATGGTCGAGGATAGAAGTGATACCTGCCCACCTGGCAGCGTGGATCCCCCACCTGGAAGCATCCCTCTACCAGCTCCTTTCCCCTGGCATCGACATTAAAGTGACATCCTGCACAAGACTACCTGGCACCCTCGCGTGCGTCTGGCTTAACTCCCCTCATGGCCTAGTGGTTGGATATCAAGGTTGTGCTGCTATCTATGTCCCATCTCCTTAACTAGCTCTATCACTCCATTATGCTCTCCCGTGCGAGGTCTGGATGCTCCTTCTTCAAATTTCTTGATATGAGGCTGCCTCTTCATGCTCTTGCAGTCATCACTTGAATCTGTTATTCTATGCCTACTTCCACTGCAGAAATCTCCACTCCTTCTCCTTTCTCCTGCGAGCTAAATGACATCGCCATGAATCGTCCGCGTGATACTTCCAAGCATGGAGTTGGTCATGGCGTCAGCAGGATTTCCAATTCTGCTAAGAAGGAGAAGAAAGCCATTAGTGGCTATGATGACAATGTCTTTGTTCATGTTCACAGGCTGGTTTATGAATGGGAATTGCACAGTGTTGCTGAGATTATGGCCTTTGGTAACCAAGGAAGCCAAGTCAATTATTACTGGTTGATGAAGAATATGTTGGAAACTCTGGTTGAAGAAATGTTGGCCAACTAGAATATGTCCAAGGTCTCGATAATGGATACCAGGGCTCATATGGCCCACTAGATGGGATGTTGAGTGCTTTGGAATCCAACTTGGCTAGTCGGAAATACTCTCTCTTTCATAATTCTGCTCCTCCCTACGAATCTGGACCTATAGCTCACATAGAGGGACTGGATGGAAATCTAAATGCTCAATTTGATGGCGTCGCTATTGCAACAAACGCCCAAGGCACAGATAGCTCCTTGCATGAATATTTTGGTGTCGCTGCTGCGGAAGGCTCTACTCTTGTTTGGGGCTCCACCTCGGGATCGAATTATCCTGTTGTGGTCATGTTACAGGGGGGGCCCTCCCCCTGGGACCTCCTTCCCTAGTCCCTCGACCATAAACTCCCTGCACTACAAGCGAGTAAGGAAGACCGATGATGATGTTGTCAATCCACGCAAGCCAGAGCCTCTTCCTATCAAACTCCCAATTCAGAATTGCGATGAGGATTTCTTCGGTAGTTTCCCTATCATTGAAGATAAACCCTATCCCCAGAGTGCAGATGCCAACACCTAGAACCGCTCTGAGCAAGCCCAGCTCTTCACCTTTTGCGGTTAGCATTTTCTGTTTTCTTCGTTTTGACTTATGGTTCACTGTCAGACTCTAGTATGTCTATTAGGTTTGGTTCAATCCATGTTTTTACTGGTTGGATGTAATTATGTAAATGTCACTCAGCCCATAGATGGGAAGGTCTACAGAGGTTCCTTTTTGTTCTTCCTTCTCCATGAGAAGCTTCAGAAAGCTCTTGGATCTACATAATCTCATGTGATTGTAACATTTTTTTTACTTTAATATAATTTCCTTATGTTGCTTACAAAAAAAAAAAAGGCCATCCCAAACCAAACCAAGGTAGAGCAACACTTGTAGGGAAAATTGAGCAGTGATGATGCCTAATCATTAATCTTTATCAGTGCATCAATGATGTCTACAAGCTAAGCTCCAAGTATGATAGAGAACTCAAAAAACATAAAAAATGAAGAATATATAAACATACAAATCCAAAGAAAAATTCTACCTATAAGGGAGACCATATATATAATGGTAATTAGTAATGCTAAAGGATAATGATATTTGAGAAAAAAAGAGGATCTACGTTTGCGACATGAAAGTTCTCAAATCCTCTTTTTTTCTCAAATCTAGCTCTGCGTATGGCACTCTATAAACAAATAATGATATTATTAACTCAAAAAATAAAGAGAATAAGATTAACCATTTTATTTTCAATTTTGTGTTTGAACATCATGAATATAAAGTTATTATAATTTTTCAAGATTGTCATAAAAATTACCCTAGATATTGGTGCAAATGGTGGTAAGGAGAGCCTACCACATCACCACTCACGTGGTATCTAATATGTAGATGGGAGGATACATTGTAAAAGTTGAGAAAACGTATACTATTAGGCTCGCTTGAACAAAGGGTAACATTGCCGAAGGGGGGAGAACAATTATGGTGATGTGTTACCTAAAAAACTAGCACTCTTCCATAATCAAATATAATTGGACCTAAACGAAGTATGTGGATTGTGGACTGAAATATGATTTATGGACCTAGTGGACCCAATTATACGATCGACAACTCTTCAAGGAGGTACACCCAATGTTATATGAATGTAACCCCCTTCCTATTTAGGCCCTTTTCCTTGTCCATGGGAGGCTCCCTGAAATAAGATAAGGATAGACATGTACAAGACACAATAGCAAGTACTTATATCCCTACAACACCTTCCCAATATCAGTATACCAACACATAATGGATTCAATGATATATGTATACAATAAACCCTTAACTTTAGAAGTCTAGGAGAAATTATGAAAATATAACTCACTACTGCAATTTTTTGCAGTAAAAACCAACAAAACAAAATGGGAGATATCTTACGAACTAATCGTCAAAAGAACATAAATTTTACCTCCCGACAACTGGCATTTCGGGGTGAACCTATCCCCTTAGGGAGCACTTTATTTGGGGGATGAAAGATATGAATTGGCTCTGATTTATGCTTAAGGTCTGAAATTTTTGCAGTAAATGTGAACTCGAACATTCCTTTGCCTAAAATCTCCCTAGGGTCCTCCCGAGTAACCTTGGATTTTACCCAAAGTTTCTCAAACCCCTAGGGTTTGAATTTTGCTATGGAATGAACCTACAGTAACTCAATAACTAGATCTAAACAACCCTTATGATTGTCATCACCTAACCCTGGGATGACATTGTAATTTTTTATAACGTTTCTTAATATTTTCAATATTTTATCTAGATATGAAATTTATTGCTGCAATTGAATACATTACTAAATCACAATTAAAATAATCTATGGCACAAAATAAATATTTTGGGAATTTTTGCAAAAATATAATTTTTTTAGGGTTTTTCAAAATATTTGATTTTTTGTATAATATAATACAAAAATGTGATAAAGGAGATTCAAAATGAAGATGAGGGAAGTAAAGACCCAAGTCTCCTTCAAGGCCACTGAGGATTCATGGTTAGAGTTCCTCTCAAGAATTGACAATCCAATTTGATGAATTAGGGGCAAAGCAAGAAACCCTAAGGTTTTGTTGGATTTGACCTAATTAGGGAGAATATAGGTGCCAAAGGCCTAACAAGATAGACCCTCCAAAGAGGGATGTATCACTCACAAGACAAGTCTTTTATGCATAAAATATCCTAATTTACTCTTACCTTGGATATCTTTGACAGTGCAAGAAAAAGAGAACTAGATATCTTACCATAAACGAAGAAAAATGGAGAAAATAGTAATCTCCTAATGTTCCATTTCCTTAGAAAAGCCATGCAATATTCAGAATCAACTTCAAAACACCAAAAAATACCACAATGAAGCTCCAAGAGTGCCAAGAAGAGAGTGCACACCACTATCCCAAGTAGACAAGAAGAAATGCAAATAACTTTATTTGATCCCATAATTTTTTTTTACAAATGAGGAGGCTAGCCTTATTTAAATGATTGTTAGGCTAACTTAAACCTCCTTTTTAGGCCGACCCACCTAAACATGTCTAAACAAATTTAAATGAATTTTCAATGAATTTTTAGGGTTTGTCACGGTGAAGCTGGGGACTAAACCTCATATAACATAAAATAAGCATATAAATGATGAATTGCTACAAATTGATGAAACATTGAGCTTAGGAAGAGGATTCCATGCCCCAACTGACCCCAATGATGCGATTTTTCCCTCAACACCCTCCTCCTTTAGGTGGTATGACATGTTCAAAAGGATGGTGTCATCATCAATTTAGCTTGCTTGAGCCAAGAGGAGGGTCAATACATAATAAAGATAGGTACAAGTGGGCATAATGAAGTGTGATAAGACGGATATGAAAACCCTTACATGTGTAATCACCTCTACAAAGTATAAATAAAAGTGTTGCTAGGAGCCTCTAAGCCATGTGACCTAATGGCATCATCCTAGGAAGCAATAGACACCAACCCTGGGTATAAATTTCCTACATGATGGGGGAATTCCACCACATCAAGGGGTAGTCCTAACAAGAGAGACCCTCCAATGATATATGTCTAACTTATAAGATAGAGCTTTTATGCATAAAACATGTTAATTTACTCTTACCTTGGATATCTTCAACATTGTAATAGAAAGAGAACCAGAGATCTTACCATAAACAAATTAAAAGAGAGAAATGAGTGTTAGTGCCGATTAAGGTCTTTTAATAAAACCAAACCAGCATGCACATTAATTATCAATCCATCAATCCAGCATCATAAAAATTTCAAGTCTACATGCACAATATATGCAGATACAAATTCTTTCTTAATACTATCAAAAGATATAAATGCAGATGCAGCTAATGAAACAAAGCAACACACAATCCATTCATTCTAAACAAGAATCCAATCTATTCCCCTATGCTAAAAAAAAAGGAAACAACACACCACTTCTTAGAATAATCAACTCATGAAAACACTCTACTGAAACAAATCTGCAAAGATACTATAAAAAGATATAAATACAGATGCAGCTAATAAGACAAAGCAACACACAATCCATTCATTCTAAACAAGAATCCAATCTATTCCACTATGCTAAAAAAAGGAAACAACTGCACCACTTCTTAAAATAATCAACTCATGAAAACACTCTGCTGAAACAAATCTGCAAAGATACTTATCCTACACTCATCCACACAATTCCATAAAAAATTCAATAAATCCAACAATAGAGTCTACTTAGAAACAACACTGTGATACTTAGAAACAACAGTGTGATGCATCAAAAAAATCATTAAAAATTAAAATTTTCGATTTTTATTCTAAGTACACGTAATGTCTTTTCTGATATTGATGTACATAAAATCAAATGACATAATCACTATATTGTTTTAGAAATAATTAATTGTAGGATTGCAGTCTAATCTGTGCTTTTATTTGATTTAAGTGCATGGAATTTCACTTCACTTAAAAACATTGGAAAACATCATCGCATAAGGTACTTAGTAAATAATTTTAATGACCGTCAGCTTGTTTGAAAACCCCGACTTGCTCCAATTTCATGACACGAGAATCATATCAGAAAACAACACCGAGTAGTGAATTTTGATGGTGAAACAACGTCAAGAACTGATTCCACGTCAGTCATAGCGTGTAATGATCCAATATTAAATGTTATTTTTAAAAATATTTTTATTTTATAAATTTATAAAAAGTATTAATTTATATGATTTTCAATTTACATGTTCATATACAGATGTTGATTGTGGACGACGAATTGGCCAAATGACATGATTTTTAATATAAAAATAAAATTAATATAATATATATAATGTGCAGTATATTTCTGAATTTAGGGGTGATTTAGTTGGGAGGTGATATCTAAAAATCCACTCAAATTGAGGTTGGTGTAGAACTGAGTGATTTTGACAGTTCAGATGCCCCTAAGTAATGGTTTCTCAAACCATAGGCCACTCCCACAAGTCAGAGATTTGAGGAAAAAAAAAAAACACTTATAAAATTTGTAATTTATTATATTTAGGTATTAATATATTTAAAAGTTTATTCATATCACATGGATTATAGTTCAAAAATTAATTATAACTTGCTATGTTATATATAACCGAAGATTAAAATTCTAATTAAAACTCTATATAAATAATAGTTTTTTATTAAGTATTAAATTGATGAATTAAAAAATTCAATCTCTCTGATTTAATTTCAATTTTATTGTTGAAGTTTGTAAAAATAAATTGTCATATAGAGAATGTCAAAAGATGTTATAGATTTAGTTTCAAATACATCAAAGTAGAATGTGCTAGAATTGAGTCCTATATTTTATTTATAATTTAAAATTTCCATGTAAATTATAAAATATTAATTGGTTTTGAAATTTTTTCAATTGTTTAGATATTAATTTTGAAATGTTTTTAAATTATTTATATTAATGGTAATATATGGTGAGATAAATATGAGGTGGTTAATATTTATTTTAATTTTATGGTTATAATTTAGTTCATTTAAATGAGAAAACCAACCCAAATTTTGAAACTAAAAAAGATATTTGTTGAAACCTAATTCTTGGTGTCTTCTTAGTCATGAGAAGAAGAACAAGAGCCATTGAGAAGTCCAAGAGACCACTTGGGAAGTTGAACCCAATGATCATTCTCATTATATAAATATACATTTAATTAATGAAAATTATGTACTTAATGCCCATATCTTTTTATCATCCTGGTTATTTCTCCTATATTTAGCTTCGTGTTAGCCAACTTCATCTATTTTCCTTAATGGGCACCTAACAGTGATGTCATAGCTATTCTTAACTCTGCAGCCTGTGCTATCATTCTATGCATTTCTTTCCTAATTTGTGCTCATTTTTTAAGAGGTAGTTTTCCCTCTTTTGCACTTAGACCTTCCTGCACGGTCAACCTGACTCTATCATTGCCTCATCGACCTAGCATATTCTCTGTAGTTCTGCTGCTCCTAAATATGCCAATTCTGTAAATTTTCAGATATAAACCAAGGAATTATCATTTTTTATTGTATGTAAACCCAAATACGTTATTGATGGATGGAGTGTTACATTCTCCCTTCCTTTTCATCTAATCCATTTAACCTAATCTGAGTGAAAGTCGGTCCATTTAACATTCTCGTCTTTATTGCAATCTCCAACAAATCTACAACTCATCAGTCTTTTAGAGAACGTCCACCAACTTCCATCATCTGTGCACGCGTGATATCTCTCTATTGTCCACTCTTGGTGTTTACCAATGTCTCTCTACGTTTTCGGCATCGTATTATCTGCACTTCTGGCAGAGTTTTTCTATTCATAGGTTAGTTTGGTGCCTCAACTAGCTAGCTCCTCTTTTGTGACCTTTCAGTCGCCATCATTGTATTCATTTTTGGAAGTTGTTTTTCTTCAGCGGAATACTACCACCTGATATTCAGTCCCTCTACCTTGGTTAACTATGAGATTTACGATGGAGAAACACCAGATTCGAGGTCAATATTATTGTGGGTGCCCTCTCTTCAAAGATGCGGTCAATATTATTGTGGGTGCCCTCTCCTCATAGATGGGTTGGTGTATTGAGCTATATGAAGTCTCAGTGTTGATGGTGTTTGGAGATTCGTTTCTCTATGTGAATTGGTAGACTTGGCATTAGACAAATTTTGAGGTTTAAAATGGGTCTTTTAAGGAAAATTATAAAATAATAGTGGAAATAATAAAATAATATCAGCATACCTCATCAAATTTTGGAGGAAAAAAAACTACTTTTTAAACTAGTATTTTAAACTTATCTACCTGCATATTCACTCAAATTTAGAGCGGGAGCACTGGTTGGATGGGGAATTTCCGCATCCAACTAGGCATAATTTTGATGGCCCTCTCTCCAAAAAAAGATATCCATTCATTTCATTCATGAATTTCTTGTTTTTCATGGAGCAGGTCAATCAAAATTATGGGGCGTGGGTACTCGTTGGATGCCGAATTGAATTCCCCATCCAACGAGTGCTCCTGCTCGAAATTTGAGTGAATTTGCAGGGAGATAAGTTGAAAAAGTAGTTTTTTTACTTTTTTACCTTTTTACCTTTTACCCCCCAAAATGGTGATCCATCCCCATGGTTGACATGATTTTTGTACAATATTATTGTTTTTTGACCATTTTTTACCTCAAAATTTCTCTATTGTATGCGAAATCGACCTCTCCATAAAGTCGACCTCTCCATTAGTGCCATTAGTGCGTTGAAGTAACAACTCTATCTAGTGCTCTCTGTTGTTGTGTGGGCTATCTCTCAAAGTGGCGTGGACACTCAAACAATCCTTGAAAGATGTTTGAGCTACCTAGATGGGTATCCGTTGGTTTATAACGGTTCGTTGGTTGCAACTATACATTGGTTTACATTTTACAACTATCCGTTGGTTTACATCTTGCAACTATCCTTTGGTTTACATTTTGTAACTATCTATTAGTTGCATTGTTGCGTGAACCTTCCACAGCGTGGAGCTTCTTAGAGTTACGGTGGAGACTTGGAGTCATTGAATGATATTGCTATATGTGAGCTGTCACCAGTTGGTAAAGAATTTTCTAGAAAGGTCGTCAATATTTGATAGACTTGTTATATTTGTAGTGTATTGTTTCTTTGGTAGACTTGGCACTCACATGAGATAAATTGCAAATCAATCAGACTGTTCCACATATGTCAATACCTATGAAGTGGCGTCTCCATTTTTGAACTATAGTGTGAAGCAAGCAAAGTACCAATCCGTGGAATCACACCTGCGCATTCAAATGTTGTCTGATGTGGGAAACATCGTGAAGTTGGCTCCTTCTCTATCGTGAAATCGGTGTCTCATATTGCATATCTTCTGGGTTGTACTGTGGATAGACTATTCATGTGGTACTTCCTGTATAAACTCCTCTAAGTGTGTGTGAAGGCTCCATTAAGTGTGGAGAAGCTAGACCCCTCTACAAATTGCATTGAAGTTATGCATATCACATTCTTGAAGACTAGTGCAAGTGTTGAATGTACATCTGAAGACTGCCACTAGTGCTACACTCCATCTGAGTTACCATTTACCATTGTTGCGACGTGGGGCTCTCTCTCATGAACCCGTGCATGAAGGCATTTGAACAGGAGTTGGGAGGAAATCTGTGAGATCCCTCGATTTCAGAATATGTATTGACATCGGCCCAAATGGTTTAGCTATTGCCAAAGGATCCGGTGATAGGCAAGTGTTTTTGATGATAAAAAAATATCATTGTATGACTTTACCTAAGATTTAGGTTAGTCTGCTTTAAGGGATTTTGTGCGATCTAAATGGCATTCTTTAGCACATGTGGGATTTGTGCTTTCTGTCAAATTTAGTTTAACATATTAGTTTTAATCCCTATCCAAAGAGAATGGTTGATTGGTAGCGTATTATTTCGTGGAGTGGATTCAACTTATCTCTCCCTATCCAGGCTTCCTCAGTGCATGGACCGTGACATTGGGCCATGACAATAGTTGTTCCAACGTGGAGCTACTAATGGTGAACAATGTAGTTTGAGGTGCAATTTCTTTTACATATGTTGTTTTGAAAGCAATCACATATGATGTGAATGATGTTAAGATGGTAGTATTGTATTGTTTGAAAGCACACAAACTATTGCAGATACTTAGACTTGCAAGTTTCTCGAAGTAGAGATTACCATTTTTTATTGTACAAGACTATAAACTGTGCAGAGAAAACCTTGATAGATTTTCCTCCACAAACTGCATATCCATACTGCAACCTATTGCAACGATGATTGTTGCAACATAATATGAATATCTCTACATTCTAAAGACCTGTGATGTGAGGCATTGTGAAAGTTGCAGTTGGAGAAGATTTGTACTGGTTTGGATTTAAGCAAGTTTGTAGCTTGTTGCAATATTTCGAAGTGTAACTTGCAAACTTTTTTTTGTAAGTTCAAGTGTATTTTTTGTATTTGCATGTTTTTTTTGTACAATATCAAATTGAAGAAAAAGTTGAATTGTGTTGTATTTGGGTGCATTCTCAGTTGAGACTGACACCCTTCACTTTTGAGTTTGAATCTACCGAATCTTGTTTGTAAAAGGGTAGAGTTGCACGAATCCCTCATCTTGATTGAGTCTTCTTGGTCCTTCCTACACAAAGAGGCCTCATACAATCCTCACAATGTCTCAAACTGAATAAATATTAGAGTTGTTGAACACTCTAACACTTACCATTGTAGACAACTTAATCGCAATCAGAAAATAAACTCTTCAAACTATTATCAATCATTTGCATATTCAAAATCCAAAGAGGACGATGTACAACAAAGGAATCAACATTTTGAACTAGTGTTTGTTCAGAACAACCCTCTCTTGTGTGTGAAGATGAAGAAACCTACAAGAGTCAAACTTGCAGCAAAATATTGTACTGCATCTTACCTTGTACCTAACAGGAGGGACATTATGTTAGGCTTCAAATTTTGAATCCTTGTCATTCTGACAACAAATAGTCACGACATTCCTCAAGTGAGCAAGAATAAGTACAAGTGAGCAAGAACATGCACAAGTGATATGGAACAAGTGAGCATGAAAAGATTCAGAGCCATGTTCAACTGATCAACTCTTTTTAGTTGGTGGTCAACCTAAAACTATCGATTTCAAGAGAACCATCTATTAGCAGAAGCCACCAGCTTCTAGCTAAATTACTTGGCAAAATATTGTCAAGTTGGAAATGTTCAGTTGTGACCTAGCCGTTCACTTCTCGATTTTAGCTCTCTTTTGGTTTGTGGTCAGCCCAAAACCACCACAGAACCTATAAGCCTTCGTGCCAAGTTTGAGAGTTTGTGGTTAGCCTTAAATCACCCACTTAGTAGAAGATTTCAGCTTCTACTAGCCTTTTTTGTTTCTGGTCAGCCAAAACCACCACTTCAGAGAGCACTTGTATTTAGCATGAGTAGTCAGCTTCTGCTAACTTGCTTGGCAATTCGGATTGTCATGTTGGAAATGTTAAGTAGTCGTAGTTGTCCACTTCTAGTTATTCAGCGCTATTTTCTTAGACTCACATACACCCCTTTGGATTAACGGGGAATTGTTGGAACCTAATCCTTGGTATCTTCCTAGTCACGTGAGAAGAAGACCGAGAGTCATTGAGATGTCCAAGAGGCCACTTGGGAAGTTGAACCCAAGGATCATTCTCATTGTATAAATATACATAAATAATTAATGAGAATTGCGTTAGTCATTATGGTTATTTCTCTTGTATTTGGCTTCGTGTTAGGGAATTTCATCTATTTGCCCTAATGGGAAGCTAACGGTGTCAAACGTAAACACATATCTAATAATAATGAATTATATCTCATTATTTATTTGTAGCTAGTATTTTTTTTAATTATTCAATATTGTGTTTTTTTCTAATATAATTATGATTGTATTAATTTGTTTAAGAATGACTATCTTAAAGAAAAGAAATGAGGAATTTAACCATGCTTTTACAATGAACGGCAAAGACGTAAGATAACTTAAATATTTTTTAATGTTGTCCTCCTACCGTAGGATTTTGGATTATGTTTAGATGGATGGAGAGAATTGTGTTTCCTCATTTCTTATGACTAATATTTTTATATTGTTTAACAAAACGCAATTACTAAATTGTTTGACAAAGTTTAAATCTTTTCAACTTAAAAACACATCAAATAAATATCTAAAAATTCATATGAAACCAAAAATTACGTCACATATTCCCAAACCTTTTAATAAAATTAGGTCATCATAATTTGTAGATATTTAAAATTAAGAATATAAGAAATTAAGAAATGTTCTAATAAAGTAATGCCCATTTAAAATCCATGCCTAATCTTTTACCTACTCAAATAACATTTATCAATAATATTAATATCGAAATGATGTGTTTGATAATGCTTAAAGTGTTCGTTAAAAAAAAAAAATTTGTTAATTAGCATTGAAACTATATTATTTTTACAACATTGTTTATTCTATTATAATATAATTTTACTTTTTCTATTTTCTATTTTCAAATATTAAATAGTTTACTATTAGTTAATAATATTATTATATTGAAGCAATTTGGAAACTTGTGTAAAGATTTGAAATTTTGATGTTTCAGGCTAAATAGAGTAGGCCATCCTCAAGAAGATAGAAATCTTGAAGAAATATAAAGCTCTCATAACCTATTAATAATGATCTTCTTATAAGTTTTGGCAGAAAAAACTAATATGAGTCGCCAAAAAATGATAATTTTATATTTAAAGGTCAAAAATATTTTAATTAGTATGTTATAAATATAAAAATTATTATACTAATATTTATAAGATTAATTTATATATTAGTATTTATAATTTTATGTAAACAAATTTATATTATGGAAGCTTAATAATATTAGGTTTTTTCTGCCAAAACTTATAAGAAGATCATTATTAATAGGTTATGAGGGCTTCAAATTTCTTCAAGGTTTCTATCTTCCTGAGGATGAGCTACTGGATGGGCTACTCTATTTAGCGACCTCGAAATTTCAAATCTTTACACAGGTTTCCAAATTGCTTCAATATGTCTACCTGTGAGAAACTTAATGACAATATTATTATACTTTAAAATATATCAAATTTTGATTTGAAAATTAATTTATCTTTATTTGATTAATTGGAACACTTTTACATAGAGTTAACTAAATTCCCAACAATATTGATGAAAACTAAAGTGCTTTTTATCCTCTATTTTTCTTTTCTTACACATCTTATTCATTCGTGCTACCCTAATTTAACTATTTTTCAATGCATTGTATCTCTATGAAGCTCCTCTAAATTCATTCTTATCTTTGCACTTTTTCTAAAAGCAACCAACCCATTAATGGCCATATTCCCTAAAAAAATGTGACCAACACACTAAGCTACATATTATCTTTATTTCATTTTTTTAGCTATAAACCATAATCTCTTACAACATAGTCTTTAAAAAATTGAAATCTTAAGGGACTAACATACATAACTTAATACATATGAAGAGATTAGTCCAATATTTGTGAATGTGAAATACATTAATACAATTATATTTACTTTTTTCTACTTGCTCATAAGAAGATGTGTGGATAACTATTACATTAAAATATCTTTAAACTATTAAATTAAAACATTTTTAAAAGACATATATAAACACTTATTATCCCTAATGCACGCTTATTATCCCTAATGCACGCAAGGATATATTGTAATCCATATTGCTTTGACTTTGTATTAACCATACTATTGACCAAAAAAGTATTCACATTCTCTAAAGTAAACATTAGAGATATAATTTTATATTTTTATAAATATAATATAATTATATTTATCTCTTATCTCATTAGCTTATATAAGCAACATGGATATATTTTAATCGATATTGCTTTGAGATCTTTTTCCATAGAAAAAAGTCGTATTTCATTCATTGAAAAATAAAACACTTACAGCATACGCCTATAACACTCTTCAAATTGATATTAGTCTTTTTAACAATATTAAAAAAAGGTTAAGTCATTTCTGACTTTTTTCAAATTCTCTCAAAATACAAGTATTTTCAGAATTTGTAAACTTTGATTATACTCAGATTTTTCCTCCAGTTTACTTATAGATCATTCTGCATGAAAAATAGAGTTTTCTCAACTATAAACTCTTTTGGATTGTCAGATGAAGACTCTCTTGTTCATGTGGGTACTCACAATAGTGTATGCAACAACACCAAGGAAAGTAGAATACAGTATGGTTGCTACCACGAGAATTGTTTCAACGCTCAAAAAAAAAGAACTAGTATAAAAACACATTGTTTGTACCTGTATCATCACTTTCATCATAAGAAAAAAAAATGTTGACCTTCCATGTGCTCTATCGGTTCACTTATGCCCTAGAGATCTTCTTTTGAAACTTGTTCACTTTGACTCTTGTTTGTTCCATCGAACCACCACCAAATATATCCCAATCATCTTTCTTATAAAACATTATGCATGAAATCCAAAACAGAGTTGTTAACGTTGGAAACTCCATTCCTGAAAATTTTATAGCACATTGTCCCTGCCTATAAACATGTTATCTCCTTTGATAAAGAACCCGCAATCCCATTTTCTTCACTAAAGATATGACTTATTTTTATCGAGTTGAAAGTTCCTGCCAATCTCTTCACTTCTGCTCCTATTCCCTGCAAATTAATGTTTAAAATTGATCTTTTCCCATTCATAAATTCAGTCCACAGTTCTGAATCTCCATAAACATGAATACTTCAAATTTCTTCTTTTTGTGCTAGCTTCAAGAGAGTTCTCAATGACAGATCCCCAGCCCTATTATTTGTTTCTCTCCCAATGTTTGCGTTAAACTCTAACCCTTGATATTATGAAATCTTAAAGATGCCCCCCAAACCACAGATTTGATTTTTACCTTCACACACTCCATAAAAAAAGCATTGACTTTCTTTCCCTTTGATCAGTTTTAGAATTCTTTCTTTCTGCTTTGGTAAAGAGTCTTTTTCTTTGTAATGCCCATACAAAGCTAGCACCTGAGCAGATACTTAAAATGCTGGAATACTTCTTTTCTAAAAAATTAAGTCATTTCTTGCTCTCCATATTCCCCACAAAATTAAGAAGGGAATACTCCTTATTTTTTTTAAACCTGATTTTTGGAACCAATGACTTATACAATCTTCAATTAAATTTCCTTCCCACAATTTTTCTTCCTAAATTCCTAGTTCAATTTTTGAACACACTTGCTTAGAAAATGGACATAGAATAAACATATAAACTATAGATTCCTCATCTTTCATGAGCTTTGACCTTGTATTAACCATACTATTGACCAAAAAATTATTCACATTCTCTAAAGTAACCATTAGAGATTTAATTTTATATTTTTATAAATATAATATAATTATATTTATCTCTTATCCCAATAGCTTATATAATAAAACTCTTATTTTATAATCATTACACTCCCGGTGAAGTGATTATTGTCCGGGTTTTCTTAATATTTTTCTCGACATTTACATTCTTTAAAGTAACCATTAGAGATTTAATTTTATATTTTTATAAATATAATATAATTATATTTCTCTCTTATCCCATTGGCTTATATAATAAAACTCTTATTTTATAATCATTACACTCCCGGTGAAGTGATTATTGTCCGGGTTTTCTTAATATTTTTCGCGACATTTACAATTGTCTGTTCTCAAAAAGGTTACACGTAGATCCCATTACTGGAGAATGGCAGTGTTCAACATCAAAAATTTATGTGACAGGTTACCCAGGCTTCTTTGATATACGTGCCGGCCTCCCTATGCCTAATGGACTTCTATCATCTTTGAAAAACCCTCGTCCAAATACCAATCCAGAGCTTTATAAAAAGTAATATATTATAAAATTGTGTTTTTAATGAAATTGTTGTATTTTGCTAGTGCTTATATAAGGTGTATATTCAATACATTTGGTGCATGATTTAAATTTGATAACACATTGATAAATAGCAACACGGCTGCTAATGTTAGGAGAGAATTATATATATATATATATATATATATATATATATATATAAAATTAATTTATTATTTTGGATATGTACAATTAATAATACATTATATATAATTTATTATTTTAGATACTTACAGTTATATATATATGTGTGTAATTTATTGTTTTGGATTATAGTAGTAAAAAACGGTTGATTAATAAAAAGATTTATTTAAAAAAAAAACTTTAAAATATTTTTTTAATTTAGTGTTAGTATATATTATATGTTAGACTTTTATATCACCTGTGTTATTAGTAATTACTATTATATTACATGTAGTTTTTTATTTAAGTTTTATTTTATTACATGTAGATTTTTATTTAAGTTTTATTTTATATGATTATTATTTTAATTTTACATTTTAGTATTTATTATTTATCAAAAAGTAAATTTATGTAATTTTTTTGTTTTCATTATTTTAAGTCATTTTATATAAAAATAGATTTGTTTTATTTTTAAAGTTTTCAATAAAAAATGAATGAGATGTTAAAATTTAGAATGATTATGTATAATGTTATTTTATTTTTAAATTAAAATTGTATTTTTTTGTATTTATAAAATGTCTACTCCCATATTTTGTCATACTTGATTTTTTTATTACTTATTTTTTCTTTATCAAATCTTGCTACTATGTTTTAGATACGTACTTTTAATAATACATACCATATTAAGAAACATATATAAAATTAAAAATAAATTCATAATATTAATTATTATATATAAATAATTTTACTAATATAAAATAAAAACTAATTATATTTGAGTTTTTCTTTCATCATTATCTTATCTGACTAACTAATTAATTCATAATTAACACATAATTATCAAATTAAAAATATAATATGCAATATCATATACAACATTCTAGTATTATTATAATGTGAATACCATTATCGCACCGATTGGACACATTCAATGGATCGGATCAAGACTTTGCTCTATAAGGGGCAAATGATATGGATTCACCGCCCCGCCGAATTAATGTCGGCCGCATTTAGGTTAGTTCTTGACTTCTATTAATTTAAAGGTGCACGAAATGAATCTGGTAAACTGCTTTTATGAAAGATGAAGATATTTATTATAGTTGTACGCCAAAAACTATAGCCCTTTCCACGTAATCACACATATCATTTAGAAATACAATGTGAAATCTGTTATTAGTGCCAAGGAGGGCTGGAATTTGATGGGCAAATACCGTTTATATTTTGGATTAATCTTCAAATAAAAAAAATCTTCAAAATGTGAAAATCTGCAAAATTGAGGAGTGGATTTTTTTTCAAAATATATTTTAGTTTATTTATATAGTAAATACAAATAGATAAAAAATCATTTAAAAATACAAATGATATGATATCATTTGAATACACATCTATTCTTATTTTGAAACAAGTTTTTAAAAAATTGTGACTTTGAGTTTTAATTTAAAAATAAAGGTATTTGATTATGACAGTTTAAAGGGTAAATTTTAAAAATAATACTAGAATTTAATGTAAAATTACATTAAAACTAAAATAAAATAAAAAATCAAAATATAATATTCCGGATTCGTGTAGAATCTAGGGATATCA
Organism: Larix kaempferi; assembly: GCA_027924585.1. Taxonomy (NCBI): domain Eukaryota; kingdom Viridiplantae; phylum Streptophyta; class Pinopsida; order Pinales; family Pinaceae; genus Larix; species Larix kaempferi. The sequence continues at coordinate 12,611,357 of BSBM01000878.1, read as the reverse complement.
TTTTGATAAACATTAAAAAAAATAAAATGAAAAAGAAATGAACTAAACATATGCTTATAAGTTACTGCCAATTCGGCCGCGCCGCTTTGGCTCTGACTTCTACAGAGACGGTCATCTTCTGAACCATTGCTTGGAAATCAGTGGGATCCGTTCTCGTAATCGTGATTGAGCCCTCTTTCTCCTTCGCGACCGCCTTTTGCGGATGGAATTATTCATCTCCAGGATGGATCTCTCATTATTACAGGATCTTGACAACGCCTCTACAGCCGGGGTTCGAGTTCCTGGAGCCTCAAATTGGCCCGCCATTGAATCCAAAACTTCCACTCTTGCGCTTGCTTTTGCTTCAATGGCGGCCTGGGAAAGGCTGCCCGGATCACAACTCGACATGGACGACGACGCTACCTCGCTCGTAGAAGGTCTCGTATTCTTCTCGTTCGAAGTCCTGATCATAACTCCTTCATCTGGTGTGGAGTTCAATTCCGTCACCAGCGCCCTCGTTACGATTTCCATGTCTCGCTGGGAGGCCTCGAAGATCCACGCAGCGTTACCATCGTGTTCTTTGGCCGTATCGGAGGGCTTGAAGCGCCAGGCAGCCAACGCTTCTTCCCTCAGGTCGCTTCTGCTGCTGGAGGGCATTGACAGCTCCAGGTTCGATGTCGTGACCTCCTGCATCACTGCTCTGCTTTTCTTTTGAGTATACATTCATAGATGAAGAAAACGAGAATAAATAAGAGACGAGGAGATGCCTCTTTCTTACTTACTCCATACGCATGGTCTCTACCAGTGTGCATGAAAGAATCAGTGGGAACGCATTGATTAACTTTATACTCGAAAGTCAAGCCAGACTAAGGTAGTCATATATATATAAAAGCAGATGTCTATTTCATTTATTTTACATCATTGCTATTTATCTATGTATTATCTCTTTCTACACTCATAGCTTGATAAGCTTAAATGAAATAATATATGGATTTTTTAATTATTAATATTTTTAATTGATTTTTATTTTTATGTATTTTAAGATTTTTTATAAATATAGATTTAAAATAATATTCTAAATTTTAAAAAATAAAAATTATAATATATTATTTCTTTCTACACTCATATGTTGATAAGCTTACACTCTTGTTGATAAGCTTAAATGAGATAATATATGGATTTTTTATTTTATTTTTTATATTCTAATATTTTTTATAAATATATATTTTAAATGGTATTTTAAATTAAAAAAATAAAAGCTAAAATTTATAATAACATAGTTGTTTTATGATGGCAACGTTTTTTTATTTTTATTTTTTTATATTCTAATATTTTTTATAAATATATATTTTAAATGGTATTTTAAATTAAAAAAATAAAAGCTAAAATTTATAATAATATAGTTGTTTTATGATGGCCTTTATATTATTGAAAAGGGTTGAGAATGTCTTTTGAATTCATTGTTTTTTATTTGATTAGAAGTTGGTATCTCTATTTCGTGTCAAGGCTTTATTGCTAAGATTGTTAATGCCATAAAAATATCAAGGGGTAGATTAGAGAATCTATGTCCTCACATCAATTGAGAACTATAGTTGAGGATCTAAACACTTGAAATTGCAGTTCAAAGTTCAGTAAGTCTTTCGGGTATGAAGAATGGGTTTGAGACTACTTGCAACTATTCCAAGAGAAAATTTGCTTTCTAATAGTAAAGTAGGATAGGGTAGAATGAGAAAGAGGGAAATCAATAGTAGGGTAGTCTATGGCTTTCACTAGGGTTGGGTAGGGTAGGAGGTAGTCAATTGTTGCATAGCTACAACCATACCATCAACTTAGCAAGGATCTTATCTCTAGGTTGATATTATTGAAAGGTTATCATGGGGTTTTTTAAAGTTTGGAAATGATATTCATGTTAATGCATTTTTTATTTATCCATCTTCCTACCCCACTATTGAAATGTAGGACAACCTTTGGACTTTCCACACTGGAATGACGAAACAATGATAATGAATTAAGGCACTTCAACAATCCAAAACAAAGAATAAGGGGATGAATCAAAACCTCTACTCTCGTGCAAAGTGCAATAATGGTGAACGAGGATTTGGGCCCCCTTTCAATAAACAGTAAGGGCTCTATCCTTCGTGGGTGTTACCTTTCAACAATATAAAGCATTTGGAACTATAGTTGGAAAGCGTTGCGTACACCGGTTATTGGTCTCAACCTTGATGCTTTACCAAAGTCAAAGTGATTTAGAAAATGTTTCAATAGATGGTAAGGCCTTGATGCTTCATTGACAAATCCTTCTCATATTCTCATGTCTCCTATGAGCAGAAGTTCTAAGTCTTTTTGATAGCCCTAGAGAAATTACGATTAACAATTCATCCCAAATGCCTATATGATCTCATCATACCAACTTCGATGCCTAACAAATAGTAGGGCTCACTTCTAGTTAAGGCTATTTGCAATAATCAAGAGGGGGTAGAATGGTTCCGTAAATATCTTTCTATTATTGAAGTTAAGTTAGGATGCATTTTTTTATTGTTTCTAATCAAGTGTTATTCTTTTTACTTACATTTTATCGAAATTGATTGTAAAGAATGGGATGATCAATCACTAAATGATGAAAACTAACTCCTTGTCCGGGAATTTCATAACTTACTACTACTTTGGTTTTCACACTAGCTCTTGAAAGAGTGCTCACAAATGTAGACGTGATTTCATACAAAAAAATGCCACTATTCATCTAAAGGGGTGATTCCTCCCATGGAAAACCTACTTCACCTAAAATACATTAAGGTTTTCAATACAATTTGAATCACATAACATCCATCTTTCTGTGAAAACTTCATGATGAAAATGAAACATAAACATCTTTTCAACTAACTGAAATTCCAACAACAAAGCATTAAATGCCAATGGGGGTTGAACTAAGTCTCTATAAAAGTATTAAGATGGTCAATCAAATCCCAATTAGGTTAAAGAGAGCTTACTACCTATTTACACAATTTTATTTGAGATATTTAATATAACCTAACAAAAATCAGAATTTTTCATATTATTTTTATATAACAAAATAATTCATAAAATAATCAAAATAGTACAAATATTTATACATTAAAAAACAAATGCTAAAATATATTTAAAAACCATAAAATAATGTTCTCATTTTGCCTTGAAAACCAACCTTCTAAGTACATTATTTGTGATTGATCCAAGATAATTATCCACACGTTTTCATTGTCATTCGCGACTGATCCCAGATATAATTATCCATACCTTTTAATGCATTTACTAGTAACCAAAAACAATTTAAAATAAAGAGTCAAAACCACAATTCAAATTGTCAAAGACATCTACCAAAATACAAAGACTAAAGAAAGGAAATATCACTTTCTAATCCATAAAATAGGTCGCAAAAGTCGTTATAATCGGTGCATTTTTGTTGTCATTGGTTCGGTTGCAATTTATTAAATTTGCAAAATTATAGATGCAGTTCCAAGGGGTATTTGGAATAACATTATATATTGTGTAAGGAAACATAAGATAAAATATGTTTTAGGATGCTTTTTAATATGTAATGTTCAAGAATATGGGTTGGATTTTTTTTTTTAAATCCCTAAATTCAAAGAGCATAAACTTCTATTGAAAATATATTTTATTGATTAAATAGGACTTTGGAAATTCATTAATATTGATAAATATGGGCTTTGTCTATTTGGTTTTAATGAGTATCAAATGTTATAGAAATATGATACATTTATTTCACTTCTATTTTTTATTGATGTAATTATGTGCCAAATTAAGGTCAGGTTAAGGAAAGTCCAAGGTTTGCATATATCGATATGGAAAAACCATTCGACGATGAATACAATCATGTTTATGAAATTTTGATCGTCGTGTTTATCAGATGAATAGTTTACGTGTTTTCCTTATATTAAATATTAAGCATCCACAACACAACCACATAAAACAACACATATCATTGATACACACCTTATGGCAAGTGTAAATCTAGTTCTCGATTGTTAGAGCATTTCCCTATGAAGGTGGAAGTCTCTTTTAGTGTTTGGATTCAGATGCCAAGCGGATGCACTTTTGTTTGATGTCTATGCAAATCAAGCACATTAGACCACCTACAATTACAAATTCATGGGCAGAAAAATGAACACCTAAATCTTTGTCGAGAAGTTTCATAGCCATGGCCTTTCTCCCCTATGTTCCAGGCTTAGGATGTGGTTTGATTGGGACATATGAAACTAGATTTGGGATGATTAGGATTAGTCTAGGATTGACCTATACCTAGGTGTGAACTACTTTGGAACCCAAAGTAAAGAACACCAGTGAACTACCATACCAACATGCCCACTATCTGATCCTTAACTTCCTTAGGTAAACCTTTCCTTCAAGAATATGATGGTTAATATTTTTCCCACTGTACGATCCTTAGTTTTCTTCGGTAATATATTTCTTTCAAGAATATGATGGCTAATATTTTACTTCACATAGGATTCTACATGTATTGGGTGTTGGAGTGGATAGGTAAATAGGTCTTCCTTTGAGAGAACCCTTCTCACTATAGATAGAAGAAAGGTTGCCATGAGAGGATACAACAAATGTAGGGAAAATTTTAAGGATCCATAATTTTCTTATAGTGTATAAACCTTGGCGAGTCTTACTAATTATCGAATTTTTTCTCATAAAATGTTTGGCGAAATTTTAAAAAATATATGAAAACTTCTAAGGGTTTTACCTAGTTTTTGGACAATTTTGGTTATTATTAGAGTAAATTTTTTTAATCTTATGGAATTTGGGCGAATCATATTAGGGTGTTTCCATGAAGATGGGTGACTCTTTTTCGCAAGACATGAGTGTAGATTGTCTAAGACACAAGCTGGATAGAGGTTTTTTTAAGCCCTTGATCGAGCTCTCAAAAGCTTGATCGACGATTTAAATAAGCTCTTGATTGAGCTTTTTCCAATAGCTATCGAGGGTTATTTATAAGGCTGATCAAGCTATTGAAAAAAACATGGGTTAGGAAATAACTCAATTGAGCTATTTTCTACATTATTTTGAAATTAAACAATAATATAATGCATAATATGAAAACATCTCAATTGAGCTATTTTCTACATTATTTTGAAATTAAACAATAATATAATGCATAATATGAAAATATAATATTCCTATTGAAACAATGTAGGTTTAGCTTTAGCTCGATGGAGCTACTATTTTATAAATCATTTTGAAATGTAATGCATAATGAAAGACAATATTTTAAAATAATTTAAGTTTCCATACGTAGAAACAAAATAATAAAAATTTAATACCATGGGCAAATTTACCATGGGCTGCAAAAACCATGTGTGCCCATGGTTTTGGCAACCCATGGTAAATTTGTCATGATGTTGAACTTTCTTTATTATTTTGTTTCTACATCCTGACACTTCTTTATTTGTATTACATTTTTCTTCTAATTTTAATTTGTAAGTGTTATTTATAATTATAAATTGATATTTTTTTTTAAATTTTATATTCTAATTATGCATTACATTTCAAAGTGATTTATGAAATACTAGCTCGATCAAGCTATTTTCTTAATCGTGGGTAAACACTCGATCGAGGTATTAGAAATGTTTTTCAAATCCTTGATCGAGGGTTTTTAAGACCTCGATCGAGTTAATAGCTCGATCAAGGGCTTTCAAAACAAGCCTTTAGCCCCCTTTTTTACAAATATTATTTTACTACCCTCTTTTCCGGGCATAAACCCTATCATGGGATGCACCTTAAGAGGTATTCTTCATACCGAAATATTCATCAACATATCACTTATCGATTGGTATATAATTTACGGGCTTCTGAGTTCATATGATAATTTTTTTATTTTCTTTTCAAACTCACACTTACAAAACCATGTCCACAACTTCAAATCATTGCAAAGAAAAATCAACAACATAAAAAATACACAACCAAAAAATTTCAAAAACTATATACGCTACGGAGCAATGCGTCCTCTTCAAAAGGGTATTTTTTGTTTTTTGATTTTATAATTAGCAAAAAAAAAGTTGAAGTGCACACACGTGTACAAAATGTGATTAAAATTTCCAACAACCACTTTCAAAAATTAATAAAAAATATAAATTTTCAGCATAAATTTAAAAAAAGTGCACCCGAATGCATTTTATGTAGATGATGTTCATATATATTATTTTTCAAAAATCATGCATTTATCACAAAATTATTTTACGTGCATGCAAGCCACTGGTTAACTTTTCCTTAAATTTACAAGAACAAACCTATCCTTAAATACAATTTTAGCATATTAAATAATATTATTATTTAAAATAAATATATAGGTAGAAAGAAAACATAAGTACCTACAATTTGTTTTTTTGTTGCATGTCGAAATTCACAAGGCATATATATGGGTTTTGAGGGTTTTGATTTAATAAATGAGTAAAAATCGAATTTTCACTGCCACTTTTGGCAAAAAAGTGTTACCCAACTTCATGGATTCACCCATTAGAAAAAATGGAAAATGACAAATATTTTTTTGCAAAAAAAAATTGAAAATTAGTCCATGGGTTAAATTTGCCCCCTAAAATTTTCCTTAGCAACTAGGTGTTTTAGAGATGCATCCTTGATTGCAAATAAATGTTTAACCTTTCCAAGGGATTGAATTTAAAGAACCATTTGTACATATCTTACTGGGATATTAGCTCTAAAAGAGTAGTAAAAGCATAGAGCTCTTGAAATAAATAAAAAATTCACATTGCATGAAAGTATTACATAGTATCAAAATAACTATGGGGCCAATTTGCTAATGGCCAGCCTACATGTCTCAACATCGATAATTTATCTCAATGTATCTTTTACTATTAGGGATGAGGATGACGAAGGATATAATATAAAAGAAGTTGGAAGTTGATATTCCAATTTCTATGCTGAAACATTATCTTGGTGCAGTTATTAGTGCATTGAGGCTTAGCCCCATATTACACAACAAATTTGAATTGATCTTCAAAAAGAAGCAATTTACCATTAAAAATAAATAACTCCCAATGATTCGGGATGTAAAATTATAGCAAGAGGCATCCAACTACCAACAAACTATTTTTCAGAGTGCGAAGAAAAAGGCAGGACACAATCCGACATACATGGGGGATTTCACTATGTAGGGAATATTATAACACATGAGTTTATATTGGGGAATTTAATGCTTTAAAAATTGGAAACAATATATTGCCTAGAGTATCAAGGTCAAGGGGTATTTTTAACATATATATTTATATATTGGGGGGCTTATAATTATGTATCTAAGGGGTTGAATACGTTATTGGGGGGTTTGAATAGGTACGTATGTCTGAAGTTGGTGTGAATTCGTTTATGTTTGAAGTTAAAATAGTGTTTGAATAAGTATCATCTATGTGTGAAGCTGGTGTGAATCTAGTTGTGTTTGGAGTCAAAGTGTTGTTTGAATAGGTATGATCTATGAAGGAAGGTGGTGTGAATTCGATTTAGAATGATTGTGTATGAATTCAACCTGGGTTTAGGGCTTTGTTCTCCATTTTGAAATATCTAGTTCACTCACTAATATTTCATATTTCATATTGCAAGGTTGCAAGGGTTTGTAAGAGTTGCATCTTCTCACCATACTAAGGGTAAAAATAAAAAGGGTATTAAACACCTCACGGAAAAAATGGGTTCCTAAGATATCTAATAATTTTTATTTTTATTTTTAAATTAAAAAGGTGTATTGGGAGGGGATTCAACAAAAGAATTTTGGAGGCATTCATTAATATTTAGTGAAATTAGGGGCATTCTTTAATATCCTATGAATGCAAATTGTCACGTCTCCATCCATCTATTTGACTAAAAGAGGGGGTATTTATGAATTTCCAGTTTCTAAATTTCACCCCATGGGCCATAATAAGAATTGCATGTGTAGTTTCATAAATGTAAAACAAAACAGAAATAAAAATATATCCACATATACAACATGCATATACAAGCATAATTATCACCTTGAATAGAAAATAAAATCATTCCACATTTATATACAAGATAATGCTTATCTTTTAAGAAGGACGATCCAAGCAACGAAATGTGTATGAATGATTTTACAACCAACTGTAGGTCCCAATTGCAGATACCACCCCCAAGCTAAGCTATGAGTCCACCAGGGAAAATCGAACACCTACAGGATTCTCTTTCCTAGCCTACAACCCATTTACTCTCATGCTTAGCCAAACTAGCCACATCTAAGCATGTATAGGGATCTCACTCAACCATTTAATCCATGAAACTCTGTTCTAATGCCCCACACAACACAAGGAAGGCGTTTCCCTTCACTACTACATAGTTCCCTTGGGAAATCCAACCCTTGCAGTTCTTACTAGTGTTTGTAGAAATTTTCCAATATGTTGCATGTTGTTAGAGAACCTTCTATAACCTTAATTCTTGACTTCTCCAACATGAAAAAGTAGCAAAACATAATGGGTAAAGGTTCCTATATTTGCAAGTTTCTTTGCTCACCTACAACCATTCTCTTTTCTCTAATTTCCTAATTCTCCTTCCAAATTCAAATTTATGGTATTTGCAAAGTCTAGTAATGGTAATGGTAATGGAATGAACAACAAGAGGGAAATTATATGTAGCATAAAATATGCCGTAAAGTTTTTCTTGAGAATAATTGGTAGAGTCCAAAGGCGATGAGAGGATGGTAAAGAGACATTTGACATAATTTTTTACCATAAAAGAGAGGACTCTTACAACAATCATATAAGTATAATAATCCCATGCTTCTATAACTACATGAGAAGACTTTCCAAACCAACCTCACACATGCATTTAATGATTGGGTTTAATAGTCAAAATGAAGTAATTTTCTCATTTAATGCACATGGAAAAAAATGGATCAATTCTAAGGTTGACACTTGGCAATAGAATATTTAATCTCCCATAGGACCCCTTTCCTCTTACTCTCTAGTGGAATAATAACCCCTCTACTTCTCTTTACACAACCATCTTAGACCATTTTATTATATTTCCAACATAATATTTACATAGCTTTCGAGTTAGTATGACAATCCAACCACATGGTCTATATACAAATATTTGCATTGTACATTCCTATCCATTCACTAGTCGAGCCTTGGCCTTGAGCTTCACACTAGGAATCCATACTTGCATATTTACATCAATTACATAATTGGAATCAATACATTCCAAGTAAAAAATAGCGGGTATTACAATCCCCTCCCCATTAGAATAATACTGTCCTCAGTGTTTGCTCAAAAAATGAAAAAAAATGAATACATGCCTCTCTCATGGAATCCTCCATCTCTCATGTACCCTCATTGGGACTAAAGTGCTTCCTTTGCACCTTTACCTATCAGATGGCTCAGTTATGAAGGAATGCTACCTTCTTGTCTAGGATGCATAGTGGCTCTGTCTGGAACTCTCCCTTAGGTAACACTTGAATCACATGCCAATCAATTACGTGGTTAGGATCATGTACATATTTATTAATAAAATAAACATGAAAAACATTATGATCTTTAGAGTTAGCAGGAAATAGAATTTTATATGCAATTGGCCCTATCCTCTCAAGAATGTGATAGCTTGACACAACTTCCAATATTCAAGGAAATTTTCCTTGGCATCACTTAGAGGTAAACTTGATCCTCAACATTGAAGTCCTTATGCACTCAATTCTTATCAGCATAGATTTTCTATCTATATTGGGTTACCTTTAAATTCTTCCTAATTTTTGCAACCTCTTGTTCCATTTCCTTAAGCAATTATGGCCCAAGAACAATTATGTTCACTGTTTTATCCCAATTCATTGGTCTCCAACACTTTATGCCATACAAATATTCAAATGGGATCATTCCCAACAATGTTTGTTTCTCATTGTCATATGCAAACTCTACCAAGTGTATATAATTTTCCCACTTAGATGATTTGTCCATAACATACATGCGGAGCATGTCTTCAATCACTTGATTTAGTATTTTTGTTTGTCCAACTGTTTGTGGATGATAGGCATTGCTAAAGTTTAGTTGAGTACCCAAATATGCAAAAATATTTTTCCATAAGTTAGATATAAATTTTGTATCTTAGTCAGATACAATTGTTTAGGTGACCCATACAATTTCACTAGTACAAAATGAGAGATAAATGCTAAAAAAAACGACTGAAATTCACATATAATGGGCCATTTTAAGTTGGTGACTAGTTGTAGAAAATTTCCACTATCTTATCACGCGACCAAAAATTTAGTCATTTTTAGCTTAGTCATTAAATGTTTGTCTTGATTTATCATCTAGTCATATATTTAATCGTATATTTGGTCATTAATTTACGAAATATACGATTAAATGATAAATCAAAACAACCAATTAATGACTAAGCTAAATACAAATAAATTTTTGGTTGTGTGATAAGATACTAGAAATTAGCTACCAAAATTGTCATTTAGTCGTTTATATGCAAATTTTAGTTATTTTTTTGGTCACTTATCTCTCATTTTTTAGTAGTCATTTATCTCTTTTTAGTAGTTTCAAAATATAAACGACTGATTTAGTCATTTTAGTTGTTTTATTTGTGTTCATTTTTAATCAATATAATAAATGAATAATTTAGTCATTTTATATTCATTTTATTTGTGTTCATTATTAATAAATATAAACTACTGATTTAGTAGTTTGATTTGTGTTCATTATTAATCAATATAATTTTTTAATATGATATTGTGACTAAATTAAGAAAATGTTATACAATATCCATGCTCGTCTAAGATGAATACACATGTGAATCATGCAAAGTTGGATTAGTTAATTACAACATTAAATAATATCAAGTACAAACATATATGATTTTCAACCACGTAAATTATATTATATGAAATGTCAAGTATTACAATATATATGAGTTTCCAACTAAATATACACTAATGGATTAATACTAGTCCATGAAAAAAAATGTCTCCATACTTTACATGAAAATCATCTACATGATGACTTTTCAAAATATTACAATGTCCAATGAGTTAAAATTCCTTCCTTCTCCTTCAAATGGATGCATCCATCTTGTTTATCTTCATATAGAAAGGGGATGTTATGTGTGAAAGAGCCACACGACGATATATTGGGTCCTAGGCAGTTGCATGAATGGGTTCTTTTTGTAGCAGAAGTGCAACAAGCTCAACATGATAAATATACTAGATCCAAAGTGCAGTTGGCATATTGTCATTACAAGTGAGCACATATTGGCTATCTCTACTCCATGCTAGCAATCTCGTTGAAATAAAATAGAGTAAGAAGCATAATGGGAATAAATGTGAAAAATCAAATTTAGGTCCAAGAGAATAGAGTTTCTGAATTATAAAATTACACTCCCTTGATTCAACTCAAAACAACTGTACAGCTCAACAAATGCATGATCTCGAAATTACAAGTCAGATGAGCATAAAGTTAAAGAAACAATTGAAATTACAAGCATTTAACCAACCTTGGATCCAACAATGTAATCTCTAGATGATCCAAATGATTTTGTGAAGGTGCCAATCATAATATCAATATAAAAAATATCCACTCCTAGAAGTTCACAAATTCCTCTTCATGTTTTTCCTACAGCTCCAATACTATGCGTTTCATCCAAGTATATATAAGCCTAAGACACCATAGTTGAATCTACAATTTATATGTGTAGTTGAATTCGTGAAATTGTTTTCCCGTTTACAATAGAGATTAGTATCCAATTTGAATATGGTTTGTCTATTAGAACTTCCAAAGAAAGAGTAAACATTTTGTTGTTTGTACATGTGCAGGTGTTCAAAGGTTGCAGTAGTGAAATCTCTTCTTCTTTTCTAGTAGACAAACCAAAAGACCTAGAAGTTGTTTACAAGTATTCATCCATCCTTGGCTTGAAACTTTTGACATATTCATTGATCTCTAATTAAGAAACAAGACTGATATATGTCTCTACTCTGCCAATGAAGTACCAATCCTTTTAAGGGACCTAGAGAACCCCTACCTAAATCATGTAATTAAGAAAGCACATGTCACTTCCTTAACTTCTTGGGTCAATTTATTTGAAAGTACCTTAAGAAGCACCAAATGAACTTGGTGGAAACTGACATTACGTAACTAAAAAAGAACATGTAACATCATTAAATTGTTAAGTCACTTTATTTGATAGTAACTTAAGAAGTGATAGCCTGTATGCAATAAAGTATACCATAATGAACATTACATTATATAGTATATACGTTCTATCACCCACCCTTAATGGCCATAACAAAAACAAATGCTTGTACAAAAAAGTTAAAAACTTATTTGGAGAAGACATGTAGTAAAAGATGTTTTTTCTTGTAGTCTGCTCTTGAATTGGGCATTTAGAAATATATTGAGAAATATCCAGTGGGTTGAGGGAAAAGAAGGAAGAAAGGAACCTTGTTATACACAAAATTTGAGGGAAAATACTAGACTCTAGAAAGTGGAAGAATATTCTAGCATAAAGTATAGTAAGGAAGATTCTAGAACGATAATAGGGAAGAAACCCATGGGAGAGCCGAAAATTGTCATGGATATGTGGGACCCCAGCTTGACCAGATCGAGGAAGAACGTATTTGTCTTGGTGGAAGAAATAAATGTTTGCACCATGCTAATTTTGGATGGGTTCATGGAAATGATCCATCATATATATGATGCGATCACTCACATCATTTGATGTTCAATTAGGACAATGACAAAGTTCTAAAAACTTGTAAGCTTTCAGAGGGCCATGCAGAATTTATAGAAAAATTGCAGCGAGATATGGAAAAGAGGGGTCGAAGATGTAAAATATGAAGACAATATCAATGGACTAATTCCTATTTCATTAAACTTGGACGTATTCTACTCCAAGTCACTTTGAAGATGGGTCAAAAACAACCTTTCTAAACCCCAAAATCAAGGTTTCTAAAGTGCAAAATATGGTTCCAAAAGTGCCAAATCTGGTTCCAAAAGTGCCAAATCCAGGTTCCAAAAGCATACTTTTGCTTTTGATATCGCCACTTTTGAAATTGGTATTTGCGCTTTTCCGATATGATAAATATGATAATGGCACTTTTAGAACTTGATTTTTCCCTTTTGGAAGGATGTACTTTTGACACTTCCAATACTTAAATTTGCAATTTTGAAAACCGATTTTGGCACTTTCAGGCTTTGGTTTTGCACTTTCAAAAACCAAACTTGACACTTTACAAGTATTATAATCACAGTGAAATTAAACATACTAGTAGAAACAAAGATTCAAGTGTATTATTTAACAAGATACTTTCATTTTATTCACAGTTGGCCCTCACATCACTTATGCCATTCAGGTCCAACAAGCAAGGCCATAATTGATCTAACAAGAATGTGTCATTGACATCTTGGCAAGTATACATTTTTGTTATAATACAGTTCTCTTCCTCGTTACAAACATGTTTTTCTTTCGAGTCATCTACATTCACTGTATTTGTAGCATCCCAACCATGGATCAAAATGTCCCAAACTTTGTCTAAAAGCTTGAGAAATACATAAGGATTTCCATCACCCTGATAACCCTCTTTGGCTATGCAAGAACAATATTCTCATGTTAAAATTAATCTAAATTGTTCCCTTTGCAATCCTGTTCTTTGTAATAATGTTGGCAAAATCTCATCAACATTTTTTCGTTGTGTAGATGTCCATACCCCAACTTCAAATATAATAAAGCATTTTTCAAAAAATTTCCTAAATCCTGGACGTATAAAATAATACTTTGCTATTGATTCGATATCCGGTGTTCATGGAAATCCGAATTTCTTTTTTTTTATGAACTGTGTGTAACAAAACTCCATTGAAATCGAAAATAATCAATGGTTTACTAGTAACAAATCTTCTATTATCTGCAAAGAAAAAAACACACACACAACCCAGTCAATAAAATACTATGTTTCAATGTTTCTAAGTATATTTCCTGCATGTTCTACATATTTTTAAACACATCACCAGATACATGATACAATGTCCATAAATAATATTAGAATTGTCCAAGATAAATATAGAATTTCCTTTTTACATCAATTAAATGTAGAATTTGTCAAAATATACAAATCACTAAATGAATTGTTGTTTGTATAATATGATGGTCATTTGAATTTGAATGCCTTTAACCAATGCCCCATTTTTTAACGAGGCCCGAGATAATTCAATAGAGAACACAACATTGTTTTTATAGTTATTTCTCTCTCTTGTGAACCCTCAAATGTCCAACTAGTTGGAATTTTTAAGCAATTTTCCTTTTTATTATCTGCTGAATGATATTGCCCTTCATCTATAAACAACATGTCCATTTTTTTTTATATATCTCCATATTGGATAAGTACATCATTGAACGACTTTTTGTATATGTGCAGTACTTCACCAACATTATAATATGCAAACATTGAGTAATTATAAATAGTACTATGTTTACATTGCTCTCGACCCCAAATAAATAAAAAGTCTTCATTCTTCAACCATTCAAATATACCAAGGAATTTTTTAATTTCCATGCTGTCGAGTGAGGAAAACCACAGAGCAACGTAAATTTTTTCTCTAGCAACACTGATAATATTAGGGTTGAACATTCATGCATAATAACAATAGAAATTATGGACAAAATGGGGTTGTTTGGAAAAATATTCAATGTTGGATAACATCAGAACTCCAAAGAGAAATCCCTCCACTCTAAGGACCAATTGTTTCTTTTGCGGTGATATCCAAACTGCATAAAAAAACTGTGAATATATATATAACCACAACAACAACACTTCGTTCATGAAGTTAATGATTACAAACATGCAACTATAAATGAAGATTTTGAGTTCCAAATATTAATATGAAAATCACCCGAAATTTTACAGATTCAAATGATTTAATACAATCATCACACTAAACTAATAATATGTTAGATTCAGACGAAAATAGCAACGCCACTGAAAAACCAAAAACACATTAAATGATTTAAAATCTCCATAGGTTACATCTAGTGTTTCCCGCTCTTGAAAGAGGCAATGATAGGTCACATTTGATGGCTGTCACTTAACTAGAAGAAGGCATTGAAGGTTCTGATATCAGTTGATTCATGCATTTTACTAAAACCCTGCTAGAGTCGATGTACCAATTCACTATCTATCCTAGTGGACGATGCAATAAAGAGCTTACTCAAAATACAATTTTCACATGGATGTGCTTTCATATCATCACCCCCCAAAATAACCATTGATGTATTACTTTGCGAAGATTTCATTTGTAACTCCTCCCACACACTCTCCATATTTTTTGTGTATTTCCTTCTCTATCGTTGGTACATCTCTCTCGAAACCATAAAAATAAAATTTGTTCCCATATGTTTTTTCTACACTACGTGCCCTCAAAATTTTTGTAAACAATGACTTCCCCTCATTGAACCCACATTTAGATGACCAAATCCCAACATTGAATTTGGAAAGACATAATCCCAAAAATTGTATCGCATATGTTTGTGACTCATATGAAGTTTCTTTGTGTTTAAATTCAAATTCACCAACAGTACTTTCTTCCCCTTTTTTTACTTTTTTCCCTCCAACAGTATTTTTTTATTTCCCTTTTTTCTCTTTTGGAGTCATTTTCTATGACTTTCTTGCGAAATAGAAAACCTTCCATTTCTAATATCAATAAAAAATTTGTATGGGGAGCTTCACATAAATATTTCTTATCATTATATATTTCGGAATAATTTTGTTTTATCAATTTAAGTAGAAAATAGTCTTTATTTTACCTGTCAATGACCGACCAACATTTGAGTGGTGTGTAACATTGTTGGAGATACCGCGTTTTGACACCACGCCCTCGCCTAGTTCATTATTATCTAAGGAACCCATCTCCAATGTGATTTGTTGGATAATATCCACCGACATCATTGATCCCCAATCTTGTTGTGCATGATCCACATGTTGAATAGCAATCCAATCATCTTGATCTAGAAATTTGCAGGTATACAATTTATATAACTTTTTGCAAGTATTCAAGGTCACTATCCCCATTCAAAATTGATTTAATTTAACCAGGATCATTGAAAAATAAATTTTTACCTTCCTGTCCATCTTGTCCACCTTGTTCACTAGTTTGGTAGTTCTTTGTGGATTCTCCATCACATTCAATGTCGTCATTTGATACTATAATTTTATTGGACGATACCTAAGTGTGCTCTGTATTTGAAGCTGTAGTAGAATAGGAATTTGAAGAAGTTATTGAACATAACCGACCGAGAAAAGTAAAATACAATGAAATAAAACATCTGAAAATGTTAATACACATACCTTGGTTTATACCCAATTCCAGATAGAAACTATTCATAAATAACTCTTGTTGTACTGTCTCAACAATAGAAATAATTATTCTATCTGGTGACCTGATCAACAAATGAAGAACTTTATCTCATGCGTACAATGGAAGAGTTGTACCTCGAGAAGAGACCAGTATGGAAACTATGTGATCCCAGAATTCATATGTCTTTTCTTTTGCAAAAATATGGATTCTCGAACTATCATTGGTAACCTTGGGAAAAGGTAAATCAATCATTGGTAGGCCCTCATCCTTCCAATCCATATCCATTTGAAAAGTAGAGAAATTATCCTCATCCCTTCCAATTCTCCAACACTGTATAATAGAGAATCCTATAAATAAGTCCTTGGAGAAATCTCTATAAACTCCCTTGGTAGGATTCTGCGCTACCTTTTTTTTATTTCTTGCTGAAATGTGTGAAATCTTTAGATATCATACAAGATTTTCCATATCAGCTAAAAAAATACAAGTACATGCCACTTCATTTGATTCTAAGTAGTACAACAATGCAAGCATATCTTCTTATGTCCATGCACGATCATAATTACACATATCAACAATAACAAATTCACATCTGATTGTCGCACCAAAAAATGCAATGGATCTTAGTGTGTTGAACAAAGATGCACGATAACAACATTGACAAGCAAACTGTGAACTATCTTTGATATATATGTAATCCGGTACCATTATCCTCTTCAAATTCTTTCTTTCTCTTTTTACTAGGAGATTTTGCTTGCTTTTCGGAGCATAAAATACTGCATAGTTGCTAGAGATGATTTGTTGCAATTTTATAGATTTCAATTACATTATCGTCAGTGATAATCTGTGATCGAAAAGTATGAACATCATGAAATTTGAAATATTCAATGATAGAATGCCCGGTTGACCTCTCGTCCTTGATTCGTTTGCAATATTGATATAAAGTCTATGTGCAAACATTTTTATCGACTGGTGTGCTTAGCCAAACTGATTTGTTTATTATATTTTCCGCCCTAGCGGTCAATTTATCTTCATCAAGATCAAGCAATGGTCTAAAAAATTAGGTCCATGATTGTTTATTTTATTTTGAACAAAATCAACTTGAGTGATGCTCTTGGGTGAGCATGGCAAGGAACCACTTTTGTAAAGCTCGAATATAGACATCCATTTGCTCCACAGTCTATCCGATGTCAAAACAAGAGTTAGCTTGTCTTTAAGGCCAGTGTCCTTTGTTTGAACAACAAATATATCTATACATTCACCTTGGAAAGATTGCAAACATATAAAATTAAAGATAATATTTAATTTGCTAATTTTCATAACACAGGCATTAATCTAAAGACTTTGATTGATAAAAAGAAAAATTATATACATGCCGATCATCATTGGAAGCGTTTCCCTTTACCGGGTGAGATGGCCTATCGCAGGATATCCATTTCTCCCTTGCTTTTACAACTTGAGAAATGAATGGAGTGTCTGCAAATTCCTTGTTTGATCAATTTGTTGTTTGCATAATTTGTTGATAATGTTTTGAGGAACATCTTTATGTAGAATACGAGTTGTTCGATGATGATACGTTGAATGGACCGATTGATATTTATCATTTTCAATGATTTTTTTTCTGTGTAGAAATAGTATGCTTCCGATCCAATATATAAAAATTTACTGAAGAAAAATTAATTTCGTCTTCATTTCTAGGAAGAAATCCCAACGTGGTCTCCTTATCGAAAGGAAATAGAATAACATCTCTCAATGTTGTTGTAAAAGTTGAGACAACAAATAAAACCATATTTTCCATGACCTCCTCATCAACTTTTCGATATTGCAAATGTGGAGGCGCAACAACACATCTTGTTATGTCAATAGAAAAAACTTTCTCATTGAAAAAAAGTATTTGATCTATTCTTGTTGAACTTCTTTTGAACTTTCGAAGCTCTTAGTCACTTTCTGCATCATCGCTATAAAAGGACTTGATTTGAGTTCTTTGGAGGAAGATTTGGTCACATCTTTTTCAATATGATTGGGAAATGTTCTTCTAAGGTAGAAAATAATATTTTCATGGTCTACATTTTTCAACTTCTTTTCAATATTCATGTAATGCAATACAAACGATGTGTTTGCAAGCATGATTCTTTTCTTCCATACCGACAAAATTCCTTTCTTCAAAGATGACGTAGTACTAAATCTGGACCGTTTACAAACATCATACGAGGGAAAAAAACCACCCTTCCTTCGCACAGGAAACCGGATCTAAATCAAGACCACTTTTAATTAGATCTAGTCAAAAATTACAAACCATAATATCAGCCGATAGAAGGAAACACTGGTCCCTCTTGACCAATTAAACTTGAACACGTAATAAATCGTCATAAATGGGATCTGCAGATGTCAATATTCCATCTCGAGTTGGAGCTCCTTCCTCATCCAAGCAAAATAGATATAAATCCAGGCACAAATTATCTAGTTCATCCATCTCAACATACCATCCATGTTTGAATAAACCAAGGTTGTGATCTTTTAACAAATCAAGGAACGAAATTTCCTGGTATTGACTAAGGCTCAACAATGCATACACATTTTATCTGCAACAATATATACTGTGTAGTTAATATAAGAATGCATACAATGTTTATAATTATCAAATAGTGTTTTAATATTAGATGTATACTTGCAAATGTTCAAGCAAATGATCGATGGAGAAGGAACGACCGCTCATTTCCAAAATCAATTGATTGATTAAGAACAAATCTGCTAACATTATCCATGAGAGATGGAATGCACATTTTATATAGTCATTTGAGATAGAATCGATCATAGAAAGAGCGATCATTATTTCATATTAACTGCCATTTTAATTTGGTATTTGTGCTAGAAATAAACAGATTCAGAGTATTATGGGAAGTCACATTTCAATCAAGTGCTACTCACCATTTAAATTGATATTTATTGTGGTTTGTATAAAATGGATCGATGCAAGGAGCACCCGTTCCTTTTTGAAAGCTACATATGCCAAATTTATCTAGGTAGAATATCTCCATGATATTCTTGATATTTGGAGAATATACGAAGGGGTGTTTGCTCCTTATTGGGATTTCTTTTACTAATAGTTCTATAATATGGAAAGGGTCATTTTATCCTTGTTGGGTTCACCATTCTGGATATAGGTGAATTGTTGGATGACCATTTAGAGATTCATTATTTTTAAAATTCTCTAATAATCGAAGGGGCGACCGAGGGGCGACTGACCCTTCTTGTGCTAAGTATTATTTTCGTAATAGTTCTATAATAGAAGAAGGGTTACTCGTTCCTTCTTGTTTTCACCATTCCGGATATATATGAATTGTTGGACGACCATTCCTTTGGCTCCATGATATTCTTGATATTTGGAGGATAGAAGAAGGGGCGCCCGATCCTTCTTATGTTTACTATTCATACTAATCCCACAATACAGGAAGGGTTGGCCGTCCATTCTTGTGTTCACCATACTGGATATAGATGAATTGTCGGCCTATTCTTTGTAGAATAAATAGTTTTTCATTTATCTCATAAATAAAAGGTTGACCGACCATTCTTGTACTCAGTATTCTTACAGTTTTCACCACTCTATATATACATGAATTGTTGGCCTGGTCTTCGAAGGTTGAATATTTTACATTTTTCTTATAACACAATTGGAAATCGAACCTTCATGTGCTAAGTATTCTTTTCATAATAGTTCTAGAGTACAAGTAGGTTCATTCGTTCCTTCTTGTGTTCACCATTCTGGATATAAGTGAATTTCTGGATGACTATTCGTAGGTTTGATATTTTTACAATTATCTACTAAACGAAGGGGAGCGGATCATTTCTCTCCATGATATTCTTGATATTTGGAGTATATAAGAAGCGGTGCCCAAACCTTCTGGTGTTTACTATTTCTACTAATCCTACAATACAGGACTGGTCGACTGTTCATTCTTCGGTTCACCATTCGCGATATAGATGAATTGTCATCCTAGCCTTTGTAGATTAAATATTTTTACATTTCTCTCTTAAATGAAGGGTCGGTCGTCCCTTCTTGTGCTCAATATTCTTTCAGTGTTTACCATTTTGGATATACATGAATTGACAACCTAGCCTTCATAGGTTGAATATTTTTACAATTCTCTCATAAATGAAGCAGCGACCAACCCTTCTTCGGCCCAATATTCTTTTCATAATAGTTCTAGACTGCAAAAAGGGTCAGTCGATCCTTCTTGTGTTCACCATTATGGATACAAGTGAATTTATGGATATAGGTGTTCACAATTATCTCCTAAATGAAGGGGCAACCGATCCTTGTTGTCGGAAGTCAGATGTCAGGACAAATATTTTTTATATATTATAACTTAGACAATGTCCCGATCCCTACTATTTACTGTGGAAGTCGGAAGTCAGGAATTGTTGGCCTAGACTTCGTAGATTAAATATTTTTACATTTCTCTCGTAAAGAAAGGTCGATTGACCCTTCTTGTGCTCAGTATTCTTCCGGTGTTCACCATTCTGGATATACATGAATTGATGGCCTAGCCTTCGTAGGTTGAATGTTTTTACAATTCCCTCATCAATGAAGGGGTGACTGACCCTTCTTCTGCCATGTATTATTTTCATAATAGTTCTAGACTGCAAGATGGGTCGGTTGATCCTTCTTGAGTTCACCATTCTGGATACAGGTGAATTGATGGATATAGGTGTTCACAATTCTCTACTAAACGAAGGGGCGATCGATCCTTCTTGTCGGAATTCAAAAGTCAAGATAAATATTTTTTAGATGTTATAACTTAGCCAATCTACCAATCCCTACTATTTACTACGGAAGTTCGAAGTTGGAAATTTTTTGCCTAGCCTTCGTAGTATTTTTACATTTCTCAAGTAAATGAAGGGTTGTCTAACCCTTCTTGTGTTCACTATTCTTGTAGTGTTCATCATTCTGGATATACATGAATTGACGTCCTAGCCTTCATACGTTTAATATTTTTACAATTCCCTCATAAATGAAGGGATGTCCGACCCTTCTTCTGTCCAGTATTCTTTTCATAATATTTCTAGACTACAAGAAGGTTCGATCGATCCTTCTTGTGTTCACGATTCTGGATATAGGTGAATTTATAGATATAGGTGTTCAGAATTCTCTATTAAATTAAGGGGTGGCCGATCCTTCTTGTCAGAAGTCAGAAGTAGGGATAACTATTTTTTATATGTTAACTTAGCCAATGTCCCGATCCCTACTATTTACTGCGGAAGTTGGAAGTTGGGAATTTTCGGCCTAGCTTACGTAGATTAAACATTTTTACATTTCTCTCGTAAAATGAAGGATCAGGCAACCCTTCTTTTGCTCAGTATTCTTCCAGTTTTCACCATTCTGGATATACATGAATTGACGGCTTAGCCTTCGTAGGTTGAATATTTTTACAATTCCCTCATAAATGAAGGGGTGATCGACCATTCTTCTTCCCAGTATTCTTTTCATAATAGTTCTATATTGCAAGAAGGCTCAGTCAATCCTTCTTGTGTTCACCATTCTGGATATATGTGAATTGTTGGATATAGGTGTTCACAATTCTCTACTAAACGAAGGGGCAGTCGATCCTTTCTCTTCATGATATTCTTGGTATTTCGAGGATAGAAGAAGGGGTGCCCAATCCTTCTGGTGTTTACTATTCCTACTAATCCTACAATACAGGAAGGGTCAATCGTTCATTATTTTGTTTTCTCTCATAAATGAAGGGTCGACCAACCCTTCTTGTTGGAAGTCAGAAGTTGGGAAAAACATTTTTTATATGTTATCTAATGGTCACTCATAACAATTCACATTTTTAAAACAATGGCCAGATCTTTAGTTACAACATACAGTTTAAAAAAGTGTTTGAATAAAAAACAAAATCCATTGGGTGTCGAGTCAACACATGCATTTCTCAAAATTATTTAAGATTCCTGTGGTAGGATAAATCTTTCATAGAGCAAAAGTAGGTATCATTTGTCCAGACAAATAGAAATTTTAGGAATGATAGAAGATTAAAGAAAACAATACATTAATAACACATAGCATCTAACTGGGACCATCTTAAAATTCATCAGGCAAATTTTGAATATTGGTATTCAAAAATTTCGGACATTTGATGGCATATCCTATTCATTTCATTTGGGGCCTTTGGTGACTAAGGAAATCTATCTTGTTTGATGATAAAATCTGCACTTTTCTAGGTCCGTAGAACTCATACTACATTACATGAAAGACATAAACTGGAAGATGCCTGTTATAAGGAAAAAAACAGTTGACCTCCCAATTATAAATTCTAATTTTCCTGTGGGTTATTTCGACGGAGCTAGTCAATTGGAAAGATGTGGGGCAGGATGCATTTTGTTCATGGATCAGGAAATGATCACATGGAGATTTCATTTGGATGTGGAATGGGGAGCAACACAAGGAAATAAACCCTTGCATTATGGGGATTTTTGACAATAGCACATAATATGGGTTCAAACAGGATACAATTTTTTGTTGACTCATTAGCTATTGTAAATTGGATCAATGATAGTTGCATATTATAGGTTTCAAACTTGACAGCTTGGAAACAAAGGATTGCGAATTTACACAAGACTTTTGAATATATATGTTATAAACATTTGAGCAGGATCTATAACATGCCAGCATATAGGCTATCAAAAAGTGGTCTCATTATGGAGGAAGGAAGGGATCATATCTTCCTTTTTCACAAACAAGAGGTGTTGGATGAAATTGACATAAATATATACTAATAGGGAAGGATTTTTTGGACAATATTATTTTGATACATTACTTAAAATAGTTGTATAATATGGTAGAATATTAGCTAAATTGCATAGATAAATAGTTTTTCATTTATTGATTGTGATATGGAATGCTAAATGTTGATGTGGATGGAAGATGACAAACATGGTTATTATGAGATAAAAACCTATGTAACATGAGGAATAGAGGCCATTTGGGAGACAAGTATGTTTCACATGTAACAAATGATTATCATGATCATTGAATTTTATGGACAATAATATGTGTAGTTTCTTTGATTCATAATATGAATAACAAGAGGCTCTTTTTCTTCTAGAAAAAAAAAGAGCATCTAACTAGGGTGAATTCTGCATTAATTTGGAAGAAAGAACATTGACAATATTTAAATGTGTGAATCCGAGCATATAAAATGAATTCTAACTCACATAGTTCAGTCAAATATGAGGCAAAGTGATAAGATGGTGTAACATAAAATACATTCACAAAATATAAATTAACAAATTGAAGAAAGTGACAACATATGAATCTATGTTTCTGATAGACCTGTACCTATGATCTTCATTAAAGTATTCAAAAAATATTACATCACTGTATTTTTTTCTCTCAGATCCAACCTTGATTACTTTGTAAAATAAAAATTTATACAAAATGTTCTTTGAATAAACCCTGACTGATTCTTCGCTAAAAATATAAATTTCAAAGAAATCTCTAAACATTAGGAACTTTTGTTTTGTTATCGACCAAGCTCATATCGTGTTTCTTTGATTTGGGTTGATGTAACACTCAAGAAGTCAACAAAGCAACCACAACTTAATTTCAAATTAAAACACCTGAATATTCATTCTTGATATAACCTGTATTTTGTTTTCCCAAAATTTTCGACAATTTTACATTGCTCTTGATTTGGGATTTCATAATCCATTATTTCTTTCACCATCACCTCCAATTCTGTGCATGTTGTGTAACATACAACTGGGAGATCTTTCTTAATCATTATAAATTGATCAAATATTTCAAAATCATCAGTCAATTTATCAATTATTGTCTTTCCAGTTAATCCTTTGACCAAACCTTCAAATTTCGAGTGATCCATATGAGCTTGTACTATCAAACTGTGATAATTTTCTTGACTCATTAATTTTCCATCCTCACTCCAAAAAGAAGGTAGACCATTTTCAAAAAGCCCCTAAAATAATTTCTGAAAATTTTGAACTTGAAGGAGCATCTCTTGCGCTTTGTCTTGTACTTCTTTAACGCGATCATGCTTCCCAATAATTCTTATTTCCCAAATGATGATTGCTAGTTTGCCTTTGATTCCAAAAATCTGCATATCTGATTGAGTTAGAGTGTTTAAAAAATGACTGTCTTTTAAGCTGTTTCTAAAGGCCCTTTGCTTAATGTCTTGTTTTCCACTTTACACATCTGGAGAGCTATGTTTGCTATAGCATCTATATCTTCCATAAAATTCAAATGTGACTAGAATTTGGTGAGTTCCACTGATATCGCATCCCATATAATGTGTTTATCTCCTTGTAATGTTAGCTTACCTGTCAATCTATCTTTTAATTCATCAATTTTCTTTTGCAACTGTTTCTATCACTCAAATATTTTTCTTTTCGTCAAAATTTTGAATTACTTCCTGTTTCAACTTCTGGTTTTCCGCTTTCAACTCTTCTATCTCTACATATTTTAGACTAATTTGTGACATAACACTAGTCAGTTCCTCTGTGGAGATAGAATCATAACTTTGTGATGTACCCTTGGATTCTCTGAAACTTGCACAATTTCAATCTAATTGGTATTTAACATTGAAATTTGTGACAACAATTCAATCCTTCCTTTTTCCCAAGCATGCTTTTAGTCTTGTAACTTTAAAATTTTACCTTTGCGATCCATCATTTCTTGATATATGGCTTCCTTTTCTTGTTGTAATGCTGTCAACTCTGGAGATTGCACATGTTGATTATTTGACACCTTCAATTTTTTCTTGAGCATTTGAATGGTATTTTATTTTTCATCAAGGAACCTTTTGGTAGACTGAGTGTTCCCTGACTTAGCTCCCACAGTCACAAGGTCCATTTGTAGTCTTTTAATCTAGACCAAATTTTCTTTGTTTTATTCCTTCTCTTGCCTCAATTGACTCTCTATCTTTGCTATCACATGCTGCAATTTAGAGATTTTTAAAGTGGATTGTAATAAATCATAATATAGGACATCTCATGTTTGTGTATTTAATTGAATCTTATCAGGTATATTAATCTCATCAAGCTTAACTTCCATTTCAGAAAATTTCTCATCATTCACCACTGCAAACCTTAGAGTGTTTCTTTCTAGATCCTTAACTGCAAGAAGGGAAACTTTTTGTTCTGTCAAGTTTCTTACTTGAGGGAATTTTTTTTTATTTTCTACCAAAGACTGCTTCTTATTTTCTTCATATTGTGAAAGGAAATAAAATCTGGACTTATACTTAGAGTTACTTCTAGATTCTTTTATTTCTAAAAAAGAATACAGCTGCATATTTACAGGTGGTTGTGAAATCAAAGTAGTTTTTCCTGGAAAAATTAAATCTTGTTCCTTCCACTAGTACAAAATGATGAATTAATGACTAAAAAAATGACTAAAATTCGACTATAAACGACTAATTTTGAGTCGGTGACTAATAGTAGCCAATTTCCACTATCTTATAGATAGTCGTATTTCACTAGTCATTAATTGGTTGACTTATTAGTCATTGATAGTCACTGATTTAGTCATTGATTGCCACAATTAATGACCAAATATACGACTAAATAAACTACTAAATGATAACATATTAATGACTAAGCTAAATACGACTAAACGTTAGTCGCACTATAAGATACTAGAAATTAGCTACTAATAGTCGTATATATGCAAATTTAGTCATTTTCTTAGTCACTAATTTATGATAGGGTACGGAGGAATCGAACCACCAATCTCCTGCATATAATTAGGCAGATGCTCTACCATTGAGCTAGCACCCTTTAAGAAGTTGTTATTGCTTGACAATGATGATATTCAAATCCTTAGCTTCCTCCTAAGTATGTTTAAAGGGAACAATCAATGCAATGAAATCAACTGAACTATACTAGTAGTTGAGTAAATTATTCAATAGTGCACAAGGGGAAATCATGTTTTTGACTGCGAGGAAGAATGATTTCACGTTATACAATGTAATAAAACATCTTATGCAACATACATGAAAAATACCAAAATAAAATATATTACAGTTCATTGCAAAACATGTTGATACACCTTCTCTTTCTAAATATTCATAATTTAAGTACACAATAGTTGTTTTGCTTCAAAAGCTTCCTTTTCAGCCTAATGAAATGCAATTTTCACATGTTAAAAGTGTGATGACCTTCATACCTAGAAAATAAAGTAAAGAACTAAATAATATAGTTTCCAATAAACAACTTACATAATTTTATTTTCCCATGTCTCCTCTGCCAACTTCTTTGCATATTCAGGATCATCACACACTAAAATGTTATCAAATAATGTTCATGATTTAACCTGTAATTGCAATCAAGTAATATTTATTTTATGAAAATTGTTTATGTAAATGATTGAAGGCAGCTGCAACGAATCTATCTAGAAAGCATAAACATGCTTTCAGCACACCACCATTGACACTGGGAAGATAAAGATGACAAGCTTATAGACCATTCCATTATCCAATATTGGCCCAGTGAATCATCCCAATCATTCTTCCTTTGAAAGGAAGTAGCAGCATCATTCAGATTGCTTGATTACATGTGCCCACCTAAGAGATTAAGCATCATTAAGGTTGACTGGAGATAACATGGACAATTGCAATAAGGCTTATAGAGAGAGAAAATGTAGGGATTTCACTGTGTCTAGAATATATAGGTTCATATTTTTTCATCAATGTTTGTTCTCAGGTACCATCCAATGGGATAGGGTCTTGGGTTAAAATTGTGTTGTTAACTTGTTTGTAATATCTCCTATAAATGGGATTGCTAAGAATCAAGTCTGTTGGGTTTTTGTATACATCTTTATGCAGATGAGGGAAGATGCAAGTCCTGGTGACTGACATAATAGTTAACCCTCAGTTGTATGTCTTAGCCAAAATGCATCCTAGTTGCAAGCATATCTTGTATGGGTTTATTGTAATGGAAACTACAAAGTATCTAATGGCTTAGTATTTTCACCCAAAATCAAACTATAGTTTTATTAAGAGATGTTTCATATCTAATCTATAAAACAATTTGGAAGGTTGGAAAAATGCTAAGGATATGTGTTTACAAGATTAACAAGTAGTGGACTTACAAGTTACAACACCTACTAGTTGGCAAGATAAAACTAGGCATGCATGGACATGAACTCATGTGGTTGAGAAATCCTATTGATTGATATTATACATTTAATTTAGGATATTCATCATTATTTATAGCCGATAGTAATACATGTTCTTAGTGGTGGTTGGATACTATCTGGAAATTAAAAATGAAGCTCTTTTATGGTTGACAGTTTCAAGCAAAGTGCTAGCATGGGGCACTTTTTAGAAGAGGTAATGGTAGGACCTGGGAATTTTTTTTGTGTTGGGAAGCTGGGAAAAACATATATTATTTACTGGTCAAGTGTCACTTCACTAGGGAAGTATGAAATGAATTAAAGACATTACTTAGGGGAAGGGACCATGGGATAGAAACACATTGGATTTAGCATTTAAAGACTGGCTGGATGATGCATTAATCAAGGTAAATATAAGTCTTCCCATCCTAGTAAGTTGGATGAGCTTGGAAACTCGGAATGAAATGATATTTGAAGAGGCAACTATTTCTCCTTTTCAGGTTTTCTTCAGGATCAGATAGTTTGTTGTAAGTATTATGGAGCCAATACAAACCAAACCAGAAACACAGATTGGTATGTTAGAATTTATTGAGATGAGTGCATGGGGTTTTTTGATAGGGCCTCTCAAGGTAATCCAGGTCCATGTGGTGTTGGAGGTGCTCTATATTTTTCCACCACTAATGTTTTCCTCTTCTCACATGGTTTGGGTGCTGGAACAAATCAATCAACAGAGATGTATTCCCTAGACACTCTTCTCAGACTGGCAGCCAAAAAATGTTTTGAAATTCTACAGGTTATGGGGGACTCAAAGATAATCATTGATTGGATGTTAGGTAATGTTCCTTTTATTATTTATAAACTAAAAACCTTACCTTTAGCATATTCTTTCTAACAACATTCAAAACTTGTCAAAGCAATTACCAACCCCAGGGCCAACATTCTAATTGACAGGTCAGATGACTACATGCACTCTAATTTTCCCTACATGGATATAAAGTAACATTTCCATTCTTTTTAGAAAGCATGGAGATAAAGTTACATTTATGTTCTTTTCAGAACATATCAATAATGTACCAAAAGAAACAACAACTATGATACATGAAAATATAGGAAATTATTTTAGTTTTACCTTTGTGTGTGTTTACCAAAGAATTGTAAGCATCCCGAGAAATAAGGCTTCCAAGAGAATTTTCTACAACATTCAAGTGCTGGAAATTCACCAGTTTCTTAAATATGATTATATGAACAACAAATCCTGAGGAATACCAAGATCTTCAAATAACTTTAAGAAAAAATATACCTTGATTAGCTCCATTATAAGGTTTTGGCCCACTTGTTATCCTTGATAGATGACTATTTGCATCACTAACATCTTTAGTTACATCAAGATTACCACCTTGATATTCAGGAATCCCGCTCTCTGCTTCTCTTGAATGGTCTGCATCTTAATAATTATCAGCTATTGTTGAACTATTATGACTTTTCCTACCAAATTTCATAAGTATTTTAAATCAGTTAACACTCTCCTTAGTCTTTTCTGCATTGCTCCCCTTTTGATGAGAATAAAAGGTATCTAACCTTCCACTTTCAGCTGTTGGCGAGATTGATTATGGAAGTTCTGGCATATTCTGTAATAGTGGACTTGTGTTTGGAAAATACGAAGTGCCTGTATTTGGATGACCATTCTCAGAAATTGGTGCTCTCAGGTTGAAGACCCCTTGAATCCTAGAACTTATTTCGGGAGCTAAAGGAGCAATATACGTACTAGACTTATTGTAACATCACTAGTCATCAAAAGAAGTTAAGAAGTCCAATAGTGCATGATATGGTTCATCACTCTCACTAATTTGAAGCATGGATGACGAAGGTTGCAAGACATTTCCTTCATATTCTAGTGCGTTAGATTTTACAAAATTAGAAGAGCCATGCATAGGTAAAGGAACAACTGCACTTTAAGATACCTTGTTAATTTCATACTCCTCAGCTAATTTAACAAAGGCTCAAATGGGCATTGCTTCATACTCCTTGATATGGAAAGAGTCTGACATTGGATCAGATGGATTTTGGGCAGATACATCCTCAACATCCATTGAATCTAGAGCATGGATAGGAATAGAACCAGAACCAACCCCCAATTTCTTTCCCGTTTCATTATCTGAAATGATATCATTTTCTCGCTCATTTTTTCCAACTGAAGCTTCCGGTCTAAGAGATTTAAGACTATTTGGTTCACCATATTCTTTTAATACAATTTAATCATTATTTTTCTTTGAAGCATCAACTAATGTATTTCCCTTTGACTTGACATTTCCAAAACCAGTAGATAGGTTAGTTTCTTTCCCTCTCTAAACAACATCAACAACAATATTCTTTGCTACCTTTTGAAAGCTAGTACCTGCTACACCAAGGTTAGACTCTTCCATATACCGTTGGAAGAGGTTTCTTCCTTCTCTCTTGATGGGAGATTAGAATCAATGTTCATAATTTCCCTCCACTCATTACTTGCTCAATCTTGTAACATGGATGTTGTAGAAACAATGAAATAATCATATTCTAAACTTCTCCCATTACTCTTCTCCAAGTGGAGATAAAATCCCCTTCAAGACTATGTTCCAGAAACATGTAAAACTTAGTAGGTTCATATCTATATGTAACCTCCAATTGACTCTTTTGTATGCCATTGGAATAAGTTTATACCTGCTATGTTGATGGGAGCTCAAAATCAATGTTCATAACTATCCTCCACTCATTACTTGCTTGATATTTTAACATGGATTTTGTAGAAACCATGAAAGAATCGTCTCCTAAACTTCTTCCATTACTCTTCTCCATGTGAAGATAACCACTAATTTTCCAGTTGATCATATGTTGAACCTTATCTCCAGCAAAAGGGTCTAAATCTGGACTATGTATAGTCATCTTCCCCACGTCACCTGAAATAATGAAATCATCATATGTTGCTGACATTTTTTGAATAGAGGTTTCCTCACTTGCAACCAATGGAAGACTATCCAATAAAACATCTCATGTGTTCCATCTAGGTAAAACTAATGAATCTTTTTCCATCCAACGTTCTTTTTTATGAGAGCCCAACTCTTAA
Source organism: Larix kaempferi (assembly GCA_027924585.1). Lineage (NCBI taxonomy): Eukaryota > Viridiplantae > Streptophyta > Pinopsida > Pinales > Pinaceae > Larix > Larix kaempferi. Next base: position 12,580,795 of record BSBM01000878.1, on the reverse strand, counting down.
TCAAGAGAGACTATTGTGTTTCTCCAATATTTCAAACCTATATCATCTCTTTAACAATAATGTCTTCTTCCATTTCATCCTTTTGGTGGCCAACCTGTTCTACTGTATGTGCCTCTCCATTATGGTCATTCTCAATATTATTTCAAGAGGATTCGTTGACTCTTAACAAAAATTTCTAGAAAATGCTCCAATTTTCACTATCAACATCTCTTCTACCAGCATCTATGCTTGGATCATTTCCTGCACTCTTCCCTTCATTATCCCCCATATTCCAACTATCAACGAAATGCCTACAATGTTCCTTTTTTCTTTGAATATTCCTTGGTTTCTTTGTTCTTCTTCTCAAAAAGACCAATCACTTCTTGAACATGTAAGTGCACATGTTTATCTTTCTTCTTCAAGTCATATTAAACATTACTATCTACCTCTGAGTTGGACTCTTTTGAAATGTCCTCTTTACTTGTTCGATCATGCCTTTTTTATTTGATGTAGTCTATATTACAAATAACCACCATGCTAGAGTGCTTGTTTCCTGACTTCCCATTCTGAACCTTTATCCATGGAGAATGGGATCTTCTACGGGGTGATGTGTACCTTCTTTCCATATGTTTGTGTGATTCTCGCTCTAATATATCTTATTTATCTAGCTCGGACTGAATGTCTGGATCTGCAAGGTCTAGTGATCTCGAGACAGATTTCAAACTTCCTGTTTTCTTAATTTTTTGGTTTTACATTGTCGTCCCTCTCATACATGGCACTACATTTGATGTTTGCATATATATTAGAATGTGGTTATGCCATTTGGGTTATGCCAAATCTAGCATCTTCTGTGTATCGTGTCTAGTGTGATGTTAAATGGGGTGAAGGCACAACTAAACTTGGATGCTCATCTCCTTAAGGATATATCCCCTGGTAAAAAGAAGGATTTGGAGGATAACTCAGATAATATGGGAAACCTTGCATTGGAAACCCATGAAGCCCTTGCATTGTGTGTCCTTGACCAACATCATGAGATTGAAAACCCTGCAAGTGATATGGATCCTAGCCTTTCCAAAAAGGAATCATGGGTTGTTGGAAATGGCCTTGGGGGTAATCATTACTTCTAGCCATAACTGGGGATACTAGGCCATCCACTGAATATCAAACCAACATTGCAATTTGACATTAGTAACCATTCTGGGATTCTATCACAATGCAATATATTAATTGCACATAATCTTAGCAACACATTAATTGCACATAATCTTAGCAACATATTAATTGCACATAATCTTAGCATGTATCTTTCAATTTAAAAAGAAAAATAAGAAAAAATACAATAGACCAACCTCCATTCTGACTTGCACATGAATTCTCCCCATTGGAATCTATTATGGCTTCATCCCCATTATATTTTCCAAGTTTGCTAATACGATCCAAAGAAGAAACCTTTGAATTTCCAACTACACTAGGAACATTAGACCATGCACGAGAGAAGTCCTTGGGAACAATAGAGTCAATGTTCAATGTAATCCCGGAATCATTTATCAAACCTATCTTAGATTGAGTTGAGGAATATTCCATGGTTTCTAATTCCATTTCTTCAAAAATTTCTAGCACATAGTAACCAGATTATGCACCTACAGGAAACTAACATAGTCAGATTTTAAGGACTAATTTAAACTACTATTTGAATATACTAGAATCTAGAAATGACACACAACTAATATAGCAGTGCATATTAGTAATGCTTGGAAAAGATTGGATTAGGACACCCTTTGTCACCATTGATGCCAAAACATTATATCCTGCAACAATTTTGAATTAGACTATAACAACCATTAGTTTACAAAGCATTGAGACAATACTTCTTTTCTCCACACACTTGTCATTTAGCAGGAAACTGCAAAGAACAGATAATTATGTTATTGTAATTTATAGATAAATCACACATAAATTTATGAGTTGATTAGATTAAAAACATAAACCAACATACTTCACTTGAGGTGGAGTTACAAGACAAGCAGATGTCTCCATATTTTTCATGGCTTAGACTTATTTGTCATTTACTCTCAATAGTGGAAATGATCAAAGTCTAAATTTAAAAGTTGGAAAAGCTAATATCTATGAAATACCTATGATTTCATGGCTTATTCCAAGCAATCGTGTCATCTTATCCTTTTTATGTATACTTCCTTAGTGCCATGCTTGCTTTGATTTCTAGTTTGAATGTCACTTATAGAGGCAAATTTGTCATCTTATCCTTTCTTTCAGATCCTACCTCAATGCCATGATTGCTATTCTTTCTAGTTTGAATATCAATAGATGAAAAATTTTGCTCTCTAAAAGAATTGATTAAATCCTAGATTTTGGCACATGCAATGGTGAACTTATAATGATAGATTGATGAAATTCAGAAGATACTCTAGATAACAAGTGCAACTAGTATTGTGTTTGTACAATTAATTTTATTATACCTCCAACCTACTCAACCTATTAAAAATGTTGCCAAATAATTTAGCTTCTTTTTTTTGTACTCTTTTTGCTTCTCTTTCAAGGTCTTGTACTCTTGCTTCACATCCTTATAAAATGGAAACAAAATAAACATCACTCTACATAACCTGGCACTAATCACGAGAAAAATTCAATGTTTACCTTTGTGGTGCAGAAGAAGGTAGTGGAGCTTGTATTATAACTTATATATTTTCCCATAAAATATTAATGAATCCATTCTTAGAAGCATAAGTAAACATATGTAACATTTTCTAGAATGGCTAATTCCAACATACGAAATGGAAACAATGGCATTGTAATTCATTATTACAATACACCATTTCAAGTTGTGGGATGTTATTGGAATAGAAAATTAATGATGACCTTGCCGAAAATCCAATCTCATTTTCTAGCTAAGGGGACATGTCCAAAACAGAAGTTGATGATTAAACGTCAAAAACGAAGTTTAAGATGAAACATAGTTGTAGAGTTATGGAAGAGATGTCAAGCTTGAAGAATCAAATCCAAAAATTTCATCAACATGGGAGAGGAAAATTGATAAAGGTCATGGGTTCTCATGGATGAGACCTATGTTCAAACCCTAAGAAATTAGGCAAAGAAAATGTACCATGTACTACATTAATGTGGCATGGGATTCATAGCTCCCCAAAAAGAAAATTCCATATCTGGCCCATTTTATCCAAGGGCACAGTATTAGAATATATAAACCTTTCCATAATTACTTCTAGAAAATAAAAAATATTGGCAACTAGACTTGATGTTTTGATGATGTACTTATTCAGAACAAAAACATAAATTAATGGTTTCTTCTTAAAGTTAAACAAGACCAATAAAATTTTATCAGGAATGTTTGTAGCGTTGCATTCAAGCAAATCAATTAAGTGCAAGTCAAATTATGTATATCTAAAGTCTTCCCTCTTACATCCTTCCTTGGAGCAGCTACAGGATACATTAAGAAATTAAAAGTTGACACTAATTTAACCTCCACTAATTTTTAGTCTATCTCTTCTTATAGGCTGCAGTCTATCTCATACGATGGATGAGCTCAGTCAAACTCAAAAGAAAAGATGCTTGTTAGTCTATCTCTCCTAAAGTGTTGAATGTGGTAAGGAGTAAGGACATGAGAGTATGACTGCAGGTTTATTAGAGGAAGTCAAAAGAGACTTTTTGAAAAGAATTAAAGGTATTAAACCCTCTAGTTGCAGATTGGAAAAAACATACTAAAAGGTAAACAATGATAGTATGCCCACTATCAAAACATACATTGAGCTATTCAATGCCCATATTTCAATAAGTAAACATTGTACAACATGAGCCATGCATGGAAATAAGTTATTAGGTAAAGTATTTCTTAGTAATTCCTCTTGAGAAATAATTTATAAGAAAATATGTTCTCAAGGAAAATGAACACAATGAGATGGAAACTATAAACTCATATTTGAGTTTGAAATATTGAAGTAGAGGACAGCAAGAAATCACAACTTCCAAAATGCTTCAATAAAAACTATGTGAAACAAAGTGATGCAATGACAACAAGGAGAAAATGTAGTGCATAGTCTTTTGACACAAATCAGAGTTAAAAAAGGAAACAATGTAAAACATCAAAGGTTGAAGTTTATATACTCAAAAGAGAAAAAAATCGCTTCATCCTATTAAATAGTAAAGTGGTCCCAATGCATATCTACTAGTAGATGCCTTTTTTTGGTTGATTAGGTTAGAAAAGTATTGCAAAGTCTAGGGGAATAGTAAAACACAGCAACAAGGAGACAATCGATTACAACCTTAAGCATTGATAGAGACCATCAGCGACCTTCTTCTCTGGAGTCATGGATTCATAATCATATGGACATGGTTCATCCTGTTAAAACAACATATTTTCCTTGTTGCGATTCCTGGAACAAATGAGATTCTTCAGAGATGAAGAACGACATTATGATCATCTGGGCCCTGGCAAACTGGCTGCTGTTCTAAAAGTAGCTTTACAGAATGATAGCTCAGTGTTTGATACAGACCGTTTGAAAAGTTACAAAGTTACTCAATTAAGGAAATTACTTAATTGGTCATGTCCTCTTCCTTTGGAGGATGAGCATGTTTGGTTGTTGCAAGAGGTTGAAACAGAGTTGGACAAGAGATTTGGGGGAAAAGCAACTAACCTTGTGGCTGCTACTAGTAATTCAGAATTATGTCTAATTGAGTTGGCCACACGTCACTTCCATGGCTTTCGGGACCATTCCGTATACAAAGGGCACCAAATTTGTCTCTACAAAAGGGAACAAATATTTGTAGAAACTCTTGTTCTAATCCTAGATGGAGATGATGAAAATGGTAAAACAAGGCCTCTGTGCTGGGTAGGACACATGTGTTTGGACAATGAAATGGGCTTGGATCCTCCTGGGATAAGGTTGAGGAAAGTCTCAAGGATTATGGACGCAAATTGTTTTGCACCTGGCTATTTTGTATGGGCTATCTTGATTGCTAAACTGGCAGAGATTGGGTACGAAAAAAAAACAATGCACATAGCTGCATATGATTGGATACTTTTTTTTAAAAACACAGAGGTCCGTGACCAAACATTGAGCAAGATGAAAAGTAACATAGAGCTTATGGTGAAAAGTGAAAACAAATAATGGCAGAAAAGTGGTTTCCATACTCCATTCAATGGGGGTCCTTTACATTTTACACTTTATGAAGTGGGTGGAGGAACCAGCTCCTATGGGTGGTGGAGGTTCAGGTGGCCCATATTGGTGTGTTAAAAATCTAAAAGCAGTAATGAATATTGGAGGCCCATTCCTTGGTGTCCCAAAAGCTGTCTCGGGACTTTTTCCAGCTTAAGCTAAAGATGTTGTTGTTGCTAGAGCAGTTGCTCCTGGTGTTGTAGACAATGAGCTTTTTGGGTGACATACTCTGCAGCATCTGATGTGCATGACTCTCACCTAGGATTCAACCATGTCAATGTTACCAGAAGGTGGTGAGACAATTTTGGGTAATTTAGACTGGGCACCAGAAGAAGGATATCAACGCCATCCTAAGGCCAAACATCATAAGGTACACGATGAAAATAATTCTAGTACATGAACCCTAAACCTCTCAAAGGAAACCTAGAACAGATATGGAAAGGATTATTTCATTTGGGAAGGATGGAGCAGAACTGCCTTCAACCAAGCTAGTCATGAGAGATTACAAGGCCAGTTCTGAAAATAGTGGCCTCACTAAGTCAAATGTATACTGTGGAGATGTCTGGACTGAGTACCATGAAATGACTTGGGAGAGTATTGAGGCTATTGCTGACCATAAAGTATAAACCACATAAACTGTCTTAGATCTGCTACACTTTGTTGCTCCAAACTGATGCAACGAGGAGATGCCCATTTTTCTTATGGCATTGCCAACAATTTGGATGATCCAGAATACAAGCATTACAAGTACTGGTCTAATCTCTTGAGACAAAGCTGTCGAACACATCAAATACTAAAATATACTCTATGGTGTTGGAATTCCTACAGAAAGATCATATGTTTATAAATTGTACCTTCGGGCATGTCAACCTATATAATCCTTCAAGCATGTCAACCTATATAAGGAAATACCTATGTAATCCTTCAAGCATGTCAAGCAGGTACCGTTAGGGATAACCCCCTACAGTTGGCATGCACCAACCCTAAGAGAGAGGCACGTACATCGAAGGGGCAGTGGGAGTAGCATATACAAATTGCACTGGGTCTCCATTGAGGAATCAGTGCAGGTTCAAGTGTAAACATAGCCAAAGTCCAATAGATGCCCAAATCCTATAGTATGCACCTGTTGTTGCAGCAACACCCCCCACAAAATTTTGTACATATTGGGGCCCCTCCTTTAATTTTGTAGAAAGGCTACCTTAATAAGTCATTCCCAGCTTTTATCTTTGTTTTTTAACAGAAAATCTTGTCATGAAAAAACTCCAAGTCTGCTAGAAGATCTTGTTTCTCAAACATAAAAAAATTCGTGAAGTCTTCCTCGAAATCGCGAAACGATTTGGTAAAACCTCACAGTGGCGGAAGCCTTTTGTTTAAACATCCGAAAAGGACTTAGAAACTTTCGTTGAAAATATTGTGGAGAGTTTCGGGTTTCTCTCCCGAAACAGCAGAAACCATTCGTCTAAGCTTTCCGAAAAGGGACTTAGAAAACTTTTCAATTTTTGTGGAGCGCCCCACGGAACAATTCAAGTTTTCCTCCCGAAACGATTGTTAAAAGATTGCGGAAGCTATTGAGGAATTGCTTCCGAAACGGCGGAACCATTCGAGCTATCTCTCCGAAATAGTGGAAGCGTTCGTCATAAGTTCCCCGAAAAAAATCTTTGAAATTATTGTTGAAAAGTTGCGGAACGTGCCAGGGAAACTCTGCGGAATCATTCAGCTTTTGCTCTCGAAACTGCGGAGGCTTTCAGGCTATCCTCCCGCAATGGCGGAAGCCATTCGCCAAGTCTCCCCGAAGCTTTGAAAAGGGACTTAGAAATTTTCTTTGAAAAATTGCGGAAACCACTTTGACTTTTCCTTCCGCAGTTGCAGAAGCCTTCACGTTAAGCTTTCTGAAACGCCGAAACAACAGACCTTTTGCGGAAGCTTTCAAGTTATCCCTCCGAAATGACGGGAAGCATTCAACAATCCCTTTCGAAACAACGGAGGCTAAAGGAAAAAGATTTCCACAATACTCTTGAGGCCCGACCGATACTTAGAAACTTTTTGAAAGTTTCCAGAAGCCTTGTGCGAAAACGTTCACCGAAACCTTCCGAAACACCGGAGCCTTTTAAGTTTTCTCTCCGCTACCGCGGGAGCTTTTTTCAAAATTTTCACGTTCGCGATCATTTGTTGCGGAAAAGGTTCACCTTCCCCTCCCGAAACAATGGAAGCTTTCAAGTTATCCCTCCAAAACGATGGGAAGCATTCACCATATCCTCCCGAAACCCCGCGAGACTTAGAAAATTTTCGGATCGCGGAATCTATTGATGAATTTCTCGTGAAACAGCGGAAGCTTCTGCGTTATCCTTCTGAAGGACTTGAGCTTCGTGGAATGCCTTGGCGCGGGAACCTTTTGCGGGAGCCATTCGCCATTACCTTCCGAAACAACAGAAGCGTTCGCTATATCCTTCCGCAACGGCGGGTGAAATTCACAAGTCGGTCCTGCGAGTAGGCGGTCGTGAGTGAATCGAAAATAATTGATTTGACGCCGACGTACGATGTATTTAAGCCATGTTTAATTACGCCAACTACCAAATTGAATGCCACACGTGCCCGGTCTATTTAAATAAGCGGTGGGGGGTACGAGCCAACACATTGTTATTTGTTGATTGGCAAACCACTGTTGGACGTCGTGCGACCGTTCCAGCTCAGCCTACTTGACGACGATTCTCGTCCACCTCAGCCGACTATCTTCGTCAGTGCCAGGTAGGATTCTAACCGTTAAATCTTGTCTTCCACGTGTCAGATTATCTTTGGGTGTTCTCTTTTTCAACGACGATAGGAATTGGTTGGATTTTGACGAGAAAAATGCCCACCATGGGCTGTTTTGCCCGTCAAATGCAGTCTAAATTTCGTATTTCCTGTCGTTGGTATATTGGTTAAGAAAATGTCAATTTGGACAGACGGATTAATTTTTTTTTCTCCAAAGTTCCCCCCAAGGCCCCATGGACCTTTTCATGTCCCCAGCCGAAAGCTAAAACCGTAACCCCCTGTGTTTTTTTCATAAGCCTCAGTCCCGGCGTAGCCACTACCCAACTTAAATCCTAAAACAGGAGCCATCGCCCCTGTTCAAACCTCCCATAGAGCACCTCGGCAAGTGCCATAAATGACAATGGCGTTCGAAACCCTCGCTTGGTCGTAAATATGAAAACGTCTCCCTATTTCGTCACAGGGTCATTTCACCCCAGACTTCCCCGCCACTAGCCTTTTGAAAGCACAATGACGAAAGTCACCCTTTCCCCTAGAGCTAGACCGAAAGCAGGTTGCTTCCGCAATGTGCTTATCCTCGCAAGAACATTTCCAAACCTGCCCCTTTAAAAGAATTAGGATGACTAAAATCTAGAGCTCGTGTTTGGAATGGTGTATTTTGGCTTCCTAACATGCAGCTTCCCATTGCATTTATCTCATTGACATGTTAAAATGGTGATGCTCTCTGTAAAATCTCACAGTATGTTGATCATGTTGATAATGATGAATATTTGGTTGCTATCAAGGATAAGTCAAAATGCCAAAAGGTGGGAAGAAGAAGGCTAAGATGACAGAGAAAAAGCCTGCACCACTTAAAACTGAAACCTCACTCCAGGATACTAGGTGCACCACCAGGGTTCCTCCAGAAATTCGCTGGGGTGACATTTACAGGATGATCCGAGACCAGGATGTCCCGGACATGTTGCTAGAGGAGGGGCCGATTTATCTAAATATCAAAGCTTCAGGCATAACCAGAGCTGCTACCCGCCCTGAGCTATTCCCCTGTGGTGAAGTAATCGGATGGATAATCCAACATGCCGATGCGGAAGGAAGAGTGATAAATGACAGCGGGAAAGTAGCCATTGCCTCATTCCACCCAGCATACATTGCTGCAGCCTATAAGTTTCCCCGCTCCCAGCAAGCTTTGACTGATGAATGGTTGGGAAAAATGAATAACGTTGAGATGGCCAAAAAGATATTAGTAGCAAGCAAGCATTTGAGAAAGAAAGGAAACGACGAATATGACGTACAGAATCTGAGATCTCCTTTCAGATTGATCGCCCTGATGCTGTGCAGAATCTTCAGCATGCCCGATGGCAGAGTGTATAAGATTCAGTGGGTCCCTATTATTCACTTCGTGGCGTTTCAAGGAACTATGTTTGACTGGGCCACTCTCCTGTCAGATAGTTTGGCCTCAATGATAGTTCCTGCTAGAGAAGGACTAGCCTTGAATAAGGCAGAATTTTTCATGTCCTCATATCTGATCGATTGTATTTTGGCCAAGGTGGACTTCCCCAAATTGGGCTGCACGTGGGATAAGGCCACCACCCCGCTTTACACCGATTTCAAGATGATGTGGGCCCAGAATTACAAACCTAGCTACAAACTCATCTGTGAGGGGTTCATCATGCCCCTATATGAGAAGTTATTCAAGGAGGAGCCCAACTGCCTATCAGAGAACGCTCTGGAAGTCCTTGAGAATTACGGGGATTTTTACTTTTCAGAGCAAGGAACCTACCTCAGAATGTTTGGAGGGACTAAGCCCCCATACATTTTGTCGTAGTATGCCACAGATTATGTAGTCCTTAAGGAAGCAGTAAGACAAATCTTCCTGGATGGAATTGGGGCAATGCTCCACAAGCAGCATAAGGCTTCCTTTCCCCCTTTACCTTTCTGCATAGGTGCTTACAAGTTCTCAGGGGTTGCCTCAGCCGAAGAGTTTGTGCAGGAGCTGAAAGCCTTCCACTTCGGTGAGGTGATCTTCCACAGGAACGACAGGAAGGGAAAAGTGGCCGAGCATTGTAGGGACATCTACGCTCATTTTGAATACTTGCATTATCCCGATGCCGAGGAAGAGGTATTCAGAGGCATTAGCAACATGGCTGAGCTGCGAACCTTTCGCCAAGGCAGTGGAGTAAGTTCTAGCTCCACCAAGATCCAGAAGACCAGCCAGCAGAAGGAGAAAGAAGCTGATGATGCCCGAGCTTAGGAGGAGCTCAGGTTAAGAGAGGAAGCAAGGTTACTGCAGGAGGCTGAGGAAGCCAGGTTGCAGCAGGAAGCTGAAGCGGCAAGAATGCAGCAAGAGGCCGAAAATGAGAGGCTGCAGAAAGAAGCCGAGGAATCCCGCCAGCAGAAAGGAGATGAAGGTCAGCCACAAGTCGAAGGTGGGGAAGGAGGACAGGAAACTGAATAGAAAGCAGAAGAAGAGCTGAAAGCAGGGGAGGATGCCCAAGCAAGTGGGTCCAGTGTCCAAGACATGGAAATAGACGCATCTCAAGCAGGTGGCTCTAGTACCCAAAAGTCGGGAGTAGATCCAGCTCAGGAAGTCCGGACCCCACCTGCTGAAGAAGAAATAGACATTATGGACCGCCCAATTGTCCCGTACACTCCATCGGGAAAACATACGGTGTCCAAGTGGAATGATTTTGTCTATGACAAGAAAAGGAAAGCAATGGTCCTCAAATCGGAAGAGAGGATCAAAAGTCCCTTCCACGAGGACATCATTACCCACCGAGAGGTCACTATAATGAAGAATACAGATCAAAATCCCTTTGCTATGGCATCCGTAGCTGTAGAAACAGCAAAAGCATCACTGGACAATGTAGGGGTTATAGTTAGAGAAAATGTATTGACAAAGAAGAGAGCTCATACGCTACAACAGACTGTGGCTAATGAGCAAGCCCACAGAGATCTGGTGGTGAACAAGTATAATTGTCTGTATGCCGAGCATAAAGAGCTATCAGGCAAGTATAACCAGCTCGAGGAGGAAAAAGACCAACTAACACTCCAAATGATGATTTTGGAAGAAGAGAAGAACGGAGTGGAAGATAAAGCATCCCAGCTAGAAGCAGACAAGCGGGCATTAGCTGAGCGGTTAGAGCAAGCTGAGAGCAGAACGATGGACATGTCTCCCTTCCATGAGCTGTCCTATAGCATCCTGAAGCAAATGCATGACACTCAGGAGCTAATCACTAATGAGGTTTGCAAGCTCAAGGCCATGGTAGTCAGGTTAAAAGAAATTAATGCGGAGGCCCATAGGCTCAAAGCTAAGAATACCCGTGTCAAGGAAAATATCATGAGTCAGATGGCATGGAGAGAAGGAAAAGGGGGTTTCCCCACGCATCTCCCATTTAAATCTGTGGACGGTTCTAATGAGGACATAGCCCTGTTGGAGTTTGGTAGGAACTGTGCCAGTAAGCTGATAACCAGTGTGCAAAGAACAACAGATAAAATTAACAGTCTGTACCAAAGTCTCCAAGGGGTGCATGACAAATGCAAATTGAGCTTCCCTTAGACCCTGGAGGACTTTCCGGAAAAGGAGCAACGTTTGTCTCAACTAAAGGAAGAACTAGGCGTTCAAACGGAGTATGTGAAGAGGATTGATGTCCTGGCTATTGATGACCTCCAACATTATATTGGATTGTCATCACTCCACAACCATCTGCTGAAGGAAGTGCATCAAGCTGCAGTAGCAGAAGTTCAAAGCATTGGAGCAGATCTCGGGAAGAATGTGACTTCTCAGAAAATCTTGTTCCCTGCTGTAGCAAACATAGTCATAAGGGACACAGGTATGTGGTATAGCTAAATAGCGGAGGAGGAGAAGAAAGCTGCAGCAGTAGCAGGAGAAATAGCAGATCCAGAATCTTCTCTCCCAGCAGCCATTCCAGCAACAACAGTGGACTCGAGTCCCTCTTCCCCAGTAGTGGCAGAAATTCCAGCCAGCTCAATCCCTTCTTCCCAAGTAGAAGCAGCAGCAACAATTGGTTCGAGTGTCTCTTCCCAGGCAGCATCAGCAGCAACAATTGACTTGGGCGATTCTCTCCGAGCTGAAGGTCACGCACAAGAAGGACATCACGGATATTAGAACATTATTTCTGCTATATTGTATTTTTTTTAAAATTCTCAAATGTATAAAGCGTGAGCTATGGGACAGCTGTCCATTCTCTTTTGTTAAATATTTTGTAACAGAAGTAGTCCTTTTTTTGGTCTATTATAGAAGAAATTCCTGTAGGTGACAGGTGGAAGAGGCTAGGTGGCAGCCCAAAGGGCGTTTTTGTAATTATAAATAGAAGCTAGGAATTATAGGAAAGGACTTTTGGCAGGGAATGAAATTTTGAAACCCATACGAGCTATCTTGTATTGGTTCTGTAAAAATCGAATTTTCTAATAAAATCCAGGGAGATGGACGTTTTGCATGGGAATGAAAGATGGATGTGTATTAGACTATTCTGATGGCTTCCATACTGTAATGTGAAATCTTTCTTGTTATTTGAACTATTTCTTAGCAACGAATGATTTTGCTTCTTTCTGTGTAAACGATTTCTCCATTTCATGGACAGTGAATGTGTTTCATATTAAATCAGGAGCTATCTGCTGATATCTTTATCTTTGCTGTAGAGTTCTCTTTTAGATTAAATGGCTAACTATTCTTTCTTCAAGATAACTCATATAGATCATTGTTCATGCCTTTAAATTTGCTCCTTGCAGGGATCTTTAGAGTTATTTCAGTTTGATTACATCTAGATCTGTTTCTTCATTCTTTCCATTTAGATTAAATAATTTTGCTTCTCTGTTTCATGAGCAATAGATGCGTTTTATATTAAATTAGAAGCTATCTTCTAAAGATCTTTTATCTTGCTGTAGCTTTACCTGTGAGAATTGATGGTTATCTGTTCTTTCTTTATGATATATGTTACAGCTCATTGCTCATCCTTAATGTGTTCCTTGCAAGGATAGGTAGATTTACTTCAGTTTTAGCATTAGATCTGTTTTAGTTTTGCATTTAGATCAGATATAGATTAGGCACTTGCATCTCATTTAAAACATAAAATCCAAAAGAAAGGTGGATCGGGCCATAACCGGTATAATCGGAATTAAAACTCCAAACCCACGGTTGCCGGAACCGCTAACCGGACGGATTCCCTATACCAAATGGTAGATAGTCTAATTGGGATCATCTATCGGGGAGAATCCCTTTCTGATTGATGCTACGATATCCGAGGCATCAACAGCACCCAAGTCCCATATTGGAGGAAATTGATAGCAAGAGTGATGTTGCTAAGAAAGGTATGAAACCATAAATGCATCCTCATGCATTTGAGAAGCCCCAAATTTCTGAATCCAACATGTTCTGGGCAGAAAAGAGGGTAGGGATGGCTTATATTTATGAAACCTCAGACCAACTTAATTTTTTTTTCATAACTAGAATATATACTAGATTTGAGGGCATCTGTTTGGCATCATTGTTGATGTTTAAGGATAGCTTGATTGGTAGTTGTTGAGAAGTCAAAGGGTTGAAATGTCAGACCTAAAATATTCATAAACCAGAGCCAAAGACAGGTCAATCCATGAGTGTTAATATACTCCGAAAATGCACTCACAGCAGCAATAAAACCCCCAAGTCAAGCTAGCATTGATGTGCCTTATTTCCAGCCAAGGGAGTAATGTACCTAGTCAGCATTTGAAGGATATAGAGGGCCAATTAATATTCACAAATTCATGTAGAGCTGTAATTTCACCTGTAACAATCAGCCTCTCTCACTTGGAGGCACATTTTAGTTTTTCTCATAAGGTTTTATGCCCTAAATTCATGGCATTTGAAGGGCTTGTTACCGCCCAGTTTGCACAGGTTGTTCAGCAGATAGAAGACACCAAAGATCTAGGGAGGCTTCAGTCCCTTCATCCAAGTTGTACATACCCTGCATCTTTCATGTGCTTCAATAATATCTAAATTTTTGCATATATAGTTGTTGTTTGTGGTTGGGAACTATCTCATACTGCAAAAGAATGAATTGTGTTGCTAACCTCAATCCAACTCACTCTAGGTTCATTTTTCACTTCATTTAGTTTCATCGACATACTTCCTATTCATAATAATTCTCTTACTTTGTGATGAACCTACAATAATTAATTAATGCAAATACACAATATATCAGAAATAATAGAACTCATAATCACTTTTATATTGATCATGGGCCACTTCAAGGGGGCAACCTCCTTTGAGCAAGCTCAATACAATTAACTTCACGGTGCCTTCATAGGCCTCAACACACACTTATATACTAAGTCTAGGCACCAATACCATGGGTCAATACTATGTGTCAATACAAACCATGGGCTAAGTCTAGGCGCCAATACTATGAGTCAAAACCATGGGACATATAATACTATGGGACGACTTACAAAGCATATGCGTCCAACAACAATATACTAACAAAGTAAAGACATGGGTTCCTAACATCCCCTCTCCCTTAGATAAAGCTTTGTCCTCAAAGCTTTAGATGTGGAAATTGATGCAAAATCTGAAGGAGTGGGTCCCCTGTAGCATCCTCGGGTTGCATTCCGAGCCACTGGCGCCTTTCAAGTTTCAGGGAGGATTGCATGGAAGGCTATAGACAAATAATAACCATATCAGCGATGTGAAAAGTGCGCTCAGAATGGTGCTGATTGGCTTGTTGTTTCAGTCAAATTCTTTCCATGTGAAAATTGTCCTGCAGAATGAGAAGAAGCTGATCACGGTTTCGAAGAATTGAGTCAATTGCCTAAACTAGGGAGCTGCTGAAGGTGTATGGAAGAAGAACTGGTGGTGCATGTCCAGAGACTGCTTCATATGGTGTCCTTTGAGATGTGGTACTATACCACTGGAGCGCTTCTAGGAAATCCATAGAAATAGTTGTCCAAATCTGTGGAGGGATGGGCAAGGGTTCGAGCGGTCCAGAAAGGAGGGTCGTTTCACCCTTGTTGCCCTGGAAAGTATCACAGTCAACCACCATCTGTTGAATTGTCCTTTTGAGTCCCCGCCAAAAGAAGTTACATTGTTCCTGGTCATACGTTTTGAGGAACCCAGAGTGCCCTACTGATGAAGAAGCATGGAGTTCATAGAAGAGATAGTCCCGTTGAACAGATTGCAACCAATTTGGAACAAGCAGAGAAATAGCTGTAAGAGAAACTGGGTCATCAAATGTGCGAGGAGGAGCATCTTCCACCATATTGTCCTTACCCTTATGGTAAGTGGTCGCATAGTCATAACCCATGAGTTGGATAACCCATTTCAGGTGTGTTGGGGAGGAGACTCATTGTTCCAGGAAAGTTTATAGACTCTGGAGATCATTCTTGATGCAGAAATAATTCCCCAATAGGGATGGCTGCCATTTCTGTACTGTATGCCAAATAGTCATCATTTCCTGTTGAGAGGTAGATGCGGCTAAATTCTTACCGGAAAGGTCTCTTGAAGGCAATAAGGTCATTGGTTCAGCAAAGACACCTGCATATCTATCCAAGGAAGTAGTGGAGACTGTTGATGGGTGCATCTGAATGGAATGGAGCTGAGTGATGACACCATGTGAATTCTTCTTAAGTATTTTTTCCAGGCGATGTGAACTGATGATGCAGAGAGACCCTGGTTGTAAGCCCATAAATTTTTGTTGTGCCCCATTAACTGAAAACTGCATCCAAAGTTCATCAAAATCCCATAATATGGGGCCAAGTGTGCGTAACCATTGAACGCCCAAAACCACATCACATCCGCCTAAGGACAAGGCAAACATGTGAGAGCGCAAGTTATAATATTCCATAGAGATACGCACATTGTGACACTTCCCCTTGCAAGGTAAGGTTCCCCCATTGGCAACCATGACTTCAAAGTTGGAGCAAGGATGGACAAAACAATCAGCCTGTTTGGCAATCTGAGGATCAATGAAGTTATGAGTGCTACCAAAATCAATGAGTATGGTAAGAGGGAGCTTCTTGAAGTATCCCCTGAATCGCATTGTTTGTGGGGTGGTGACGTTGGTTACAGCATGGAGAGAGATCTCGGGTGGGTTGTCCTGAGATGGGGTGTCAACAAGCGGGTGTTGAATGTCGACCTGCTCATCTTCTGTATCTGGAGCTTCTTCATCAAGTTCTGAGGCAGGTGGAGAATCCACATCCAAGAGATAGAGATTTTGTTGAACACATCTATGTCCCCGAGTGAATTTCTCATCACCATTATAACAAAGCCCTTTTTCTCGGCGTGCCTGCATCTCTGTTTCAGACAAATGCTTGATAGGAGTTGGTTGAGGAGCAAGCGTGATGGGAGGTCATTGGGAACCCATATTTCTGAAGGGAACAAAGGTGGGTTTGGAGCATTGTTGAGCTGCGATCTTGTCCTCTGCCATTTTAGCCAACCCTAGGACTTCCATCATTATGTTGGGATAGAACATTTTGACCTCTGAGCGGATTTCATCCTTGAGACCACTGATAAAACAACTCCTGTAGAATTCATCAGACAATCCTTCTGTGTGATTGGCCAGTTTCTCAAATTTTGTCTAATACTCTCTCACTGTACCCATTTGGTGAAGTTTAGTGAGTGCTCCTGTGAAGTCATCAAAAGCACTAGGACCAAATCGTGACAAAAGGAGTTGGCAAAAATCTGTCCAGTTTGGCTCGGGATGAGCTTTGATGTACCAACGGTACCATTGAAGGGCTTTTTGTTCCAAATGAAAGGATGCAAGTGGAACTTTCTGGACATCAAAAGTATTATGTAGACTGAAATATTGTTCTGCTCGGTATATCCATCCAGTCGGATCAGTACCATTGAAGCGAGGAAAATCAAGCTTCGGCCCACGAAAATTGCTGGAAGAAGAGAACCCGGTGGATGCAAAAGATTTTGGCTGTCGATTATTGTTCATGGCTGAATGGTGAAGATGGAGGCTAAGAAATTTTTCATCCAGATCTTGGAGTTTGGTTTGGATGGCTGCAAGTGCTTCCTCCATGGTGTGTGCTCCTACATGGGTGACAACCATAACCAATTTTTTTTTTTTATGGGGAGGGAATGAATAGAAAAACACAAACACAAGCTTATTTAGTAAGGGAAAATTTGGATTTGGGAAAAACTCGGAGGGGTAATTGAGGTTTGAATAGGTTTTCGACACTTTCTAAGGGACAGGGAAGCAAAAAATGGGGATTTCAGAAGCGGGAACTCTATGGTAAAATTTGAAGACAATCGGGTGAAAATTGAAGAAGTTATGGCAAACCCTAAAAATAGACAAATGTGGGATTTCTGGTCTTGGGAAGTGGAATTTGGGATAGGGTCGTCAGGAATGAAATATGCAGAATGGGATTGCAGGGATGTCAGTGAAGTTTTAGGGAAAATAGAGTTGAAACAAGGGAGATATGGCCGAAAAACATATTTTTTTTTTTTTTAAAGAAATGGATCGGCAACAGCAGTGCGGAAGGGATCCACAACAGATGGATCTACAACGGCGCGGAAGGGATCGAGAACGGCTTGATATGAAACGGCGACTGGATCTGAAACGGCGACTAGATCTGGAATGACTTTCAGAATAGATCTGAAACGGCTGGATCTGGAGCGGAAGTGATCAGCAACAGTTCAACTGAAAATAGATATGGACCCCAGGTATGTACGGCTTCCTAACAGTTCAGGTGTTTCACTCAGCCACCAATGCTTTCTGACGACTTGCGTATTGGGGCAGTACCCCTCACTCCACGGCTCAGGTAAAACTGATAAACGCTTTGCCACAAACGACAGCTCTTGGTTTACCTCACGGGTGGGAACTAGTCAATCAGGTAGGGGTCCTTGCCCTTTTTGCTAGCAGGTCCTCTCAATGGGCCAGCTACTTTGGGGTTCTTGTGGTACTCCTCACAATGAGTTTTAGGGATTACGCCCAAGTACTTCCCACAGTTAAGCGGATAGGGATTATTCCCAAATCCGAAGCTGCAATAGATGCGAAAAAAAATTTGGTAGAAATTCCACCCAACGAGCCAAAGAAAGTGCTCTGATACTAGATGTGATGAACCTGCAATAATTAATTAATGCAAATACACGAGATATCAGAAATAATAGAACTCATAATCAATTTTATATTGATCACGAGCCACTTCGAGGGGGCAACCTCCTTTGAGCAAGCTCAATACAATTAAATTCACGGTGCCTTCATAGGCCTCAACACACACTTATATACTAAGTCTAGGCACCAATACCATGGGTCAATACTATGTTTCAATACAAACCATGGGCTAAGTCTAGGCGCCAATACTATGAGTCAAAACCATGGGACATATAATACTATGGGACGACTTACAAAGCATATGCGTCCAACAACAATATACTAACAAAGTAAAGACATGGGTTCCTAACATACTTACGCAACCTCTTATTGGGTTTTTCCTCCTGCTACTGATGGAGAGGATATAGTTCATGCTGCCTAGGATCTAGTAGGAAGATTCGAGAAGGAAGGGAAGCCAATGAGGAGAACCCATTCTGATCATATATTTTCCTCCAAATCTGGAAAAATTGGAGTCATATATTTTTAGTAGACTGAAACTAAATTAATTACACAGAAGGCAAAGAAAAAAATCTAAAATCCAATTTCACTACAAAGTAACATGGGAAATAAGCTTAAACTTGTTCAATAACAAATTTTTGAGAAACCTTCCAAGCAATTCACTGGACCCTGGTTCAGAAAGAAAGAGAAATAAAACCATCATATTAATGTCCAAAAGTTACCAAAATAGGTCAATGGGACTAGAACTACAACACATCATAATATAGAGAGTAAAATAAGTTGTGTGTATCCCATAGGCCCGACAAAGAAACCAAGGATGTGGATAAACCCAATTAATTCATGTAATGTGCTTGATCTGTATGAAACAAGCACTGGTGAGATCTATTAGCTCACAAACATTAAGCCCTTTAGTCAATTTACCAAGAAGCAAAAACTACTATTTTAGTTATATTCAGCTCAAAATGTAACATAAATTGTGTATCATTTACAAGTCAGAAAGTTTACATAATTTCTAGCTTCTCAAAGGAGTTAGCATCATATTCATGATTCATCCAAAACCTCATATTCTCCTATCCATATCATGGTGCATGTTCAGGAGGTTCCTCACGACATTTTCACTTTCATATTCCCAAGTGTTTGATATTGACCTACATTCCCACGGGAGTGTAGGCTAAGATCGACACCTTGCACGTCAGTTGATGGTGCCAGATTTGACTTTTGTCAATCTGTTGAAAGAAAATTTTCTTTTTATCAGCTGAACCAATCTTGGGTACGACCATTTTATGAATATGATGTGATACATCAATGAATTGATGAATGCGATAATATTTAAAACTAGAAATATGGAGGTTGTTTGTATGGTTCATGGGTTCAAGGCAGGGCCTACTCTTTAGAAATTCATTGTAAAGTTTTTGCATCTTGAATCTCAGGTTGGATAATTTCTTATTACTAGTATCTTATTTACTTGATGGATCATGCAAAGAAAGACTTTGCATTGGAATTTTTGTTTTTTTAATATCTCACTGGAAAACCCTTTTTTACACATGAAATGGGGCATACATTATAGACAAATATGTATGAGAAGACACAACTATAATGTTATTAGTTGAAAACTGGTTGATGTAGTATATTACTTTAGCTATAAATCATTTTATGCTTTTGTTGGATTCTTCCACTATATTGATATGTCTAAATTTTCTAAGATATCCTGTGTAATGTGCTAACCCCATGTTAAACCATGGATGACACATGACCAAACCTTGTATTCTCCTATCCATATTTTTAGCTTGGTCCCAGCAACAAAATCAAGGTGGAATAAAGGATATGCAATGATAACAACCATCGAAAGACAATGCCTCTAGCATCAATTCCAAGATATATGGGTTAAGATCTATGGAGATATGAGGTTGTTTTCATGCCCAAATTTTCTTTTGTTATCAATTTATTGCTGATTCAAGGTCTGAAAATGCTCAGGTTGCCAAACAATTGAGGTTAAACCATTGCTTACTGTTGCAGGCATGCCCAAAATGTTGATTATTCACTGACTTTGGGAGAAATCAAGCTTCCTTGCCTCTGTTATGTGCCCAAAATTGACCTTACTATTTTCCCAGAGTTGATAATTACCATGATTTGCTATTGGTTTATAATGCTATTGTTGAGAAGGTTGGGTAGTCCCTAAATTGTGTCCAAAACTGTTGTCTCTGTCCATATTCATGCCCAACAATCTCATGAATTATTTAATGCCTCATATTTCATCTAGACAAGTTTATCCGTGAGACATATTACACCTTATTTTCTTATTATATGTTGGACTCAGCTAGAATGAGTAAACTATACTTAGATAGGTTTATCCGTGAGACATAGTACACCTTATTTTCTTATTATATGTTGGACTCGGCTAAAATGAGTAAACTATACTTATGACATGATAGAACTGATTATATGTTGCTAACATGTTTATGTTGTTACTATGTTATGTTGTCACTATGACTACGATGTTACGATATTATGATGTTACTATATTCATGCAGTTACTAGGTTATGATTATCATGAGATTCGTTGCTTTTATGATGACAATATATGTTTTAACACTTTCATTGATGGAATGTGAAATATATGATGTTGTACGTGGATTCCATCCTATGATGAAATTGATTGAATTGTTATATGTCATGCATATCTGTGATGAGATAAAATTGTGACGTGAAATAAAATGATGTTAATGATATGGACCAATTGGTGATCGAATGGAAATGCTTGTTATAAAATGTGTATTTTGCGAAATACTAACCTACAGGACACAAGAGCTATGGGACAGCCGGATACTTGATCTGATATATGGGATAAGAACTTGTCCATGCATTAAAATTTAGAAACCAAGGGCTATGGGATAGCCGGATACTTGATTCGATATATGGGATAATAACTTGTCCATGCAGTAAACCTTAGAAACCGAAATTGATGATACGATGACATTGTCCAATAATCTCGATAGCAGCAAAGTATGATTTGATAAGGGTGTAGACCCAGTATGTTGAGAGGGATGGATGTATTTCCCACCCTATGTTTCTATGATACCCGGGGTCGTGGGAGGGTCGTGCTGAGACACCCTCCCCAAGTTGTTGTGATGACAATGGTTGGATGCCTTTTAGGAGACCCGGGGTCATGGGAGGGTCGTGCTGAGACACCCTCCCCAAGTTGTTGTGATGAAGATGGTCGGATGCCTGCTAGGAGAGGCTAGGTATGCTAGTTAGCCTACACTACCACTCTCAGGTTCTATGTGGTCAGGTTAGTATAGATGGCACCCACTTTTGTACTAGCAAAGGAAGGATAGGGAGGATGCGAATGTAGGTTAGGATGGGAGGATATGTTAGTTAGTACTGTTGAGGGTTGGTAATTCCTTGATCTTGAGTTAGTGGTAGTAAGTACCTTTCCTTGTACTTGATTGATTGAACTGATATAATCATAAAAATAATGAAATAAAATCTTAAAGGTTAACTGATAAAATAATTGATAATGTTTTAGTAATGTTATGATAAATGTATACTTCTTCTATTTGCATGAAGTATTATTAGTATTAGTTAGTTGTTAAGCATAGGAAATATGATGTATGTTTATAGTACCTGTCAGACCTATGCATATGCTAGCCATGTATGCACATTTTGTACATGTGCGATAGTATCGGTTTACAACATACTTATCAGGATTTAACAATGTTATAAGTTGTCATAGATAACTCAGTTAAGGTTTGGGTAAACGACATAAGTAATAGGTGATCAATTTTCTTATGTATAAAATAAGTTAATTAGTCTTATATGTAAACATTGTAATGAACAATTAAAATATCAAAAATATCAAGTATAGCAGATAAACATTGATCGTAAATATGAAGTATAACAGATAAACATTAATGTTGGAAGCGTTCATTATATAATTGTTAATATTGATTAATTAAACTGTTAAGAGTACTTTGTTTATTAATGTAAGTATGTTAGATTAGTGATAAAGTACTTATTATTAATTAAGTATGTTAGATTAGTGCTAAGGTACTTAAATCACCATTAATATTTATTATTATTATTTAATAAAAGTTAATAATGATAACCTGTCCTTATTAGAATGAAAGAAATCATAGTGGGTAAGTGAACATGTTTGAATTATTAAATTAATTAATTTCCCGAACCATTGTTATGAAACGAGAAAGGAGTATTATTAAATTATTAAATAAGCTAGGAAGGTTAAGATAAAACTCAATTAAATTTATATTCATAAATTACTGCCATGCCACACATGTCACACAGTCGAGCTGATCTGAGATTTGATTTTTATATATATTTATAATTAAAACAAACTACCACTTCAAATTTGAAAGGGTCAACGCGATAGTATTTAATTATTATTTTATTCAACATATTAAATGGAGGATAAGACTAATATTTAATCCGATGTGTCATGAAGGTCCTAAATTGAACATTCGAGAATCATTAAATGATGTACATTCAACCCATTGAATCCAACTTAACTAGTCTTAATACCATTGAAGTGCTAACTACTATAAAAATAATATTTATTTATGAATTGGATTGTAAAGCAAGCCATCAAATTTAATGTTTTGGGGACTCGAGGGATTTGATGGAGGGCAGTGGAGTAAGCCAGAAGGCTTGAATGAAGGAGAAAAATAGTATATAGGGAAGAGTTTGGGGATTAGAGAAGGGGTTGGTTCTTTTTTGGAGTGAGTAGGGAGAAATATGATTTCTTTTGGAAAATGAAGGAGGAAGTGGGAAACTTCACAGGAAATATTGCATTGTTGAACAAAGAGAAGTTTCTATTGAGATTATCGGTTGTGGGCTCAGGGGCTAGGAAACCCGTTGGTTGCCTAGGGCCAACATGATAAGAGCTGGTCGACAAGGAGGTTCATCTATTTGGTTGCTAAGTCTTGGTCCAAAGGAGCCACAGGATCTACGCGAGACAATCGACATTCTACAGTGGTCCAGGTATTCTACTTGTGTTTATTTTTAATCTTATATTTAAAAAAAAAAAGAATGTCTATGATTAAAATTCCCGATATTATTTTACAATACTTGTTAAATTCCTAGAATACTATGGTGTGACTATAAATAAAATACTATGATGTTATTTTACAATACTTGTTAAATTGCTAGAATACTATACTGTGACTATAAATAGAAAATTAGAGAATAGTATGCCGTGACTATAAATAGAAAATTAGAGATAAAAACAAGTTTTAATGTAAAAAGTGATTATATCAAATATAGTAGGTAAAATAGCTATATATAATCTGAAAATGATAGGTATCTAATTTTGCAAAAAACAAATATTGAGAGTTACACTAAAACCTTCTTTCCAATAGTTGTAAGCACGTGTAAACTACATGCACGGCAGAAAACAAAGATATATTTAATTTTTTTATAATACATATATAAAGAGAGTTCTAAACAAAAAAAACATCATAAGACTATTAAACATTAAACATAGTATGATGCCTTTAGGCATCAGAAACCATCGTTGTAAAGTCTAATGTAAAAGCCAGAAAATGAATACTACTATGTGAGCAACAAAACCCCGAGATTTTCCTTCAATTTTTTTTTTATTATGTCAAAATTCGGCGTTATGGGTGATCTATAGTATCATTAGGAGTTAAGGTAGATCTAGATACTACGATAGATCTATAATATCATGGCTTACAAGTCCAAAAGTTCCAATATAAGATCTAGCCTCCAGTTTAATTATCATTTCAAAAAAAACTAGCAGTTAAGGTAGATCTATAATAATTTAGTTCATGCCATAAGGAACGACCGAACGAATTACAAATATTAGTTTATGGAGTGAATGTGTAGAAGATAGATTCGTGTAGCGGATAGGTTTAAATACAATAAAAAAAGCCCAACGATTTCATACAACGCTGTGTTGGCCACTTGATTTACAGTCAATATACACCAAACCCTAGTCGCATTTTGAGAAGAGAGGATAGGTCATAACATTAATCTTCGACAGACATTAAACTGGATATCCGCCCTTAACAAATCCCACGTTAACCTGGAGCTATTCCATTAAATATTACTTTCTTGCCAAGGAACTACATGAGAAAAAGCTTTCAATTCGCTTTCCATTTGTTTTCCTCTAACAACTAACCTGAGAGGCTGAGAGGAGATAGAACTTACTCTATTTTTTAAAGGTGTCTAGCTGAGCAGAGCCCAAGGGAACTTTGTTTATGAGACCGTCCAGCTGGTACGTGCCGCGCATGTCGGTTCGGTTTGTTCATGGGATTTTGAAGCTTAAAGGAAAAATGCCGACAGCAGTATATCCTGTCCTGGCAACGGGAATCGACTACTCTACTCTGAGCCCGGAAGGGATGTATGGAAAATATTTATAAATTAATATTAGAAAAAAAAAAGGAAATCGGTGACCCTCTGAATATGATATCATAAATTATTTCCTCATCGACAGAGATGTGGTTGTAAATGAATTTATGAGAATGCGTAGAATGATTCAACGTAAGATGATAATGTTGAATAATCAGTAGGAGGCGTACATTTCTTTTAATATCATTAGTTGTCCCATCCATTATCTTCCAAGATTAATAAATGGAAATTGCATTGAAAATGTCGGTTGAATTGTGCCTCATGTGATTATAACGTCGGAATTCGGAAGGATCCCAAACAATACAAATGCTGCACCTATATCACCGAAGAGGCGGATCCATGCAAGTAGACAAATCCAATTTCAAAAGAGCAATCAGTTGGCTGAGCATTAAATCCTACCATAAGCCATAACAATCTACGACTAATAGCATAGATAGAGGCTTCTATGCAAAGCAGAATACACCTATTGTAACTGTCTTTATTTTGAAAGGAAACGTCATTTTTTTTAATATGTAACCATGACGTTAAAGGGCCTAGCGCAAGAAAGAGGCCAGGCCCGTGCGCGGGAGACTAAGCCCCGTTTTGAAGGAAGAGGCGCCCTGCAGTAGTAGGTGGGGAAGGGCGTGCATGCAACCCGCGTGGCAGGCATGCAGCCCAGACCTCCCCGGGGTTTCCTTGCGCGGGTTGGATTGGCGAGCAGTAGAGGCATGAGGGGAGGAAGAGAGACATGCTTCATGCCGCGTTGAGAGAAGAGGCCGAGGGTGTGGCCTCCAGGCTAGGATTGGTACTGGGTGGAGGTGGAGCTAGGAGGGCTTGGCGAGGAGGAGCGGTGGATGGTGATAGGGGGGCTTGATGGTGGTAGTTGGAGCAGGTCGCGTGGCAGAAGGCTGAGGGAGATGATAGGTGTAGTGATTGGTGGAAAGCGAGGTGGCATAAAGATGGTGAGTCGAACTAGTTCAAATATATATTGAAATGTTAAAATTTTAACATTTATTAAAATGAAAAAAAAAATTACTTAAATTCTTTAAATTTAAAAGTTATAGTTTTGAAATATTTTAAAATATGAAATTTAAGTTATATGGGTATTTTAAAATATTTACAACTATTTGGAAAGTATTTTAGAATGAAAGGATAGGTATTTTAGAATGTTTTAAAAAATATATATATATATATATTTTTAAGAATATTTAAATGTTAAATGTTCTAATTTAATTTAATTTATTTTATTGTAGTGTAAAATTATTTTGGTGACAATAAATGTTACTTTGGTTAAATTTATTTTGGTTATAATAATTCATATATATATATGAATAAATTTTTTTAATTAGCACTTAACCATAAGTCTAAGTAGTAAGACAAAATGTCTTTGTCGAAACTTTGACTTATAGTTGAAAAGAGTAGATGGATGCAGAATCTTAAAAACAAGACACCGTTGAGTTCATCGTGACGAGTTGAACACTATGACACTAAATTTACTACATCGAGCTCGACCACCTTCACCGCCACCTCTGCCTCTGTCAGTGCCCCTAACACCGCCACGATCCTTCCATTAAGGGCATAGTGTTGATTCTTCCATAGTTGGTATTAGGAATAAGTTAGGTTTTTACCTCATTGTGGTTGTATGAAAACATATATTTTATGGTAATATAATCATTGTTTATGTTCGAGTGTTGCAATGATACAATGAGGTAAGGAAAGGCTATGCTATAAACCCATAACTTAAGTATAATAAATAAGTTACATTACTCCTTATAATACCTTTATCTATGAGAAGATGTTAAATAGTCTAGTTGTATTGACAAACACCATAGTTGAGCTAACATTGTTGAATCTAGGCATCAAATTGGCAAATAAATATATGTGTGCAAGTGTTGGGGATTGATGCTTGATAGTGCTAATGAATCAATATAATGTGTTATGCCACCGTGTGTGCAATTAGTCGTGTTTTAATATAGTAAGTGGAAGGAGATTGAATGAACTATGTATGTGCAAGAAAGGGGTAGGGGTTATATGTCGCTAGTCTTGCTTATGTTAAATTGTCATGATTTGAGGGAAAATATTATTGGAAAACAACTAGGATTTAATAATTACACAGTGAACAAGCGATAAAATATTAAAAAAAAGTACGAAAATTGGTGGGGAACTAATAAGTTAGCGTGAGTAAGCATATACGAGGTTAAGAAGAGTAATGATAATAAATGGAATAATAATGAATGCAAAATGGGAACCAATGTGCATTGTGATGAATAAGTTATGATGTTTAAACCCCTAATATATGATGGAAGAAATCGATCATCACATTAGAGGTAAAAATTGTTGTTAACTGAGAAAAACAAACAAAATGAGAAGTATAATGTTATGAAGAAAGGATAATATGTCTCCGTTGACATCAACATCTCGCAAAATAAGAACAAAGCTTGATTCCACGTAAATGTGTTGGATTCACATTAGTATCATGAGAGGTGGTCATAGTGCATAAATAATAAGCGTATGTATAGTAAACTTAGATTACGACAACAAATACAAGTTTATAGTATGATATATACTCGTAAATCCCTTTACATTGTGCAAATAAGAACAAATTAGCTATAAATTTATTAGAAGTAAAGGTTCCCCTTCTAATTATATCACATATAAAAGGAGAGAACAATAAATGGACTTGGTAAGATTTTCATTCTGAAAAGATATAGTCACCAAAACCTTGTAAACAATAATAGTTCTCCTAATTTAATAATTGTTATAGTACTTTTGGTTATCATGAATAGAAACAAGGGATGCATTAACTAAATCTAATAAGGTAGTAAATGGAGTAAGGACATGGTAGGAAAGTGATAAACATGGGAGATAATTGAAAGTCAATAACGCTTGACCAATAGTCTAACAACTGTTATAAATCAAGTACTTTGGAATTTGTAATAAGACTATGTTTTAGGAGCAATAGTGCATTTCCAAGTTGAGAAATGATGAAATTATTTATTGATGAGAATGGTATCTTTACAAAAATGGCAAGTAAGGGAGTAATATTATATGTGTATCTCATGTCTAGTTATGATGTATAGTTGTATGAGGCACCTAGATAGAGGTGGTAGGTCAATATTTAAGGTTTGTGTGAATGGATTTCTCTATTGGAAAGTGAATTAGCATTAAAAGATGGGAGATACCTATGTATTAAAATCAACATCGTAAATTTTCTATGTGTAATGTGCAATTCTTTGGGGTAAGAATTATCTTTAACGAGTATTGACTGAAAAATTAATAAACATGGTGTTATTGAAGCTATTATATATGGGAGACCATTCAAAAAATTGTCATGGTGGACCCTAATTAAATTTATTAATAAGAAGGTAAGTGGTATACATTTGAAAAAGATTCAATAAAGCTAGCAATTTCCAAACAAGTCATAACAATACCCCAAGAACCCAAAATAAATGTTATATGAGAGATGGCATCTTATTACGAATCACAAATTCAAAAAAAGACTATAATTTTTTTTTGTAAAAAGAGTAAATTTTAGTAGACATCGGTATGTCTAATCAAATGAAAGTCAAGTGGGGAAAGTATAGCCCAAGTCCTGCTACCTATGAGGACGCAAAGACGATGCATTGAGATTTTCCCTCACTATTTTGACCGTAACTTTGGGATGAAGTTTCCTGAAGGGTGGGTGTATGTAATGCCCCATATTTCGACTAGACAGGTTTATCCGTGAGACATATTACACCTTATTTTCTTATTATATGTTGGACTCAGCTAGAATGAGTAAACTATACTTATGACATGATAGACTTGATTATATGTTGCTACCATGTTTATGTTGTTACTATGTTATGTTATCACTATGACTATGATGTTACGATATTATGATGTTACTATGTTCATGCAGTTACTAGGTTATGATTATCATGAGATTCATTGCTTTTATGATGACAATATGTGTTTTAACGTTTTCATTGATGGAATGTGAAATATATGATGTTGTACGTGGATGCCATCCTATGATGAAATTGATTGAATTTTTATATGTCATGCATACCTATGATGAGCTAAAATTGTGACATGAAATAAAATGATGTTGATGGTATGGATCAATTGGCGATCAAATAGAAATACTTGTTATAAAATGTGTATTTTGTGAAATACTAACCTACGGGACACAAGGGCTATGGGACAACCGGATACTTGATCCGATATATGGGATAAGAACTTGTCCATGTGTTGTGGGGAAAATGCACCTATAGTTCAGGGGAGAAACTACCAACTTACGATGATAAAGATAGACTTACAAGCATTCTGCAAGTACAACAAATAAATGAAGAGATTAGGGTTTAGAGATGTAGGCACCTCATTCATAAGGTTGATCCTAGCTTTGCCTCCCTCGCTCTTCAATGCTTATCCAGTGGCACAATGCCGAGACCTGCAAATCAACTTGATGCCTTTCTCAAACACATTTGACTACATATATAAGACTGATATCCATGACATAACAAGACATCAAGCTATAATTAAACAGTAATCAAATCAGAGACAAACGAGAATAGGTCATATTTGGAAAGGAAATAACGTCTGATCTTTATTGATGAATGAAAGCAAGTACATAAAGTTATGCCTTCCTTCAAGCTTGGCACTTCATGAAACCTAGATTCAAGGTCTCCTGCTTCTATTCTCCAAGGATTCCAGCCTCTAATCAACTGTGCTAGGGTTTACCAAAACTGAAGCACAAGAGAAGGGGATGAGGGTCTCCATTCCTCCAGCATAACTTTGTAATTGGGCTTCGTCCCCTCACATGGACCTTCTACCCTCCTTATATAGTCAATGAGGAAGAGGAAAAGAAGTTATAACCGCTCAAGAGGTTTCCCAACCAACTTAACTTACTCGAATTTCAAGATTTTGACCAAAACAGGGGTGTACTCTACTCTACAGTAGCGTACATATGGAGTTGAGCGCTACTTTAATGAAGCAAAGTAGGGTACACACGCTACTATCATGCCTGTGTACCAGCGCTCATGTTAAAAAATGGCCAAAAACAGGCTTTTCTGCTCATTTTCAGGAGATGGTTTGGTCTGGAAAAATGTTCCCAAGGGTCATAAACATCAAATGGGTTAAGAATGAGGTAATTTCAACCATTTCTAGTGTCCCAAATGACTCCTCCATCCACAATTTTCCTGTTGTGTGACTGAACTTGATCTCAAGAAGTGTTGTCATGCGACCAAGGGAAGCAAGTGTCGTCACGGACGGAGAGATGTCATTTCAAGCTATAACACCATGCAGTAAACCTTAGCAACCAAAATTGATGATATGATGACACAGTCCAATAATCTCGATAGCAGCAAAGTATGATTTGATAAGGGTGTAGACCCAGTATGTTGAGAGGGATGGATGTATTTCTCACCCTATGTTTCTATGATACACGGGGTCATGGGAGGGCCGTGCTGAGACACGCTCCCCAAGTTGTTGTGATGACGATGGTCGAATGCTTGCTAGGAGAGGATAGGTCCGCTAGTTAGCCGACGCTACCACTCTTAGGTTCTATGTGGTTAGGTCAGTATAGCTGGCACCCACTTTTGTACTAGCAGAGGAAGGATAGGGAGGATGTAGATGTAGGTTAGGATGAGAGGATATGTTAGTTAGTACTATTGAGGGTTGGTTATTCCTTGATCTTGATTTAGTGGTAGTAGGTGATCTGGTGGTACGTTAGTTGCAATGACACGCTGGAAAAACAAAAATATTATCATTAAAATGAATTATTAGAGGTGCCTACAAAACTTTTTCGAATTAGGTGTAAGAAGATGAAACGTAGAAAAACGGACGACCTTCTAGAATATATAACTTTTATTTATGGAAACGTGGTATAGCCACCCCAAAATGTCATTATTTTAAGATTGGTATGTTATTTTTTCTCTTAAACATAATGCACATGTTTTATTTGAGCCACCTGTTTGTTATGTAAATTGTCAATTTATGAGGAAAAAATATGTAGAGGTGTAGGCAACATATGAATCTTGTGCAGGGATATTTTTCCAAAATTTTCAAAGTTAATTTTATATTTTTTTTAAATTACAAAAGTCTGTGAAGCCTTAAAATGACATGGTCAAGTGTTGTTCCACCATATCATGGTATGAAAATAATAATAAAAAACCCTTTTTTTAGCTTGTAGGTATTCTTCTACTCTTGTGCGGGTTCTTTTCCATTCTCGAAATCGGTAAGCCAATCAAAAGTTATAGGCCAAATAAACGAACTATGTTTTTTACAAATTTGACATGAGTGCAGTTAAAAATGAATTAAAAATAGAAAACAACAATAGATCTATTAAAAATATATATAGTTAGAATCTGCACACAAAGCTCGACAAGTGTGTGCAATTTCATCTGCACTGCACTAGTGGAGCATATGTGGAACTAGGTGTGAAAAACATGAAGCTACAACATTTGATGTGCTCTGCCATAAATCAGACCAAG